>JACBWV010000394.1:1028824-1211324 GCA_013435795.1 Chlamydomonas sp. ICE-L | reverse complement strand
TGTGTGTGTATGTGTGTATGTATGTATGTATGCATGCATGCATGTGTGTGTATGTATGTATGCATGTGTGTGTATGTATGTATGCATGTGTGTGTATGGACGTATGCATGTTTGTGTCTGAGTGTATGTGTGTGTATGCATGTATGCAGTATGTGTGTATGTACGTATGCATGTGTGTGTATGCATGTATGCAGTATGTGTGTATGTACGTATGCATGTTTGTGTATGCATGTATGTGTGTGTATGCATGTATGCAGTATGTGTGTATGTACGTATGCATGGTTGTGTCTGAGTGCATGTGTGTGTATGCATGTATGCAGTATGTGTGTATGTACGTATGCATGTTTGTGTATGCATGTATGTGTGTGTATGCATGTATGCAGTATGTGTGTATGCACGTATGCATGTTTGTGCCTGAGTGCATGTGTGTGTATGCATGTATGCAGTATGTGTGTATGTACGTATGCATGTTTGTGTATGAGTGCATGTGTGTGTATGCATGTATGCATGTGTGCGTGTTAGTTGATTCTAGACTGACGAGCTGTCTCACCAGGATTTTGATTTTATTTGAAAAACTAATATTATTGTGACACTATAATAATATTAGTTAATTTTAGTGTTTCAAACACTAGTATTAGTTTCCGCTCCCTACTTACCAGGAATGGTGCCGTATAGACTGTTGCTGTAGAAGTTCACGTATGCGAGGCTGGACAACCCTCTGTAAACGTGCATGGAGAAATGAATGAGGGGCTGGGTTGGTCGTGTTGGTTGACGTTGTGATCAGCACAAATATGGGAAACACAGAAGGATGGATGGGTGGTGAAGCTAATCTACCAAAAACACCCACTTAGCAGACAAATGAGCTGTGGGTGGATGGATGGGTGGTAAAGCTAATCTACCAATAACACCCACTTAGCAGACAAATGAGCTGTGGGTGGATGGATGGGTGGTAAAGCTAATCTACCAAAAACACCCACTTAGCAGACAAATGAGCTGTGGGTGGATGGATGGGTGGTGAAGCTAATCTACCAAAAACACCCTCTTAGCAGACAAATGAGCTGTGGGTGGATGGATGGGTGGTAAAGCTAATCTACCAAAAACACCCCCTTAGCAGACAAATGAGCTGTGGGTGGATGGATGGGTGGTAAAGCTAATATACCAAAAACATCCACTTAGCAGACAAATGAGCTGTGGGTGGATGGATGGGTGGTAAAGCTAATCTACCAAACAACCCACTTAGCAGACAAATGAGCTGTGTGTGGATGGATGGGTGGTAAAGCTAATCTACCAAAAACACCCACTTAGCAGACAAATGAGCTGTGGGTGGATGGATGGGTGGGCACTTCCCCGATTTGGGCAGAAATGGTGCCCTTATGCATGTTGTACGACAAGTCTAATGAGGCCAACAAGCCTAGCTGGGTTTAGGGTTTAGGGTTCAGGGTTCAGGGACCTAACGCAATTCAATGAGGTACTTACCCGATTTGGGGAGATATGGTGCCGTTGAGCAAGTTGTACGACAAGTCTATCGAGACCAAGTTGCCTAGTTGTCTGAACATGTCTCTGGGAATGGTGTTGGTCAAATCGTTTCCCGCCAAGTTGAGAGAAGTTAGCAGGACAAACTGAGACATATCGTCGGGAATGGAACCTGCGAAGCTGAAGGTCAAAGAAAGGAGGGGGTGGTGTTGGTCAAGTCAGGTTGATCCAAATTCAGAGACGTTAGCAGGTCACAGAAAGGAGGGGTGATGATTGAGGAGAGAGGAGGGGGGAAGATCGAGGAGACAAGAGGGGGATCGACTATTGAGAAGAAAGGAGGGGGTGGTGTTGGTCAAATCAGCTTGATTCAAGTTCAGAGACATCAGCAGGTCACAGAAAGGAGTGGGTGGTGATTGAGGAGAGAGGAGGGGGGGTGATTGAGGAGACAAGAGGGGGATAGACAATTGAGAAGAAAGGAGGGGGAGGTGTTGGTCAAATCAGCTTGGTTCAAGTTCAGAGACGATAGCAGGTCAAAGAAAGGAGGGATGGTATTCGTCAAATAAGATTGGTCCATGTTCCTAGACGTTTTCAGGTTAAAGAAAGGAGGGGGTGATGATTTAGGAGAGATGAGGGGGATTGTATATATATATATATATATATATATATATATATATATAGAGAGAGAGAGAGAGAGAGAGAGAGAGAGAGAGAGAGAGAGAGAGAGAGAGAAATCATGGTCGTGGTCGTGGTGGTGTCATCATCGCGTACCCACGTGCCATGGGCGTGCGAAGTGTAACCGACTTGCAACCGACTTTCCGTCAAACCCAACTCGCAACACCTCGCCCAGCAAAATTTTCAAACACCGAAACTGCAGATGCGCAAAGCTAAGCGCGCGCGCTCATTTCATCCCCACATTTGCCTCCCATACTAAGACTGCAAGCAATTTAAATCCAGAGGATCCTCCCCTCGGAGGTCATCTGCTGACCCTCGCTTTGCATGGCGCTCAGAATAATCGTTTCAGTTCATTGCTTCTTCACGGAGCATGCGACCATGATGCATGCCAACGGTCCTAATGGACAGGAGGGCCCGCAACACCGCCAGCCAGCGCTCAAAGCGAGCTTGCATGACGAGGAAGAACAGGACAGAGCCTGCCAGAGCCAACAAGAGTCAACGTGTGGCCCACGCTGCCCGACCCGAGGAGTTACGCCAGGCTCATAACAACGCGATCCCGTGCCTCAGGATGAACGCGAAGCTGCTAAGCTGCTCTTAACCAAGCCAGGCGTGAAGACTTTGCTTTCCAACCTCAGAAGGTACGCCAGACTCATAAGCAAGCCAGATCTTCAGATCGTCATACTTTTTTTCTCCGCCTGCGAGCGTTGCCACCGTTCATCTCACGCATGCGCACTTTCGCCATGCCATCGCATCGCCTTCGTCATGCATGGTTGGCTGGTTGTTGCGATTAATTCGACTTTGTTCAGATCGCCACGGCCATTCCGTCCCTCTGCACACTCTCGCGCTTGCACCTCTCATCCCATATCTCAAAGCTCTCTTCGTTGTATCGAATATCGTGAAATACGATTTGTGCTGTTGCAAGAGTTGACAGAGTATCAGCTGGGGCACTGCACGTGAAGATGGAACTGCAAGTTTGTAGCTTTGGAATTGCACTGGTCCGGTGTTCTCGGGGTGATCGGGATCTGAGCGTTCCCAAGTTGTTGGTCTGCACTTTCCCCTCTTCCTGCAAGATTAAATCCTACAGCCGGAGTGAAGGGTATGAGGTAGGGAGGAGGAGAGTGTGTGTGCGTGTTGGTGGTTGGGGGAAGGGAGGCTTTTGGGGGCGAAGGTGAGAGAAAGAGAGTGTGGTGTGGATTGTGTAGGAAAAGGCCGGGGGAAGTAGAGGATACTATGGGTCTGAATGTGTGTGTGTGTTGGGGGGGGGGGGGGGGGGGGGGGGGGGGGGGATGGAATACGTGTATGACAGGGGGGGAGGCCACAGCTGAAGCAGAAGGGGAAAAGGTAGAGAGAAGAGGTGTGTGTCTGAGAGTGCGGGGGGAGAGGGAGTGTTGGTGTGGCCACCGGCCACACGGGCTACCGTACTAGTATATATATATATATATATATATATACCTACTAGCCATCAAGCCCAAAGCATATTATATATATATTGAGTTATTGCCTATTATATGACATATTATAAATACATATTGAGTTGTTGCGCAGACTCACCCCAGAAACGGAGGAATATATACGAGTATACAGATTTACTTGACATAGATAGACTCACGAAGCCCGTTTCAGTGATACGATTGGTCTAGTGGTACACCAAATCGCTTAAACATAGCGGGGTCGGGGGGTCGATTCCCCCTATGGTCACCCTGAGCGTTGCAGGTCGTTGTCAACCACGATGGTAGCTTGTCCAGTCGAGGTGGCACACCGTTCTCTGCCTGCGTACGACGGGTTCCCTTAATACCACGCCCCACCAGGCGTTATCATTACCTTTTTAAAGACTCACGAGTTGTTGCCCAGGTACCGCCAAGAAACGGAGGAATATATACGAGCATACAGATTTACATGACGCAGATAGACTCACGAGTTGTTGCCCAGGCTCACTCCAGAAATGGGGGGGTATATATACAAGTACACAGATTTACTAGAAATACATAAACTCAGACGCTGTTGCCCAGACTCACTTTAGAAACAGAGGAATATATATGAGTATACAGATTTACTTGACATAGATACATACTTACGGGGTTTTGCCCAGATTCACTCCAGAAGCTTATACAGATTAACTTGACATAGATACATACTTACGAGTTTTTGCCCAGATTCACTCCAGAAGCTGAGGTATAATCTATCGAGCTCCCTGGCAGACCGCCTCTGATCGAGTTATTTCCAAACCGATACCAGTGGATGGTATTGGATCCAGGGTTGGAGGTGAGGTCGCTATCCAGCAGGTTGTTCTGTGAAAACAGGAGGTGGGAATGAAGCAGGGCATGGTGTGTGCAGTTACAGTCGAGGGTTTGAGGTGAGGTCGCTATCCAGCAGGTTGATCTGTGAAAACAGGAGGTGGGAATGAAGCAGGGCATGGTGTGTGCTGTTACAGTCCAGGGTTGGAGGTGAGGTCGCTATCCAGCAGGTTGTTCTGTGAAAACAGGAGGTGGGAATGAAGCAGGGCATGGTGTGTGCTGTTACAGTCCAGGGTTGGAGGTGAGGTCGCTATCCAGCAGGTTGTTCTGTGAAAACAGGGGGTGGGAAGCAGGGCATGTTTTGTGTTGTTACAGTCCAGGGGTAGGCCAAAGGTGGGGTAGGCCAGGGGTGGGCATCTTTAGTGTTGTCCAGGGGTAGGCCAAACTATCAAGTTATGTGTGAAGCAGTACCAATGAATGGTATGGGATCCAGGGTTGGAGGTGAGGTTGCTATCCGGCAGGTTGTTCTGTGAAAACAGGGGGTGGGAAGCAGGGCATGGTGTGTGTTGTTACAGTCCAGGGGTAGGCCAGGGGAAAGCAAGGCATGGTGTGTGTTGTTACAGTCCAGGGTTGGAGGTGAGGTTGTTGTCCAGCATGTTGTTATGGAAAAGCAAGGCATGGTTTGTGTATTTACAGTCAAGGGGAAGGCCAAACTATCAAGTTATTTATGAACCAGTTTCAATGGATGGTACGTGATCCAGGGTTGGAGGTGAGGTTGCTTTCCAGGACGTTGCTGTGCGGAAACAGGGGGGGGGGGAGCAGGGCATGGTGTGTGTTGTTACAGCCCAGGGGTAGGCCAAACTATCGGGTTATTTCTGAACATCTTCCAATGGATGGTATGGGATCCAGGGTTGGAGTTGAGGTTGCTCTGTAAAAACAGGGGGTGGGAAGCAGGGCATGTTTAGTGGAGGGGGGAAGCTACCCTCCAGTGAGCTATCATCCACAAGCCAGCTCTCCTATACCCTAAACCCTACAACTTATAACCTAAACCCTATATCCTATATCCTAAACCCCTAAATCCGAGGAGATCTGAGCTTGTGGATGCTAGCTCACTGGAGGGTAGCTTCCCCCCACCATGGTTAGTGTTGTACAGTCCAGGGGTAGGCAAACTATGTTTAAGGGACTTGCCCAACCGTGACAAGAAGAGCTAAACAGAAAAAAAGCATTTATGAACTGAATCCCATGACCTGAACCCCAAACAACGAAAAAGAAAAGACTCTCATCCTCCGCACACTCACCACCAGCCACACCCCACCTCACCACACTCACCACCACCCCACCTCACCACACTCACCACCACCCACACACCCCTTGGATAGACTCACCGTGACATCCACCGTGAGCAGTGAATTGCATCCTGAGACGGCTGCAGGTGGAAGGTGGTGAGGTGGGGTGGGGGTGGCGTGGCGTGGCGTGGGGGGGGGGGGGGGGGAAGCTTGTGAGGCAGCTGAAGTAGTGAGCAGTGAATTGCATCCTGAGACGACTGCAGGTGGAAGGTGGTGAGGTGGGGTATGGGTGTGGGTGGGTGAGTTTGTGTGGGTGTGGGGTGTGTGGGGGTTGGGGGGAAGCTTGTGAGGCAGCTGAAGTAGTGAGCAGTGAATTTCACCCTGAGACGGCTGCAGGTGGAAGGTGGTGAGGTGGGGTGTGGGGTGTGGGTGGGTGGAGTTTTAGTTGTGTGGGTTGTGGGGGGTGGTGGGGGTGGGGGTGGGGTGTGTGGGTGGGGGTGGGGGGGTGGGGTGGGGGGAAGTCCTTGTGAGGCAGCTGTAGTGGTGAGCATTGAATTTCAACCCTGAGACGGTGTCTGAGGTGGAAGGGGGGGAGGTTGTGGGGGGGTGGGGGGTGAGGGGGTTGAGGTGGGGTGGGGGGGGGGGGAGGGGGGGGGAGGGGGGGGGGGAGGGAGGGTGGGGGGAGGCAAGGGGTGTGGGGGGGGGTGAGGGGAAGAGCGGACACCACCACCACCAGATGAGGACAGGACGCAGAGGAGCTGGCGGGCAGTGGGTATCCGCAAGGCAGAGGCACCACACCACCATCAAACACCACCAGAGCACCACCAGAGCAGCCCCTACCACCAACAGCAGCACCAGTCCACCCACCCAGCACCACCACCACCAAGCACCACACCACCACCACCATCCACGAGCACCAACACCAGCCACGAGCACCACCACCACGAGCACCACCACCAAACAACCACCGCAGGACCACCAGCCACCACGAGCCCCCGACAACACAGCTATTACCAACACCACCACCACCATCATCATCACCATCATCATCACCACCACCACCACCACCACCACCATCATCATCACCACCACCATCATCACCACCACCACATAAGTACATGACTCACAGTAGGCTCCGGTCAGTTGGTTGTCCCTCAAGTACATGATCACCACCATGACCATGACCCCCACCCCCACCCCCACCACCACCATCATCATCACCACCACCACCACCACCATCATCATTACCACCACCACCACTATAACTACCACCACCATCATTATTACCACCACCACCACCACCACCACCACCATCACCACCACTATCACCACCACCACCATCATCACTACCACCACCACCACTATCACCACCACCACCACCATCATCACCACCACCACCACCATCATCATTACCACCACCACCACCACCATCATCATCACCATCATCATCACCACCACCACCACCATCATCACCACCACCATCATCATCACCACCACCATCATCACCACCACCACATAAGTACATGACTTACAGTAGGCTCCTGTCAGTTGTTTGTTACTCAAGTACATGATCACCACCATGACCATGACCCCCCCACACACCACCACCACCATCATCATCACCACCACCACCATCATCATCACCACCACCATCATCACCACCACCACATAAGTACATGACTCACAGTAGGCTCCTGTCAGTTGGTTGTCCCTCAAGTACATAATCACCACCATGACCATGACCCCCCCACACACCACCACCACCATCATCATCATCACCACCACCATCATCATCACCACCACCATCATCACCACCACCACATAAGTACATGACCCACAGTAGGCTCCTGTCAGTTGGTTGTCCCTCAAGTATATGATCACCACCATGACCATGACCCCCCCCACCACCACCACCACCACCACTATCACCACCACCACCACCATCATTATTACCACCACCACCACCACAACTATTACCACCACCACCACTATCACCACCACCATCATCATCATTACCAACACCACCACTATCACCACCACCACCACTAACACCACCACCACCACCACCATCATCATCACCACCACCATCATCATCACCACCACCATCATCACCACCACCACATAAGTACATGACTCACAGTAGGCTCCGGTCAGTTGGTTGTCCCTCAAGTACATGATCACCACCATAACCATGACCCCCACCACCACCACCACCACCATCATCATCACCATCATCATCACCACCACCATCATCACCACCACCACATAAGTACATGACTCACAGTTGGCTCCTGTCAGTTGGTTGTCCCTCAAGTGCATGATCACCACCACCACCTCCACCACCACCACCACCATCACCACTATCACCACCATCACCACCACAACCACCACCATCATTACCACCACAACCACCACCATCATCACCACCACAACCACCACCATCATCACCACCACCACCATCATCATCACCACAACAACCACCACCATCACCACCACATCAGTACATGACTCACAGTAGGCTCCTGTGATTAGTTATTCCTCAAGTGCATGATCACCACCACCACCACCACCACCACCACCACCATCACCACCACACCACAACCACCACCATCATTACCACCACAACCACCACCATCATCACCACCACAACCACCACCATCATCACCACAACCACCACCATCATCATCATCACCACCACCACCATTATCATTACCACCACCATCACCACCACCACTATCACCACCACCACCATCATTACCACCACCACCACCGCCACTATCACCACCACCACCATCATCATTACCACCACCACCACTATCATCACCACCACCACCACCACCACCACATAAGTACATGACTCACAGTAGCCTCCTGTCAGTTGGTTATCCCTCAAGTACAGGATCTTCAGCTCGCTTTGGGATAAGTTGAAGTTGCATAACGATGGTGGGATCTGTGAAATACAGAGGAGTGTGGATCATTGTATTTTGTATACTTTGAAGCGAGGGGGGGGCAAGAAAAAAGCTGCCGTACCGCATCTTGGCTTTAAATAGAGCTTAAACTCAAACTAAAAAAAATGTAGCCAAAAATAAAGTTGTACTTAAGTTCAGAGGGGTCCAAAGTTTTTTCACCCAAAGCTGCCCAAATCTTAATTTCGCGATAAATCACGTTTGGGCAACCCAATGAAAGATGTAAGAGCATAACTGGAATGGGCAAGAAAAGATCTTTCGAATGACCCCCATTTTAAGGGGGGGGCAGGGTGAGGTAAGCGGGTTTTAGGAGGGGGGGGGGGGGAGGGGGGTAAAAAAACTTTTTCCCAACCTTATTTTCCCCCTCCTTTTGTATGAAACTTCCACAATGCCAACTCCCATCTGAATCGGACACCATATTGAACATCCAAAATCTGTCTCTCTGCCCCCCCCCCCCCCCCCCCCCCCCCCCTGCTTTAAAGGAAAGGAACCAGTGTCTTTATAAGGAAAGGAACCGGTTTCTTTATGTAGCACCAGGTGAGGGTGCTCTTACTAGCCTTCGGGGTGCTACAAGCAGCTTCTTTGTCCCCCAAAAGCAACACCAAAAGGCTATACCGTAGCACCCCCAAAACACCAAGGTGCATAATGTAGCAAATGAGCTCCAAGTAGCACCTTCAATAAAAGCCAGGTGTGGATTAGCTGTTTCAAATCTGCCAGGTTGAACTTACATTACACTGCACTACATTACATTACATTACATTACCCTACACTGCACTGCACTACATTACATTACATTACACTCCATAACATTGCATTACACATGACATAACATTACATGACATGACAAAACAATATATTACAGTACATTACATTGCATTACATTACAATACGTGACATTATACTTGATATCACATGACATGATATTATACATGACGTTACATGACATGACATGACATATCTCCCCACTCAAGGAATGGCTCAATGGCAAACTGCAACGGAAAATCATCACTTTGAAAGATCTGACCCTATGTTTGGGGCATTTTTTACAAGTTCACAGCCCCTTTCAGTGATATACATTGGTCTAGTGGTAGACCAAATCGCTTGAGGATGAAGAGTCGGGGGTTCGACTCCCCCTTCGGTCGCTCTTGACGTTGCAGGTCGTTGTCAACCGCGATGGTAGCTTGTCCAGTTGAGGTAGGAGACCACTCCCCATCCGCGTACGACGGGCTCCCTTAACACCACGCCCCACCAGGCGTTATCATTACAAGTACACAGCACAGCCATGACATTTTCAGACAAAAGGACCTCCCTTAGCCGTCCGCAATTATAACTCTGACAGTTTTTTTGGCGGAGCCCCCCCTGCTGGGGGGCGGGAGCCCCCAGGGTCACCCTGCTATCCTGTTGTTTGTGCAACTGACCGACCGACCGGGGACCGTGCGACCGATACAAAGCCTGACAATTCAGCCAACTGTCTTGTAACTAAGTGGCTTAGGTCTGATCCATTCTGACCGACCGGCGACTGTGTGACCGATACAAAGCCTGACACATCAGCCAACTGCCTCGTAACTAACTGGCTTCGATTCGCTCCATTCCTTTGCTACCTGTCGTTCCGTTGCCACGCTCTCTGCTAATTATCCACGGCACGAGCGACGCTGCATAGGACTTCTTCATCTTTCTGTGGGTCCAGTAGTGTACCAAAAGTTTTTGACCCCCCTCCCCCCACGCCCCATCCCACCCTCCCCCCTCCCCCCGCATCCCCCCCCACTGAACCCCCATCCCACCCCCCCACTCCCCTCTGCCCTCCCCCCTCACCCACCATCCCACCCAACCACCCTGCCCTCCCCCTCATCCCCCACCACCCCCACAACCCTGCCCTGCCCTTCCCCCTCACGCCCCATCCCACCCACCCCACACCCTGCCCTCCCCCCACCCCAGCCCCCTCCCCACCCATCCCACCCCACACTCCACCCTGCCCTCCCCCTGGCCATGCTGTAGCCTGCTTTATGAAACATTGTCCGGTCTGACAGGGAGAATACTTACCGTTCCAGTCAAGCTGTTGAAAGACAGGTCGAGAATCTGCAATGAATAGATCTCAGAAAACTCAGGCGGTATAGTCCCTGTAAGGCGGTTGACTGCAAGAAAAAAGAGAGTGCATTAGTAGATGGCATTTATTTCCAAATGCATATACATATGCACATATTATTACATACTAACGTTTTTGTCTTCTTTTATTTTCTGTCCATGATATCGCACTTGGCAACCTTATGCATGCATGAATAAATAATAAATAGTACGCCTATTTACGAGGCGCGAGGTTGAGGGGGCCAGCCTGTTTGCTTTCACTGGGGCCAACCACCAAGATGTTATGCATGCATGAATCCTAGCAGAAAGCTGATCGTGGACTCTCATCCAACAATTATTGAAATATAATTTATTTTTTTGAAAAATAATTTTTTTTAATTTTTATAAAAATTGAAAATTAAATCCTAGCAGAAAGCTGATCATGGACTCACATCCAAATTGGAAGTCCCAGAGGTTATCCAGTTGCGCAAGTTCGGAAGGAACAGAACCTGCGGAAGATAGGAGATGTGTCAGAATGTGTCAGAATGTGTCTTTCACCAAGGTCATCAGCTGCATTAGTGGAAATCTTCGGTGGAGACACATTGTTGGAGCACGGCTAGGGGCTGGTGCACGACTAGGTGTGTGTGTACTGCTAAGGGGCAGGACCCCTGTACTGGCTTGTTTACAGTTTGGTGGAGGGACTCTAGGTCATACTTACCCCCGTTAAAATAAGGGTGGCCCCAATTTAAGAAGGGCTTTTAAGGTGGGGCTTTGCAATTAGTTCGTTTTTCCCCTGGAGGTTTATGACTGTCATTTTATGGTAGGTTAGGCAATGCACCAAGGTCATCAGCTGCGCCAGGTCGTGCGCCAAAGACATCAGAGGTGTCATGCGCCAAGGTCGTGAAATCTAACAATCTCTGTAAACGAGGTGGTCAACTGACAGCTTCACAGCTTGGCAGATTCAAGTTCTGTTCAGTTAGTGTGGATGCATGACTTGAAGAAGATAGGAGATGTGTTAGAATGTGTCATGAACCAAGGTCAGCAGCTGTGCCAGGTCATGCGCCAAGGACATCAGAGGTGACATGCGCCAAGAGCAGGAAACCTACCAATCTCTGTAAACGAGGTGGTCAACTGACAGCTTGAAAGCTTGGCAGATTCAAGTCTTGCTCGAGCAAGTGTGGATGCATGACTTCAGCCCAGAACCACGTTCTCATCAAATATGCTGCTTCCATGTCATGCATGATTGTGTGTCAGACAATCAAATCTCAATGTAATTACATCGGCCGATCAAGCATCACTCTTGTCACCCCAGCCATTTAAAAAACAGCTGAGACACCAGCAAACTACACATTGCTCAACATGCATTACCAAATCAAACATTGACAGCAACTTCGTCAAATGTGCATCACAGGTGAAATGCCTGTGAAATGAATGAGTGCCAGCCCACCAAATATGAAATTCCAACATACCGTCTCATCGTAACATTACTAATCTAAGTGGTAAGCGATCAAATACCCCAAAAGAGACACTGACCCCTGATACCGCAAAGCAATGCACTCCCATGAAATATCACTGCTGTCACCCCAGCATATCAAATATCGTCGTTGGCACAGTATTGACTCGTATCCATGAATATGCAATGCTGCTTACATACAAAAGTGGTAAGTGCCACTTGTGGACGAAATGCTTGCCATTCAACCATTCTCAAGGTGCTATACAATTTAATATCTATGTTGCAGCTGGAGGGGGGTACAGCCCATGGAATTGCTCAGTCCATGGACTGTAGAAAGTAATCCCTAATGCATGACTTGCTCTCATCAGACACGAAACAATTTGATAATTCATTCATAGTTTACCTGTAATCCTGTTTCTGTACAGATTGATAGTCCGGAAGTTCCCTGAGCACTGTAGCGACACCATGGGATCTAATGGGATGCTGCCAGAAAGGTTGTTCCAGTTCATGTTCACTTGAACTACTGTTCCAGGCGTACAGTTGCATTGCACATTCCCATAGAACTGTGAATCAATGGGACATATCTCGTCAGTGCAGCACTCCACTCCAAACCAGCAGCAGTATTTTGGAAGCTCTACGAGATTGCCATCAACTCCTAGACTCCTTCTCGAGCATCCCGTCTTTTCAAATGCTGTCGTGTTCCACTGATCTCTGCTGCGCCAGTAGTCTCCACCAGTTGCATCATAAAACGCTACTAGCGACTCCCACTGCGTCTCGCTAGTACACTCCCCAGGAGCCTGCGCATAACTTGATTGCAGAGAACAGGCCAAGGCGAGGAAGAAGGCCTCGAAGAACAAACTTGTGCGCATCGTGCAGAGAACAAGCTATTACAATTTCGGCGCGAGCGGCCAAATATGATCTCGAATCACATGCATGGAAGCTGTCAACGACCCATAGTCTCAAAGTGTGTTACTGAGTTGCACAATCGCACCGCATCCAGCCATCTAGCGCAGTGGAGGGTGTTGAGACAACTAGCGCAAAGCACGCTCGATGTACATGTACTGCATGTTTACTATTTTTGCCCGGCTGCTGCATGCCAGGTTGCGTTTGAGTGACCTTGGAAGTTGGGGCAAGCAGTTTCAAATAAGGTAATCCATCGTATTTCGAATCAGTAAGAGATATCGACAACCTAAAGGTGGACGATTCCTTCTTGAAACATCCCCCGAGCTCGGAGCGCTGAAATGGCTGCTTGTAATTGCATTACTAGCCAAACTGCCACAATGCCTCGCTGGCACGGCGAACCCGGGCAGCGAACCCATCTATCCTCTGACGCCAGCTGTGACGTCCCGCGCCCCCCCACCCCGCGATGCCATCTCTCCTCCCTCACAGGCCCTGGGTCGGTCCGGGCCATATAAAGACGCCTCTGGGGTTTGCAACCCTTGCCTGAGCTACCCCTTAATGAACTACAGTCGTGGGTATCACCTGCTGCTCTGGGCAGCAGGTTGCCATTTTACCAAGAGAGCTCTGCTGTCCCCATGACTCCGGCCCAAGTGGAAGCAGTGGTAAGTCATCTGAATCAGGCTTCTCTCGGCTCCACCTGGTTACTCAGCCCCCTGAGGTGGCTGCCCAGCCCCCTCAGGTGGTTAAGCAGCCCCATTAGCCACTTAGCCCCCTTCATATCTTGGGATGGGAGCTTTAGCCTAGGGACCCATATCAAAAACTGAACACGTGCATATCTCCAGTTCTCCACCATTGATTTGGGGCAACTTTGATTTTTCAGGTTAAGCCCCCCCTCTGCCTCCCCCCCCCCCCCCCCCCCCCCCCCCCCGCAGCATTCCTAGTAAGCTTCTGGCCACATTAGGGGCTGACGGGGCTAAGGTACCATCTGAAGAGGCTGGGCAGCTCCCTGAAAGGGGGGGGGCCCTCAGGTGGTCACTCGGCCCCGTCAGGTGGCTACCCACCCCCCTCAAGTGGTTACTCAGCCCTTCCATGTGGCTACCCAGCTCCTTCATGTGGTTACTTAGCCCCATCATGTGGCTACACAGCCCACTCAGGTGGTTACTCAGACACGTCATGTGGCTACCCAGCCCCTTCAAGTGGTTACTTAGCCCCATCAGGTGGCTACCCAGCCCCCTCATGTGGTTACTCGGCTAATACACGATCAACTGGATGTTATTGCGCGTCTTATACGTGCAATTCAGTCAACTTATCCATAATTTGACCACATAGACCCAAATGCGTGCAACCCATTTGTCTGCCATACATCGCTCTCATGGAGTTTATGTATCATGAAGTTGAAGGTTAGTTCATGGCTTCAGCCTTGGAACATGATTCTGCCATTCGTCCTAATTGGATTGGATTGCTACATGTTTTTTCAGCTAACGCTCGGCTGCTCACTGTACGGTATACCCATTCCAAGCCCGACCCCCCCCCCACCCCACCCCCACCCCCACCCCACCCCCCACCCACCCCCGTGCGATAGGCATGGAATCCAGAGAACTTTCTTAGAAAAGCATACAGTTATAATACTAGTTTCTTATGTTTGATAATCATCATTGTGGTTGCATGTAAACTAATTATTTGTAATGAAGAAACCCAAGTACACTGACTGGATGGTTTATTTGCAACATTTATATTACACACGTGTGAACATACATACAGGTCAAGCCTGTGCCGGTATTATTACACGAACTTGGCTACATGGCTCCACCCAGCAAGTTGGCTGCTCGCCATACTCGGCAGTAAGAATAACTACGGTTCCAGGAAAAATGTAACCAGGATATACGTGCACTCACACAGGGTTTCATAAATACTTGGGGTCGGAATGAGTTGAGTTCAGGGTGTGTGACTACGTGTTAGTCCTAGCAATCATCCTCAGTATTTAGTTAGGTACTGTAAACAAGTTTCGGTATATTTATAACCAGCTTGGGTACGGTATTAATAGAGAGCATCCTCGGTATGTTTCTGTATATTAGCTTGGGTATTAATAGCGAGCATTCTTGGTTAGTTTTTCTTGACAAGGGTGGCGAGTGGCCGCATTGCTGACTGGAGCCATGTAACCAAGTTGAAGTAAATCGAATCTGCACATGTCTGAGAAACAGGCGCATGCACATCTTGAACCTTTTTACATTATTGTTGCAGGAAGATACGCTTGATCAACCATTTTATGTCCAGAATCCGACATCATGAAGTCCTAAGCAGCGTGGCAAGCAAAAATTGGCGGAGAGTGTTGGCAACGGAACGGCAGGTAGAAACGGAATGGAGCTGGCCGAAGCCAGTTAGTTAAGAGATAGTTAGCTGACGTGTCAGGCTTCGTTTTTTCGGTGGGTGAGTCAGTGGGTCGGTCGCACAGACAGACAATGTGGTGAATCTGGGGGCTCTCGCCCCCCGAAGAGCTCCGCCAAAAATACTCGCTGGGAATGAGGATGCCTAGACCATAGCATTTCCCTTGAGCTTTCACCAGACAGCTCCACATACAGTAACATGTAACAAGTCATGAGCTCCTAACGCTACTAGGCTCAAGCTATCCAACTTAACTAGAAGATGGCAGGGTTGGCTGTGGGATATCATGTACATGCATGTCCTGCCACTGTTCCTTTTTATGGAGCTACGCATAGCAGCTTCTAGGCAGTTCCCTGCCCCCCAGCTCCATAATTATTAAGCAGTAGGCGCCATTCGCATCAACTGCTTAACCCGACATTTCTTAGCCATTGTCCGAGCATTGTGCTAGTGCAAGAAAAAACGAATGTACCGCATGTCCGCATGTAAAAAAGAAAAAAGATAACGCCTGGAGGGGCGTTGTGTTAAGACCCTCCCGCACGCCGATGTCCGCATGTAACTCTCCTGACGCATATACACTCCTTGGGTACGGAGCCCCTTCAGTTGCACTGCTCTGCCGCCTCTGTGTTTAACGCTTTAACCTAAATGGAGGGGAAAACAAACTCCCCGTCGGGCCTTCTCCATTAGCATGTCTCCAGGCAGGTCCACAAAATACCCCTCCTGACAAACAATTTGCCCTCGCTAATGCATATTTTCCAACAATAACCGTGTGCGGAAGAAGAAGCTTGGTTACCTGTTGAGACAATACCGGCGAAGCTCGCAGGAGTTGTCACAGACAACCCATTTGGGACCTGCAAACAAGCAAGGGGTTAAATGTCTGGCCATTCATTTTACAAGGACAAATGCACAAGAAAGCAATACACATGAAGGTGGCTTTCTTCACATCTGTGGTATTACATGTTGAAGGCGGTCCTAGGCCCCTCGCTTGTGCTCATAATCTTGAATACCATTCAGTAGCCATGATGACAGAATAATGCAAACAGCCCACAAGTATGGCTTGGTGTCAATCGCTGTACTTTGAGCATAGCTTTTCGTCCCTCTTGTTCTCATTGCTTGCACTTGTGGAATCAGCTTTGTATGCCTGTGGCAAACGGCACAGGCTTAGGCATGAGGAACAAAAACTGACCGCATCTTCACAGGTTGAACCAGTTTCCACTAGGGCAATGACGTCGTTAGCGGCCAGCCCCACTCCCGATGATGGCCATGCAAGGCTCCTTGTCTGCAGGGTGGCTGGATGTACCACCACATGTGAAGATAGGTCCAGCAGCTGAAAATTTGAGCAAGGTCGGCATTGGCTCAAACGTCATGTCTTGAAGCCTCGCCAAAGAAGGACATCGGACATGAATTCTATGCTGATCATGAACGTCGTGCGATGCCTCTGCATGCCTGCACATCCTAACACCCTGCGCCTCTTGTGCCCGGAACCAATCAGCTCTAGATATTCTGGTCGCATCCAAATATCTTCAAGCTTCATGCCAGGGATCACATGGTCAGTAATCACAAAAGAAAACAGGGCCCTGGCTCATAGCTTCCCTTTTCTGCTACGAGCAGCAGCTTCTAGGCAGCTCCCCTGACTTGCTACCCACCAAATCTAAAGCAAGTGCACCTGGAAGCTGACAGAATCATCGTTCCAATACTACTGAAATCTTGGGGCTTAGCCCCGTAGCTGGCTCATGGAGCTGCCTAGAAGCTGCTGATCGTAGCGGAAAATAAAATCTATGCCCTGACTCTTCAGCCTGAAGGACAGAGATGCCCTGTAGACCTGGGCAAACTTGTCTTTCTGCATCACATGGGCAAGCAAACGTCAATTATAGCGCATAGCACCCTATCATCAACATGCAACAATGACAAATGACCCTAACGTACCCGGAGTCCAGAGTACATGCCGCAATCATCTACGGAGTAGACAGTCACAGCGAAACAAACCAAGCTAGCAACCTCAGCACCACAAACGAGTGACGGGAGTGATCGTGTTGTAAGCCCACGAATTTGCTGAGTAGCCCCCCCAGGTGGCTTCCCTGCGTGTAATACAATTATGAGTTGTCTCATACAGTCAGAGTTTGTTTGGTTGAGGATCCGTACCTCTCACCCTAAGTGCCCCTCCTCTTTTGTAGGAGTGGCAACGCCATTCAAACTGAATCCTTGGTGCCTCTGGTTTGTGTCGGTAGACCCACCTCCTGGGGTGAAAGTCCTTTCACAACTTAAAAAAAAGTTGATATGACATGCAAACACCAGTTCATCCGATACCCATGGGTACGAGTGTGTGGGTTCTTCATCTATTGCGTTTGTTTGCAAGCCTGCGTCTACAGCTAACACATCCATCTTGCTCTCATCTTGCAGGGAATCCCATATCGTATCCCATATCATATACACAAATAATCACCTCAGGCTAATCATACAGACAAGGCAACAGGTTCTTCATCTATTGCATTATATTTGAACCCTGCACTTTTGGCTAACATATCCGTCTTCCACTCAACTTCCAGGGAATCCCAGATCTTGCCTTGGGTTGTTGATTCAAGCCTGCACCTTTGGCTAACATATCCATCTTCCACTCAACTTCCAGGGAATCCCAGATCTTAGATTGTTGATTCAAGCCTGCACCTCTGGCTAACATATCCATCTTCCACTCAACTTCCAGGGAATCCCAGATCTTGGTTGTTGATGCTTACCACTTGTGAGGCCCTGTGTGGAAAGTCCATCGGTCTGATAGGCATGAGCGCTAGATGCACCGCTCGTTGTAGCAGCTTCCTGCGCAGGGAGATCGGTAACAGCCCTCTGGCCTAACTCCCTCTGGAACCTAACTTTGGGCCAGGTGCCCAGAAGCTACCCCCCCGGGCTCCGCCAGGAAGTGAACATTCTCAGGAATCGATATGATCCACAAACAATTTGACGCGGAAACTCATCACCGTGATGGCGCGTGTCATATCACGTACATCTGATATTCTAACAGCTTATATCTATCTAACCGGTGTTTCCCCGATTGCGATTGCCTGGCAGCTACTGTCTGGCCTGCCTCCCATGGGGGGCCCCGGGGGGGGGGGGGGGGGGGGGGGGGGGGGGGGGGGGGGGGGGCCCATCCCCCAGGGCCAGCCAGCGGCCCACAGTGATTTAGAAAAGGTGACTCGACAACAAATATCCATATCTAACCCTAGAACCGGCCAGTATTAACTTACCTTTCCTTACCTTAACTTCCCATCCATTTCCAATTCTACTCGTGGAGACATGAAACTCACTAAGTGTTTCGCGCAGCGAGAGATCGCGTCCTCGCGCGCGGGTATCTGGCAAGTGGACCGCTGCGTTTTTGGAATTGGCTCTTGATGATGACCATGTTGATGGAGCCTTTCTTCTCCCTTGCATGCGCAGTTCTTCCCGAGCGCAGCGGCCTTTGCGTGTTGTTGCTCCCAGTCGTGCAGGCCTTAACTCAAGTGGAACTTCTGGAACAATTCGACCTGTCCTGGCCTCTGGTGGGTTACAATGCGCTCCAGTTTTTCCCTCTAGGTTCTGTCTGACCAATCCCTCTGATAAGAATGCGAAACCTCCGATTTCAGGTTTGATTATCAGCGGAGAAGCCAGGAGAGATGTGAGGGTACAAGCCGGAGCCGTCATGGAAGGCAGTGCTGTTGTTGAGAAAGAATTCTCACTCGGCAAGGGTGGTAAAATCCAGGTGACAGTCAATGCAATCCATAGCTCACAATAATGATGACGGGAGGAGGGCCAAGAGGTCAATGTGGTGATCAAGTTATTCGTGATCAAGTTATTGGTGATCAAGTCACTGATCAAGTCATTGGTGATCAAGATAGACAGACTGGTCAGGCTTCCTGGAGTAGCTCAGATGCATGATCAAGAACAAGCTTACCTCCTCCCTAGACAATTCTGAGATCTCCAGCTTGCCAGGGAAATGGAATTCATTTCTGAGGGATCTTTAAGGAGTTTAGTACAATTAATACCCATTCCTACCTGAAGAGACTAAATGAAGAGCAGAAAAGATATACATAGTCATTAAATCAGACTCCCCAACTAGAATGCCTAGAGTGCCTCCTGGTTTGCTTGGGCATATGTGCAAGTCATACTCAGGTCTGGTAGCTGAGTGTTGCATAATTCATTCAGTTGGCAGCCCTGCGCCCCAAGATATTCAACCGGTTTCATTTCCCAAAACTGGCGTGGGGCACAACGGCCCCGTAGTTCTGTAACTGTTAGAAATGTCATGCACTGCAATGGGCATGCAAATAGGCTACTCATTTGATTCTATACTATGAATGTGCAGTTCTGTAGGCTGAAATGAGTATGCATAACTGTCCATGGGTAGCCAGACTGAGGTAGCAGATTCCATTATATTGTCATTATCATGCAACCAGACCCCTTTCGATCTGTTGCACAGAGATCATGCAGGCACAAGTCTGTAGATTCTGCTATGCACTGCCCTGGACTCGGCATTAAATGAACGTGAACTTGGTTGCATGGCTCCTGCCTCTAAGGCTGCGCACCATTTCTCCAGTAGCAGCAACAATCAAAGCACTCTCTGTGTCAATGTCGCTATACATTCCGTCCACGCCAGCAGAGAGCTCAAGTGATGTTGCATTCTTGATCGTTGCCACGCAGATTACTGTTTCCGATGTGGACGGCGTGCAATCTATCAATCTGGTTGTGACAGGAATTGAAGCTGGCAGGCTGCTTCTCCACTGGGGCGTCGAGGGAGGCAAGGGATACAATGGTGGTTGGAGACTCCCAGGCCATGAGGTGCGCCCTGAGGGCACTACACAGTACAAGGACAGGGCACTACAATCCCCATTCAAGTAAGTGAGAAGCGAAGTACTCCTGTCTATGTTGATTACTCTTATTCATTCTTATTATTATGACAAGGGTGGATGGAAAGTCCCAGGCCATTAGGTACGCCCTGAGGGCATTACACGGTACAAAGAAAGGGCACTACAATCCCCATTCAAGTAAGTGAGAAGCGAAGTACTCCTGTCTATGTTGATTACTCTCATTCATTCTTATTATTATGGCAAGGTCGCTTTGAGTCTTCCAGGCCTTCTAGGCCATGAGGTATGCAATACAAGGACAGTGCACTACAACCTCCAGTTGAGCGAGTGATTGCTGTCTATGTTAATATTCTATTCTTCAACGACACTGTTTCTCACATATTCCTGTGTCATCGTGACCTTGCCTAAATATACTCAGATTCAGACTGTGCAGATTGATACATACTGACAATGCCGTTGTCGGTTAGGACCAACCTACACAATCCAAATATGGGTACCTGTGGGCATTCCTTAAAAATGTCTGCCCCCCCCCCCCCCCCCCCCCCCCCCCCCATGTACTTGGCCCCTTCTACACCTCTCAACCTCCTTGCTGCTATATTGTTTACAACGGTCAGTTTTCTTTTCATACCTGGGTACCCCTGGACCATGCTACACAAAGAGACTATGTCCAACTTGTATCTGTGCTCAGTATCATGTCTATGCATGGAGGGGGGGAAGAAAGTTCTCTTTCAGACCACACCCAAGACAGTTGTTTTTGGCGGAGCCCCCCCTTCTGGGGGGCGGGAGCCCCCAGTGTTACCCATTTGTCCGTCCATCCGTCTGACTGTGATGAAGCCTGACACGTCATTCAACGGCCTCGTAACTAACTCGCTTCCGCTGCCACGTCGCTCCCTCGCGATCACTCTCCGCCATTTTTTAGCGACGCAGGCGATGCTACATAGAACTTGTTCAAGGTGTGGTCTGTCAAAGAATTGTGTGCTCAACCCTCATATGAATTGTGTTATCAAACAGTGATTCACATTTTGTTTACTGGTTGGTCCCAGTGCTAGCAAACAGGTAGGTCCCCTCAACCTCACGTCTCGTAATGAGGTCTACTATTAATTAAGTAATTGATAGATGGATGGATCGATGGATTTATTGGTTGATGGATTGATTGATGGATTGGTGGATTGATTGATTGATTGATTGATTGATTGATCGATTTATCACCTTTGACATGGAGCCCACCGTTCACCTCCCTATATAGAACTGTCGGCGATTCCATGGTGTTGGACATCTACCTGAGGGATGACGAAGAAAGCGACGTGCTGAACTTCGTCCTCAAGGATGACGCAACCAACACATGGTGGGACTGCAATGCCTCCAACTACACGCTCCCCCTGAAGGCCGGCGCCACTGCAACCGGCAAAGCCTCCTCCGTGGCTTTACCCAAGGATCTCTGCGACAAGTGGGCGTGGGTGTGCTGGGACAACAGCGGACGCCCCAACCGATCGCCAGAGGATTCTCAGGCTGAATACGATGGTGGTGTGAAGGAATTGCAGCAGCTGGTCTACCAAGGCCGCTCAATAGACGAGCTGTGGAAAGTAGCGGAGGGGTACCTGAACTACAAGGAGTACAAGGAGAAGCACCTGGGGCCAGGTCAGGCCAAATCAGAGCCCCCCTCCGCTGCCTCTTCTCCCGAGAAAGCTGCTCCTAAGGAAGGGAATGTGGATGTGGGTCAATCCATGTCGGGCCTCCCAAGCCGCAACCCCCTGGATATGATCAAGGTGGGGGCGATGGAGATGGAGATGGGTAATATTGTTTGTGTGGGCTGTCGGAGGGTGGGGGTATAGCAGGTGGATGTGGTGGTGCGAGTGTGTGCGGGTCTTGGGAATGGTGGGGTGGGTAGGGTGGGGCGAAGGGTCTGGGGACTAAGGGTATTTGAATTAACTGTACGTATTGTAAGAACTTGAATGGTTATGGTGGTGGGAAAGTGCCACAGAGGTTTGTAAAATCACAGGATCACAGGACTGGGGTCGCACCAAGTGACTTGCAATGCGCCCCCCCCCCCCCCCCCCCCCAAAAGGTGCCATATCCTGTGCCTACCATGCACCGCTTATCTTATGCCTAACATGCCCTCAAGCACTCATTTCATTCCCTATGCCCTCTCCACCACCACCACTAACTCCACTACCACCACCACTAACACCACCACCACCATCACTAACTCCACCACCCCCACCACCACTAACTTCACCCCCACCACCACCACTAACTCCATCACCACCACAACCTTGCAGAAAGCAGCCCCCAGCTCAGCCCCAGTGCTCTCTGAAGACAAGAAGCCCGTCCCTGTCGATAAGCCCCTGGACTTCTTGGTGGACAGGTTTGCTTTGGACCCAACCACTAAGTGGCGCCGTGTGTTCCAGCTGCACAAGAAGAGCCAGATGTTGGCTGTTGTCAGGCAGGAGAGCAAGACCTCAATGGTCCGTGTGGATATCATCACTGATATCGCTGACGCCGTCATCTTACATTGGGGCATTTCAGGACACGGTGAGCGCTGCGTCCCCCACTCCCCCCCCCTCCCCCCCCCCCCACGACCCCCCCGACGACCCCCACCTCCACTCCACAGCTTCAAACCCATTCACTCCACCCCTCCACCAACCCAACCCGACCCAACCCAACCCAACCCAACCCAACCCAACCCAACCCAACCCTCCACCCCACAACTTCACACCCCTCCACCCCCATCTTACATTCGCGCATTTCGGGACATGGTGAGCGCTGCGTTCCTGTTTAAATGAAGCACGGCATAAAAGCTATGATTTTTTTATTGGTGGTTGCCCCTAGTGCAAGCAAACGGGTCAGCCCCATCATCCTCAGGCCTCGCAATAAGACACATTTTTTATTTTTTATTCATTCGTCCACGGCTCTATATTTTTACTTGGGTTTATACCTAGTTAAATGACAACGACCACGGACACTACAGCACACCGGTAGGGAGGGATTCCGCACCTTCATCATTTCCACGAGCTCTTCCATCAAGCCATTGTCAAAGCAGGATTCTTGGTATGTCCTTCAAATGCATCTCAGAGTCTAGGATCTGGAAATATAGCATCTCGAAACCGAGCATCTCAAAACCTAGCGTCTTGAAATCTAGCATCTCGAAATATAGTATCTTGAAATGTAGCAAGCAGTGTAGAGAGGTAGTCAAGCCATAGGTTTTTTTTTTCCGTCTCAGAAAGGGGGTCAGCTGGTAGCGATCGGGGATTTGGCGCCTTCAAGATTGGGCTCCTGCCATTTGGGTAGGCGGCCTGAAAGGCTGGCCCCGGGGGATTGGGGGACAGGGCAAAGAATCTAGTCTGAGTAATGGTAGCTGAAAATTCGGCCAAATCAAGGTCCTGGGAAGCGATCGCTACTGGTAGGGGGGGGGGGGGGGGGGGGGGGGGAAGGAAGCTCTGGCCAAGCAAGTGTGCTAACCCATTGACCCCCCTTGACTCAGTTGCTGGCACATTTAGAGTCCAATAGGGCACCAGGAAAAATGTCATTATCATCATCATCATCATCATCATCATAATCATCATAATCATGGCCATCATCATCTCCGCCACCTCTACCACCCTTATCACCACCATCATCACCACTACCATTATCACCATCACCACCACCACCACTTCCATCATCACCAATATCACCAATATCATCACCAGCATCATCACCGGCATCATCACCAGCATCATCACCACAACCATCATCACCATCATCATCATCATCATCATCATCATCATCATCATCATCACCATCACCATTACCACCATCATCGACACCACCATCATCACCATCATCACCACCACCACCACCATCATCACCATCAACACCATCATCATCACCAACATCACCGCCACCATCACCATCATCACCACCACCATCACCACCATAATCATACGAATATTTAGAGGATCTGGCCATCCTTGTGAGCCTTACCCATCCCCATCGCCCCTTACCCATCCCCATCCCTATCCCTATGGTACTATGTAGGCAAGCATGACTGGACCATCCCTCCTGAGGAGTACTGGCCTGAGGACACAAAGAGTGCTGGTCATATTGCTGTCGAGACCCCCTTTATGGACTGTGAGAAAGACGAGTGTGATACCGAGTTTGCTGATGCTAAGGTGCCTGTGCAGCACCTTACTCTGCTGCTGCCACCAGGTGGGATGGGGTAGGGGTTGTGGGTGAAAAGGGGGGTTGGGGATGTGTGTGTGTGTGGGGGGGGGGGGGGGCTGGGGGTGAGTGCTGGACATATTGCTGTTGAGACTGCCATCCCGGACTGTGATAATGACAAGTGTGACGCTGAGTTTGCTGAGGCCAGGGCGCCTTGCAGCAGCTTACTCTGCTGCTGCCACCAGGTGGGAGGGGGGATGGGGTGTGATTGCTGGACACATTGCTGTTGAAGACAGCCTTCCTGGACTGTGATAATGTCAAGTGTGACGCTGAGTTTGCTAAGGCCAAGGCGTCCCTGCATCGCCTTACTCTATGTTGCCACCAGGTGGTGTGGCTGGGTGGTTAGGGGGGATGGGGTGAGGGGTGCGGAGAGGGGTTCAGGGTGAGTGCTGGACACATTGCTGTTAAGACTGTCTTCGTGGACTGTGACAATGTCGAGTGTGATGCTGAGTTTGCTTGTGCCAAGGCGCCCCTACAGCGCCTTACTCTGCTGCTGCCACCAGGTGGGGTGGGAAGGGGGGATGGAGTTGGGGGCGAGAAGGAGGGTCGGGGGTGAGTGCTGGACACATTGCTGTTGAGCCTGCCTTCCTGGACTGTGATACTGACGAGTGTGATGCTGAGTTTGCTGAGGCTAAGGTGCCCCTAACCTACAGTGCTCTACTCTGCTGCTGCCACCAGGTGCGCAATCTCGTGTTCCATGGGCAGTGCGCATATCAGATATCTCTCTGCCCCCCTACCCCCCTCCTCCCCCCCTACCCCTACATCTACCCCCATCCCCCAACCCTACCCCCGCCCCCACCCCCCCAACCCTACCCCTGCCCCCATCCACCTACCCCTACCCCCATGCACCAACCCCTACCCACCCCCTCAGCTCATAACAAGCGTGGCTCCTAGCCACACGCATATGTCCTTGAAGCTTCATAATCTGAACGAGATATCCCCCCTCCCCCCCCGCTCCTAAACATAATCACACACTGACATGGCATGCACGTTATAACAATTCAGTGGATGTTATAGCAACCTCACAGCAACGTTATTAACTTGAACGTTATAGCAACCTCACAGCAACGTTATTAACTTGAACGCTATAGCAACCTCATAGCAACGCATTAACTTGAAAGTTGTAGCAACATTGTAGCAAAGTGAATTTAAGCAATTCAGGGGATGCTTTGGATTTGTGTATTTCGAAACAGGTTGTAGTTCGTAGTCCGTGCTTCAGATTTGGCCTGGACTACTGATAATCCTGATAAATCTGGGAGACTTGTCGTAATTTTGGCCTGAAAAGGTCGAGGTACGAATTACGACTATCGATTCCAAATCATCCAGTGAACTGCTACAATCGTCCACCCTCGATTGATTCTACCTCCCCCTTAACTGCACCCGAGGCCACCATCTACAACTGCTCATACACCTAATACCACCACCCAGTGATTTGTTTTCAAATCTGAAAGTGGGTTTCTTCTAGCTTTACGGATTTAGGCCTCCTCCAGGGACAGCGTTTTAGTGCTTTCTGTAGCTTTTTGTAGCTTTTTGTGGCTTTTTAGGGACATTGGGGGCAAAAAAAACCTTTCTTTTACTTTTTTTATAGCGATAATTTTGCTAAAACGGGGTCAAAACTAGCGATCGCTATATAGAGCGGAAATAAAAATCCCTGCCACCACCACCTACACCTACACCTAATTCTGCCGCCACCTTCAACTACACCTAATTCCACCACCACCTACACCTAAACCTAATTGCACCACCACCTACAAGTATTCCTACACTTAATTCCACCACCACCTACACCTAATTCCACCACCACCACCTACAACTACACCTGCAGACCACAAAATCGGTGCGTTCACGTTTGTGGTTCGCTCCAAGGACAACACGATGTGGTTCAAGGATGCTGGACAGAACTTCTACATCCCAGTTCCATCGAAGTGAGAACGTTGTTGACTCTCTTCATAGATCATCTGTTGGATGGAGGTTACATGTTGAATCTCTCTTTATATTACCTGATGGATCGAGGTAACACATAGTTGAATTTCTCCATAGACTATCTGTTGAATCAAGATGGCACGATGCATCTCTCCATAGGCTATCTGTTCCAATAAGGTGACACATTGTTGAATTTTTCATAGATGATCTGTTGGATTAACCTGACACGTTGAATCTCTCCATAGGCTATCTGTTCCATCGAAGTGAGACGTTGTTGACTCTCTTCTTAGATGATCTGTTGGATAGAGATGACACGTTGAATCTCTTCATATGTTGGATTATGTTGAATCTCTTTATATGTTGGATTATATCTCTTCACATGTTGGATTATATCTCTTTATGTGTTGGATTATATCTCTTCACATGTTGGATTATATCTCTTCACATGTTGGATTATATCTCTTCACATGTTGGATTATATCTCTTCACATGTTGGATTATATCTCTTCACATGTTGGATTATATCTCTTCACATGTTGGATTATATCTCTTCGCATGTTGGATTATATCTCTTCACATGTTGGATTATATCTCTTCACATGTTGGATTATATCTCTTCACATGTTGGATTATATCTCTTCACATGTTGGATTATATCTCTTCACATGTTGGATTATATCTCTTCACATGTTGGATTATATCTCTTTATATGTTGGATTATATCTCTTCACATGTTGGATTATATCTCTTCACATGTTGGATTATATCTCTTCACATGTTGGATTATATCTCTTCACAACTGTCGGCTTCTCCCTCTCTCCACATGTTGGCTTCTATCTCTTCCCATGGTTTGGCTCGATATGATTCATCTCTCTCTCTTCACCTTGTTGTGTTTATCTCTTTCTTATGTTTTGGATTCTATCTCTCCCTTCTTGTCATGTCCTCATCTCTTCCCCCTTTATTTATTATATCTCTTCCCCTGCCCCTTTTTTCTATACTATCATCTTCACTGGATTGTTCTTCTCTCTCTCTCACATTTTTATTATCTCAATCTCTTCCCCTCTTTTTCTTCGTCATCTCTAGGGGTCTTGCCCCTTTGGTTCCTTATCTCTGCTTCACATGGTTGGATTATATCTCTTTAATGTTTGATTTATCTCGTCACAGTTGGATTATATCTCTTTAATATTCGTGCTTGATTGTATTCATAGCTATTAGTATAGCATTTCTGCTTCGCGGTGTTCAAACAAAGCACACTCTGTGCAGATTTATTTATGCATTCAGACTTCCTTTTGCTTATGTTTGCTGAAAACACCCAATTGTTTTGAACCATGCGAATCTACTGATCTAGCATCTGAATCGCTACCTACCAAATGTGTCTTTGTTCGCTATTATTAACATTTTAAAGCCAGTTACCAGCTTGAAGATACACTGTGAGGTTTTAAGCTGCGCTAGGACGACCACTACTTCTACTAACTAACAAACCAACCAACCGACTAACCAACCAACCAACCAACTACTAACTCGCATTGCAACGATGACTGACTCGCAGGCAGCAGCCAGAGCTTGAGCCACCCCCTAAGGATCCCTGTGCTGATTTCCAAGACAACCTGAGCCGTGCCATTATTGAGTGTGAGGTCAAGAGCAACGCATGGACCCTGATGCACAGGTGGGGATAACGTTTATATGATAGTGAGGACAACGTATATATGACAGTATTTAGGTAAATAGGATAGTATTTGGGTATATAGGTATATATAGTAGTATGTAAGTATATAGGATAGTATTTAGGTATACAAGTATACTAGCAGATATAGGGTAGTATTTAGGTACCGGTATATAGGATAGTATTTAGGTCTATAGGTAAATGATAGTATGTAGGTATGTATAGGATAGTATTTAGGTATATATATGGTGGAATGTTGGATAGGGTTTATGCATGGGTCTGCGTTCACTAGTCTGACATGGCTGTTGGGGTTCGGGGGAGGGGGGGGCAGCGCGTGGGTTTTACAAAGCTGCTGATCTTATAGGCGGTACCCTTAACGAGTACTTCTAGATGGATGCTGCCGATGCCATGTATCACATCCACATGTTATTCTTCATGTATACAGGTACAACAAAGCTGCTAATCTCATCAGTGAGGCCCTTAACGGCCACTACGAGATGGATGTGGCCGATGCCATGTCCCGCATCTATGTGTTATTTTTCATGTATGCAGGTACAACAAAGCTGCTGATCTCAGCAAGGCTCTTAACGGCCACTTTGAGATGGATGTGGCCGATGCCATGATTCGCATTTATGTGTTATTTTTCATGTATGCAGGTACAACAAAGCTGCTGATCTCAGCAAGGCCCCTAACAGCCACTTAGGGATGCATATGGCTGACGCTATGTCCCGCATCCTTACATTATGTTTCATGTATGCAGGTACAACAAAGCTGCTGCTCTCATCAGTGAGGCCCTTAACGGCCACTTCGAGATGGATATGGCCGATGCCATGTCCCGCATCTATGTCTGGCTGCGCTACAGTTCCACCCGCCAGCTCACTTGGCAGAGGAACTACAACACTCAGCCTCGCATCCTGAGTGCTGCCCAGGCTAGGCTGACAGGCGCCATTGCAGATGCCCATGCCCGCACGTCAGGCGATGCTCAGGAGTGGGTTCGTCTGATGTTCACGAACGTCGGCCGCGGTGGTGAGCTGTTTTTGTTATCTTTTGTCCCCCCCCACCCCCCCACCCACACATACATACACACCCACCCCGCACGTCAGGCGATGCTTGGAAGTGGGGCCGACTGGTGTTCACGGACGTCGGCCGCTGTGGTGCTGTTTTTGTTATCTGCTGTCCCTCGTCTTCTCTCTGATTCCTAGTACCCACTTCCGGCAAAGAAGCTAGTAGCTGTTACCTCCCCCCCCCCCCCCCCCCCCCCCCCCCCCCCCCACACACACACACACACACACACACACAGACACACGCATACACACCGCGTGTCAGGCGATGCCCAGGAGTGGGTTTGCCTGATGCTGACTAACGTCGGCCGCGGAGGTGAGTTTTGTTTTTTATCATTCATCCCTTTCTCTCGTCTCCTCTTGCTGTTGATTTCTCTTCACAGAAATTCCAACTTAGATCCCTAATGCTCACTGCCTGGAAATAAGTTTTTATCTGTTACCCACCACCACGCACCCACACACACGTCAGGTGATGCCCAGGAGTGGGTTCGCCTGATGCTGACGAACGTAGGCCGTGGAGATGTGCTGCTTTTTGTAATCATTTGTCCCTTTCTCTTGTCTCCTCTTAGATCCATAGTACCCACTGCCCGGAAATAAGCTTTTATCTGCGCCCACCCCCACCCCACACCCCCACCCCACCCCACACACACCTCACACTCCACAAACCACAACCCGCGGAGGTGAGATGCTTTTTGTAATCAGTTGTACCTTTCTCTTGTCTCCTCTTAGATCCATAGTACCCACTGCCCGGAAATAAGCTTTTATCTGCGCCCACCCATACCCCCCCCCCCCACCCCACCCCACACACACCTCACACTCCACAAACCACAACCCGCGGAGGTGAGATGCTTTTTGTAATCAGTTGTACCTTTCTCTTGTCTCCTGTTCGATCTATAATACACTCTGCCTAGAAAAAGGCTTTTATCTGCTACCCCCCCACCCACCTCTCACCCACACCTCAAACCCCACACCCCGCAGAGGTGAGCTGCTTTTCGTAATCAGTTGAACCTTTCTCCCGTCTCTTCTTAGACCCATAGTATTCACTGCCCATAAAAAACCTTTGATCTGTTACCCTCCCCCCCACACACACTCCACACCTCACACCCCATACCCCCCCCCCCCCCCCCCCCCCCCCTTCCCCCCTACACACACAACTCATGCAACCCCATTCCCCCCATCCCCACCTCCCAGGTGACGGCCAGAAGATCCGCGACGAGATCCTGCACATCATGCACCGCAACAACATCAAGGAGATCAAGGGCTACTGGATGGAGCAGTGGCATCAGAAGCTGCATAACAACACCACCCCCGATGACATTCCCATCTGCGAGGCCTACATAGCCTTCCTGAAAGAGGATGGAAACAAGTGCGCAGATTCATGTTATATTTCTCTCTGCCCCCCTCTCCCACCCCACACCCCACTCACCCCCACACAATCCCCCCCCCCCCCCTCCCCCACACACCGCACTCCCCCCCACGCAATTACCCCCCCCATCCCCCCCCCCCACCCCACCCCACACACGCCTACATCGCCTTCTAGAAAGAGAATGGAATTTAAACAAGTGCGTAATCTCATGTTCTGTGTGGACTGCGCTTTTTAGTAGGGTTGGGCCGACATATACATGTATACTACACGTTCATACATATAAATGCGCCATATATGCTTTCTCAAATTGACCTTATCTACGTTGTATACAAATTTATATTCTTTACTTCGAAAAGTACAGCAGGCATCTCATCCATCCAACTAGCATTTCATGACTGCCGTAGACTGGCGCCGCGTTCTTTGGTCGACGCGCTCTCTGGTTATGATTCCTTTTTCAGAGACTTGGACAACCTCAACTTGCAAGATATTTGTCGTGAGGGTTGATATGCGATGCCAATGAAATTAGCAACGTGGCAATACCTTTTAACTTTTGTAAAAGTATATTGTCCAGGAGAGCAAAACATTTACATATGTTTTTACACGATTATATGCTTATGTTTATATGGCTTATGAAAATAAATATATATGTTAGCTTCCCAACCCTACATATTTTTCTGCCCCCCCCTCCCCCCCCCCACCCCCCCCCCCCCTCACCCCTCACCCCACCCACCCCATCCAGTGCCGCGTATTGGCGCGTGCTGTCTGACAACGGAGTCACACGTGAGCGACTGGAAGGCTTTGACCGCGCCATCACCAATGAGCCTGAGTACTATGGCGACAAGAAAGACGCTCTCATCCACGACTTCTACAACTACTTGGGCATCCTGAAGGCAGTGCACTCGGGGGCCGACCTCCAAGCCTCCGCTTCAGCTGCCGGAGACAGGTATGACTTATTAGGCTTGTTAGATACCTCTCCGCCCTCCCACTCCCACCCCACTCACCCACACCCCACACCCACGCTCTAACACCCCACCCACACGCACCCACACCCCACCCTCACGCACTCATACCCCACCCACACGCACCCACACCCACCCCTACTTGGGCATCCTGAAGGCAGTGCACTTTGGGGGTGACCTCTAAGCCTCCGCTACAGCAGCCGGAACACAGGTATGACTTATTAGGCTTTTTAGATATTTCTGCCCTCCCACTCCTACCCCTCTCACCCACTCCTACCCCTCTCACCGACACCCCACTCACACCCACACCCGCGCACCCACACCCACCCGTACTTGTGATCCTGAAGGCAGTGCACTTAGGGGCGGACCTCCAAGTCTCCGCTTCAGCTGCCCGAAACAGGTATCACAACTTGCCCAAGAAAGCGCAGTCCGCTCCTTCAAAAAAAAAACGTAACTATGTTCTATTATTATAAGCACTCAACTTAGTGGCTCCCCAAGCTATATTGAAGGAGTGCTGCTGGTCTCTTAGTTGTTGCTGTTGTTACAAGAAACAGGCCTCACACCAGCTCAAACACATTCATCACCACAACCAACACCATCACTTGTGACCCCCCTCTACCACCACCAACCACCACCACCAAACCGTCAACCAACCGAACCACCACCTACCACCACCTTGCCAATCACTAGGATCCCCGAGAGTTCTCGCGGCTACCTGGGCTATTTGATGTCTCACCTGAGCGACTGACCCTCTACCCCTGCCACCAACCACCACCACCACCAACCAACCACCACCACCAACAACCACCACCACCAACAACCACCAACACCAACAACCAACACCAACAACCAACCACCACATCACCAGGGTCCCCGAGAGTGCTCGCAGCTATGTTATGTCTCACCTGAGCGACTGACCCTCTACCCCTGCCACCAACCACCAACAACCACCACCACCCACCACCAACAACCAAACCACAAACTACTACCACCACACTAGGGTCCCCGAGAGCGCTAGCGGCTACCTGGGCTATGTTATCCCCACCTGAGCGACTGACCCTCTACACCTGCCACCAACCACCAACAACCACCACAACCAACCAAACCACAACCTACTACCACCGCACTAGGGTCCCCGAGAGTGCTCGCGGCTACCTTGGCTATGTGATGTCTCACCTGAACGACTCACAGCTGCTGCCCCTCATGGAGGCTGCTGTGGAGGCGCGCATTGAGTTGGCTCCCGGATTACCTGGCAACAAGGACATGCTGTACCTGGACCTTGCTCTTGAGGAGAAGGTTCGACAGGTGGCAGAGCAAGGGGCGGGAGCTTCCGGATTCGGTGCAGCAGCCTTCATGAAGCCTCTTCTCCAGGTTTGTAGGGTGGGGTCCGTGGGGTGGGGTCAGTAGAGGGAGGGTAAGAAGTCGTAAGATTAGAAAGGGTGGGGTTAGAAGGGTGAGAATGGGTTGTTTGAGGAAGAGGGTGGGGGTGAGAAGTCGTAGGATTTGTAAGGGTGGGGTCAGGGCTATTTCAGTCAGCCTGGGGGTGTCCGGAAGAAGCTATCCCCCATGACAGATTTCCCGCCTTTACCCCTTCCCATTTCCCCCCCTATTTCTCTTCCCATTGCCCCCCCTATTTCCCCTATTTCCCTTCCTATTGTCCTCCCTATTTCCCCCTACTTCTTTCGATTGTCCCCCCTATTGTCCCCCCCCTATTGCCTGACACTGAGGTCAAACCCTTCTTCTTGCCCTGCAGAACCTGACCCTGTCTCTGGGTGAGAATGAGGAGCTGTGCTACTACCTGAAGACCTGGCTGGAAATGCCTTCCTCCATCCTCAACGGCTGCAGGCCCTCCAAGAACCCTCCTCCTCAATCCAACCCATTCTCACCCTCACCCTCTTCCTCAATCTAACTCATACTCACCCTTACCCTCCTCTTCGGTCTTGCCCTGCAGAACCTGATCCTGTCTCTGGGTGAGAATGAGGAGCTGTGCTACTGCCTGAAGACCTGGCTTGAGATGCCCTCCTCCATCCGCAACGGCGGCAGGCCCTCCAAGGAGGAGGCCCTGAAGGCTGTTGCCGTCGTGAACCGCATCCGTCGCGCCATTACTGACGTGAGTCCTGGAGGCAGATCTTGCTGTCGTTTTTTATATTTTTGAAGAATGCTGTTTGTGTCTACACATACATGCAATAGTGGCAGGCCCTCCAAGGAGGAGGGACTGAAGGCTGTGCTATCGTGAACCGCATCCGTCGCGCCATTACTGACGTGAGTCCTGTGGGCCCGATCTTGCTGTCGTTTTTGTTTTGTTTAATATGAAGAATGTTGTGTGTGCCTTTCATTAGATGCAACAGTGGCAGGCCTTCCAAGGGGGAAGCCTTGAAGGCCGTCACCATTATTCCTTTGGCCGTGACTCACCCACACCGCATGGAGATATCCCAGGGAGACTCTCACACACACACCCACACTCACACCCAGAATCACACCTACACCCACACCGCCCTCGCTGCGACATTATTAGGTATCTGACAAGTGCGCAAAGCGAATCGGCGCCGTGAGTACAGCCTATTCCTTTGGCCCTGAAAGCCTACGTGAGTGCAGCCTTTGGCCGTGACTCACCCACACTGCATGGAGATATCCCAGGGAGACCCTCCCACTCACACCTACACTCACACCCAGACTCACACCTACACCCACACTGCCCACGCTGCAACACTTTCAGGTATCTGACAAGTGCGTAGACCGAATCGGCGCTGTGAGTGCAGCATATGGCCGTGCCTTCGGAGTTGAGGACTGGTCCTGTGAGCTCTTTGCTGAAGAGGTGGTGAGAGGAGGACCTGCCTTCGCTGTCAGCCTTGTCATTAGCAGGTAGGATGAGAATGAATTGATAGTATGTCTTGTGCTTGAGGACCCGCCTTAGCTGTCATTAGCAGGCTGTCATAAGCTGGCTGTCATTAGCAGGCTGTCATTAGCAGGCTGTCACAAGCTGGCTGTCATTAGCAGGCTGTCATAAGCTGGCTGTCATTAGCAGGTTGTCAGCCTTGTCATTCGCAGGTAGAGTGAATTGACAGTATGCCTGTCATGTGAGTGGATCTGCTGTCATTAGCAGGCTGTCATTAGCAAGTTGTTAGCCTTGTTGTAAGCAGGTAGGATGAGAATGAAGGGATAGTATGTCTCTAGTGTGTGGAGGACCTGCCTTAGCTGCCAGCCTTGTCATAAGCAGGTAGGACGTGGATGAATTGATAGTACGCCTCTCGTCCCAACTCCACACCCAGCCCATACACAAACACATCATCACCACATACAGTGACCACAATCACTGCACACTATGTAGGCGGATGCTAGCAACCCTACACAACCCAGCCCTACACAACCTTAAACAACCCATCCCTACCCTACACAACCTTACACAACCCCACCCAGCCCAACCCTGCACAAGGATTGGACACACCCAGCACCTCGTACACATAGTCCCTCACCACCCCCCCCCCCCCCCAAACGTCCCCACCCCCCACACACCCACACCCTCTGTTGTGTAGCATTGAGCCAACCCTGCGCAATGTCGCCGCCCTGGGCGATTGGCAAGTCATCAGCCCTCATGAGGCTGTGGGTGTAATTGTGGCCGTGGATAACCTCCACAGCGTGCAAGACAAGACCTATGAAGAAGCCACTGTCCTCATCGCTCAACAGGTATGTATGTATAGGGGTCGGCTATGTTATATAATATAAGTGAATAACTAGTATTTTTTAATATTATTCGAACGAGCCGTCTCACCAGAAATTCGAATTTATTTGAACAACTAATATTATTGTGACACTATAATAATATTAGTTAATATTTTCTTTTCAAACACTAAGATTAGTTGCCGTTCCCTGCGTATGTATGTATGCATGTGCATGTACGTATGTATGTACCTTGCTTCGGCATCAACCCAAGGACACGTGGGACATTATCTTTGAGGCCGTTGCCTGTTGGTTAACGGGTACCCTATGTATGCATACAACACATCCGGGCCTCATTGATACGAGCACCTTGGGCGCATACCTGCTTTGTGCATTCTGCTGCACTGTCTGATCTTGTTTGCAACTTAAATGTAGGTACCTTCTGTCTGCAGACAACACTACCAGGTCTTATTGATACGACCACCTTGGGCGCATACCTCCTGTGTTCATTCTGCTTGTTGCACTGCCTTATCTTGCTTGCCACCTGCCACCTACATGTAGGGAACGGCAACTAATGTTAGTGTTTGAGAAACTAATATTAACTAATATTATTATAGTGTCACAATAATATCAGTTTTTCAAAAAAATCAAATTTCTGGTGAGGCGGCTCGTCCGACTAATATTATATAATGTTGTATAATATTATTTATTCACTAATATTATTTAACATAGCCGTTCCTTACCTATATGTATGGCGCTAACAGAAGACCCCCTTTCTCTCTTAGACATATTGCTCAACTCAGACAGACCTTGTGCGATACCAACGATGCTGCGACCCTCCTCTCTGGTTTATCACGTACTCTGATACTTATACTCATACTCAAATACGCATGTGCACGGTGGGCTCATCTGTTGCACAGGTGACCGGAGAGGAGTAGATCCCCGAATGTATGTACCTTACAACTACAGACAACACTACCAGGTCTTATTGATACGAGCACCTTGGGCGCATACTCATGCTCACAAGTACTCATGTACACGGTGTGCTCATCTGTTGCACAGGTGAATGGAAAGGAGGAGATCCCTGAAGGCGTTGTATCTGTGTTAACTCCTAAGGCCCCTACTCAAATAAGTATAGTCATGCTCATCCTCATACTCACAAAAGCTCTGCCATATCAGGCACTGTGATACTTATACTGGTACCCATACTCATACTCACAAATACTCATATGTACATGGTGGGCTCGTCTGTTGCACAGGTGACCGGAGAGGAGGAGATCCCTGAAGGCGTTGTGGCTGTCTTGACTCCTGATGCTCCTGCTCTGATACTAGTACTCGTACTCACAAAAGCTCTACTATATAGCGTACTCTCTTTTAGGGCCTAGCCCTTTAGGGTAAATATGATACTCAAACCCATGCGCCTACCCACACCCACAAATACTCATATGTACACGGTGGGCTTGTCTGTTGCACAGGTGACCGGAGAGGAGGAGATTCCTGAAGGCGTTGTTGCTGTCTTGACTCCTGATGCTCCTGACGTCTTGTCGCACGTCAGCGTGCGCGCGAGGAACATGAAGGTCCTGTTTGCCACTTGCCACGACCCCACCCCCTTGAACGACCTGAAGGCCATGGCTGGCAAGGTAATGCACTTCAGCACAACTGCTTCTGGGTCAGTGACCTGGGCTGAGCCCAAGGAGTCGGATGTTGCAGCTCAGAAGGGAGCGACTGAATCTACGAAGATGCACGGTATGTTGGCTGGCCTCTTGATTTGTTTTAATTGGAGATGTATTTGCTTGCTGGCTGGCTTGCTAGCTTTTTTGCTTGCCTGCCTGCTGGCTTTGTAGGCTGGTTGCTTGCTTGCGTGTTGTTTAAGATTGATCTCGTTAGGTTGGCTTAGTTCCTGTGCTGTGTGCATCTTATTACCGTCAAAGATGTTGGGAGATTTTTGCCTTGCAGCCGGATAAGCTAGAACGGGCTGGCTGGGGCTGGTTGCTTGCTGGCTTGCTGTTTGAAATTAATCTCGTTAGGTTGGGTTAGTTCCTGTGCTGTGTGCATCTAATTACCTAAAAGATGTTGGGAGATTTCTGCCTTGTTGCAGCCGGAAAGGCGAGTACGGGCTGGCTAGGGCTGGTTGCTTGCCGGCTGGTTGTTTCTGTTACTTACTATTATATATTATTTAATATTGATCCCGCTAGGTTCAGTTAGTTCTTGTGCTGTGTGCAGCTTATTACCGTTAAAGATGTTGTGAGATTTTTGCCTTGTAGCAGCCGGATAGGCGAGTACGGGCTGGCTATGACAAAGTAATGTAAATAATATACGGACCTTGTCAAAAACATGGACCTGCAAATTTTTGACCTATAATATGGAAAATGTATAAATGGACCGAATGGACCTAAAATATTTTACCTTGTAAAATGTTTAAATATGGGCTAAAAAGATGGAAAAGGGTAAATGGACCGAATTGGCCTTATTTGTATGGATCTTGTCAAAACCATGGAGCTTTAAAGTATGGACCTATAATATGGAAAATTATGAATGGACCAAATGGACTACACTATATGGACCTCCTAGAAAAACGACCTCATACTACTGCCCATTCAGATTTGAAGATTTAAGTCCATCAGTGAAATATATGCATTGTATCAAGCCTAGCGTTAGCTAAAACAATTCCAGAACTCCACCTCAATCACCAACACCACTACCACCAACACTACCAACACCAACACCACCAATACACATTTAAAGATTGAAGTGCCTGAATGAAATATATGCATCAATTCAGCCCCAGCGGTAGCTTAAACAATTCCAGTAACTCCACCTCAATCACCAACACCACTACCACCAACACTACCAACACCAACACCACCAATACATGTTTGAAGATTGAAGTGCCTCAGTGAACTAAACGCATTACATCAAGCCCAGCGTTGGCTTAAACAAATCCAGTAACTCAACCTCTACCACCAACACCACTACCACCAACACAACCAACACTAGCACTACCAACACCACCAATACAGATTTGAAGATTGAAGTGCCCGAGTGGTCTGGGAAATGGACTGTACCCTTCGGCGAGTACTCCAATGGCGTTGTGGGAGCCAAGTCGAAGAACTTGCAGTTGATGGCTGGCAAGCTCCCTGACTGGATTCAGCTGCCTAACTCCTTCACCCTGCCTTTCGGATGCTTTGAGGAGGTGAGATTTTTTTTCATTTGTTTTCGTGTTGTGGGTGGGGGTGTGGAGTCAAAGAAATACAAAGGATGCCGGGCAAGCTCCCTGACTGGATTCAGCTGCCTAACTCCTTCACCCTGCCATTTGGGTGCTTTGAGGAGGTGGGACGATAGGCTGTTAGAAGCTTTGGGTTGGTTAGTGGATTCATTGGTGGGTGGGGGTGTGGAGTCATAGAAATACAAAGGATGCTGGGAATCCTCCCTGGTGGGGTGTGGGATTAAGGGAGCCCCGTCTTACAGCGGTAGAAAACGGGCTGTAACCATACCTGGACAGTGCGACCATGGCGGTTGACAGCGACCGTGAACACGAAAGCGCACCTGTACGGATTCAAACCTCGCACCTTGTTTCTTCGAGCTCTTGAGCTCTTAAGCCATTCGTTGAAACGGGATATGTCGATCAGTACCAAGATAGCTGTCCTTGTTTCTAAGTTAGCGTCCAAGCAAGCGAATCACAGCAATGCCTTGGTCTCTGCTGATACATCACTTTTCTCTTCAAATGTCCGAGGAGGCGATCCACAACACCAAGCCAACAGATCTACACAAATAAACCTCAGCCAACCAAACCTAGCAAAATCTGGCAGAACCACCAACCAGATCCACTTCTTTGCCTTTCCCAGACCTATCCCTTTTCTTCACCCACTTCCTTACCTATGCCATCCCTATCCCTAACCCACTTCCTTACCTATCCCATCCCTATCCCTAACACACTTTCCTACCTATCCCATCCTATCCCTGTCCCTAACCCACTTCCTTCCCTATGCCATCCCATCCCTATCCCTAACATACTTGCGTATCTATCCCATCCTATCCCTATCCCTAACCCACTTCCTTCCCTATCCCATCGCATCCCTAACACACTTTCTTAACTATCACATCCTATCCCTATTCATACCCTAACCCACTTCCTTCCCTATCCCATCCCTATCCCTAACACACTTTCTCACCTACCCCATCCCTATCCATACCCTAACCCTGGTCTTTTGTAGAAGCCAGAGAACAAGGAGATCAGTACCAAGTCGCCAACCTTGTTGCACAGTTGGTATCCAAGCATGTGTATCACAGTGATGCCTCGGTCTCTGCTGAACACAAGAATAGACCTTAACCAACCGAACCTAGCAAAAGCTGGCCGAACCACCAACCAAATCCACTTTCTTACCTTTCCCATCCCTATCCCTTTTCCTGGCCCACGTCCTTACCTATCCCATCTTTATTACTAACCCACTTTCTTAACTCTCCCACCCTAATCCCAACCCACTTTCTCACCTACCCCATCCCCATCTTTACCCCAATCCAGGTCTTGGCGATGCCAGAGAACAAGGAAATCAGCACCAAGATCGCCGATCTTGTTGCACAGGTGGTATCCAAGAAAGTGGATCACAGCGATGCCTTGGTCTCCGTTGATTTCGCCATGTTCAATGTGGGTGACCAGAAAGCGACAGCTGCCGACCTCTTGGCCGAGTGCCGTGACCTAGCCATGAAGGTCAAACTGCCCTCGTTCATTAGGGAGGAGCTGACCAAGGCAATGGAGGCAGCTGGTAAGAGGAGTTTGATTTTATTTCTGTACTTCATCTTGTTACCAGTAAAAATGGTAAAATCAGGGCATTTTAGAAGGGAGGATAAGGCCCCTGTGTAGCTGGCCAGGTCTCCATGTGTATATGCATGTATAGATTAATGTGGCGCCCCCCCGTCCATAGGGAGCAGCTGGCCAAGGCTATGGAGGCAGCTGGTAAGAGGAGTAAGGTTGTATTTCTCTGTTTCTTCTCTTCACTAGTAAAAATGGTAAACTCAGGGCATTTTTTGAAGTGAGGATTTGAAAGCCCCTGTGTAGCTGGCCAGGTCTCCATGTGTAAATGCCATGAAGGTCAAACTACCCTCGCTCATTAGGGAGGAGCTGACCAAAGCAATGGAGGTAGCTGGTAGAGTTGGAGGAGTTTGATTTTATTCATCTGCTTCATCTTGTTACCAGTAAAAACGGTGAACTCAGGGATAAGGCCCCTGTGTAGCTGGCCAGGTATCCATGTGTAAATGCATATGTAGATTCATGTGCCCCCCCCCCCCCCCCCCCCCCCCCCGCTCATTAGGGAGGACCTGACCAAGGCAATGGGGGCAGCTGGTAACAGGAGTTTGGAGGATAGGGCCCCTGTGCAGCTGGCCAGGTCGCCATGTGTAGATGTGTATGTGTATGTGGGTTCCTGTATTTGGATGTAGATGTGGATGTTGATCCTATGATTCCTGTATGTGTATGTACATGTGGATGTGGATCCTATGATTCCTGTTTGTGTGTGTAGATTCATGTGGTTTTCATGCCATTCCCAAAAGCCAGGCTCACGCACATACATACTCTCACAGACCCTCCACACAAATACACACACAGACCCCCCCCCACCCCTCACCCCCACCCCCCTACCCCCCCATCTCCCAGGTCAAGCTGTTCCCGAAAGTGAGGCACGCTGGCTAAAGGCTGAGGAGGCGATGAAGGGTGTGTGGGCTTCTAAGTACAACGACCGCGCGTACTACTCCATGAGGAAGGTTGGCCTTAACTTTGACGATGTGCGCATGGCGGTGCTGGTGCAGCGAGTTGTCCCTGCTCACTACGCCTTTGTCATCCATACCAAGAACCCCTCAAACAATGACGAGGCAGAGGTGTTCTGCGAGATGGTCCGAGGTCTAGGTGAGTCTCATGCTTGGTGTATGCATAAATATATGCTCCGCCGTATGACGAGGTTACGAATTGACGAGTTATGAATTTGACAGTGTCAACTATAATGTCATCTATACCAAGAACCCTTCAAGCAATGATGAGACTGAGGAGTTCTGTGAGGTGGTCTGTGGTCTGGTTGAGTTGCATGCTTGGCTTATGCATAGGGACCGGCATATCATAGGCTCGCAGGTAGTCAAATTGCCTTCATCTTGGACTTGAACTAGATCACGCAAGTATTATCAAAATGTGTGTGATCCAATCTCCCTCACCCCTCACGCACTGCACTCACTTACTCACTCAGATGAAACGGTTTACACACTTTCACTCACTCCCTGCCCTCACTCAGATGAAACGGTGTACACTCACTGCACTCACTCACTGCACTCACTCACTCACTGCACTGCACTCACTGCACTCAGGCGAGTCTCTTGTGAGCGGCATGGTTGCCGGTAGTGCTATTGCCTTCAAGGCGACGAAGGACAACCTGGACAATCCCGAGGTGTTGTGCTACGCCTCCAAGAGCGAGGCCATGTTCGTCCCTGAGTCCCTCATCTTCCGCTCAGATTCCAACGGAGAGGATCTGGAGGGCTATGCTGGTAGGTTATTTTGGCTGTATAGGGGATCCTTACCTCAGATGGTGGTGTGGGGGGGGTCTATTCCCAACACATATGTTTTATGTGTGTGTGTTGGGGGTATAGGGGATTCTTACCTCGGGGAAACTCAACATGGGAAATTCATCCAACATGAAGGTTCTAGACAAATAGGAACCCCACAGTCACCTCCCATGTACCTCTCCACGTGCCTCCCCAAAAACATGAACCCCACAGTCACCTCCCATGTACCTCTCCACGTGCCTCCCCAATAACATGAACCCCACAGTCACCTCCCATAAACCTCTCCACGTGCCTCCCCAAAAACATGAACCCCACAGTCACCTCCCATATACCTCTCCACGTGCCTCCCCAAAAACATGAACCCCACAGTCACCTCCCACGTGCTTTTTTTAGTTGTGACAGAATTTTCACCCCAGAAGGTGGGTCTAGGGACACAAACCAGCGACACCGAGGATTCAGTTTGAATGGCATTGCCACTCCTACAAAAGAGTGGGTTCACTTAGGTCGGTGGGAGATACGCACCCTTGACCAAACGAACTCACATCACCATGGATACAAGGGTGACTCAGAGGATCGACTACATGGATGACCTAGATGTTGTGAACCTGTCACTACCCTTCTGACTGCCTGCTTGTCCATCCGCAGGTGCCGGTCTGTACGAGTCCATCACCATGGATACAACGGTGACTAAGAGGATCGACTACATGGACGATAAGCTGGTGCAGGACGAGAGCTACCGTCAAGAACTCCTGGCTCGCATCTGCAAGGTTGGCGCCTCCATCGAGACTGCCCTGGGCAGTGCTCAAGACATCGAGGGCGTGGTAGAGCCGGATGGCAAGATCACTGTGGTGCAGACCCGTCCTCAGGTCTAAAGCCTCTGGTCCTCAGGTCCATTGCCAAGTGACCTCGGTTATGATGCCTAGTGTCCTCAGGTCCAAGGCCTAATGTCCTCAGGTCCAAGGCCTAGTGACCTCGGTTATGATGCCTAGTGTCCTCAGGTCCAAGGCCTAATGTCCTCAGGCCCATTGTCTAGTGACCTCGGTTATGATGCCTAGTGTCCTCAGGTATAAAGCCTCTGGGCCTGAGGTCGTCCCACCTCAGGTCCATCGCCTAGTGACCTCGGGTCTGATGTCTGTTGTCCTTAGGTGCTCCTTCCTCTGGTCCATTGCCTAGTGAACTGGGGTCTGATGCATGCTGTCCTCAAGTGTCAGGCATGCTGTCCTCAGGTCCATTGCCTAGTGACCTCTGGTTTGAAGCCTACTGTCCACAAGTGTTAGGCATGCTGTCCTCAGGTCCTCCCTCCTCAGATGCATTGCCTAGTGAACTGGGGTCAGATGTCTACTGTCCCCAAGTGTCAGGCACGCTGTCATCAGGTCGGGGGCTTGTCTCTTAACTCGTGGTGCCCTTGACTTTTTAATTGGTCTGTGTCGTTGTCTGGTTGCTAGTTTTTGCCATCACAGCCATCAGAATTCATAGTTGTTCAATGCTTGAGCAGTGGCTTGTGTTTTTAATACCGGGTTGGTGGAACAAACAGATTACCCCCCCCCCCCCAGGGAGATCCAAAGAGACTGTACCAAAATATAATCAATTCCAAAGCATGATCCATTGTTAGCGTGTCAGTTTGCTTGTGAACCTCTCTCCCAGTTTGAGTATCAAGGTACTCCATTTCACACAGGATACAAGGCGCCAGGCGTTGGATTTGTTTTGTTGTTTCCCGAAGATGCGGGGGACAAGCCATCTCGACCTTGTTTTGTAAACATTGCATGAATCACGTTCCGGCAACTCACCGTTGACTTGACTTGTTTTTCGCTGCCCCCTCTGGACCCCTCAGGGTCCCTGGGCGGAAGCCCTAAGTTCACCCCATCACATGTTTCTGTCCGCTTTCAGTCGAAGTAGTTTACACAGTATAAGACTATAAGGAAAGATAGCTATTACGCGCAACAGGCGCAATCACATGTATGGAAGCCGGATGTATACTGCAAGGTACTGCAGTCACGTGCAGGCCACAGCTAGTCTATCTATGGCCTGGCGGCAGGCAACACGGGACCTGGAGGGAACAGGCACCGGTGTGCATTATGCCAACTCAGTAACCGACGTATGTCGGATAATAACATCTGCCGTATGTCTGTCTGTCTGACAGGTGTCAAGACGTTTGCACGATTCCGACCACCTCCGCACCCAAATATTTTGCTCATAGTTGGAGTGTGCATGACTAGAGTAATCAGCATCGCAGCGGTCAAGATCCTTGGCAAAGTTGTTCAATGTTTGTAGCTCTATTCGGCTACGAGTAGCTCCTTTCTCCACTACTTCCGAAACTCCCTGTCGGTGACTTGCGACACGCTCATAGAACTTGTCAAAACTCGACTCCACTACTGTATCGGGCAGCTCGACAATATACTACCAAGTACCCCCTGTGTCCTGGTTATTTAGGTACCTAAGCGGCCCTAGACTCCACTGCTCTATCGGGAAGTTTCGCCCCCTGAACTGCTAAGTTCCGTCTCTATGTTAAGTTTCTATTGCGGTAATTACCGGTATTCTTCTGTTTATAACACTCTCTGCCAATTTTCCGTGTCGCTTGCGAAGCTACCTTGACTTGTTTAGCTGGTGTTTTCATCAGCCCATACAATTCCCGTATTTAAGCATTCTACTTAATGCCAGGGCTTTTCTGAATAAGTATGTTTGCGTCTCTAGTTGCAAATCGCACATGCTATTTGGAGTTTGGAAACTCTCCCTGCTCCCAGGTATATACATGTTTTGTAAGTAAATATTAAAATCATGCGGTAAGTATCGGGTCTGCGGTTCGAGCCCTGGCCATGTTCATAGATTTCAGACTAGACGCCTTGGAAGATGTAGAACGTTCCCTCCGTGCTGTCGCGATAGTCCCAGCTCAGGCGCAGTTGCAGACTTGCAGCCTGTGAAACCAAATTAACACAACCATATAGCCATTCTCTATTATGTACGGTACATGCAAACGGGAGGGTTCCTTCAATCTCACGTCCTGGGGTAGCTAGCTCTGTCTTTTCGCCAACCCTTTTTCCGTCCTCTTCATTCGCTCTTGGGAATTTACCTCTTGGACCACGTTGTTCTGAGATGTGTGTTGCCTAAACCCTCACTGCTATAAAACTATATATCCAGCTGCTCCGGCGCTGTACGGTCTCGGCATTGTTTTTTGCTGAGTATGTACCCTCGAATTGTCCTCTCTCGAATTTGGAAAATAGATAACGTTATCAGTTCGCCACGCAGCACGATATATCACACAGTAAACAGTATGATATACACCATAACTGGACATATCGTGCAATGTTAGTTTACATTCTCGTGAAATATCCTATGATGCACGAGATTGTACGGGATTGTGCTTGACATCCCTAACCATAGTACTGTATGTAGTCTCTGTTTGGGGTGCTACAAGCAGTTTTCCCCCCACAAAAGCAACCCACAGGGCTCAAACGTAGCACCCCAAAGCACGAATGCAATTAATTTAGCACAGTGCCACAAGCAGGGTACTACTAAGCGCGCGCTGCCTATTTGAGCCCCTCTGCGCGTTTCGCGCAGTTTTTCATCCCCCGGTGGGCGCAGCGCGCAGTTTTTGCGCTTTTTGCACTACAAAGCGCTGGCCAGTTTGACGTGTGTGCGCTTTAAGCGCTGACCAATTTGGCAAGAAGTAGTACCCTGGCTACAAGTATAATCTTGAATGAACCCCTGTTGGTAGACAAGGAGTGTGCAACAGGGTACTACTTCTTGCTAAATTGGTCAGCGCTTCAAGCGCACACACGTTAAATTGGCCAGCGCTTTGTAGTGCAAAATGCGCAAAAACTGCGCGCTGCGCCCACAGGGGGTTGAAAAAACTGCGCGAGACTCACACTTACACCCACACCGCCCTCGCTGCGACATTATTAGGTATCTGACAAGTGCGCAAAGCGAATCGGCGCCGTGAGTACAGCCTATTCCTTTGGCCCTGAAAGCCTACGTGAGTGCAGCCTTTGGCCGTGACTCACCCACACTGCATGGAGATATCCCAGGGAGACCCTCCCACTCACACCTACACTCACACCCAGACTCACACCTACACCCACACTGCCCACGCTGCAACACTTTCAGGTATCTGACAAGTGCGTAGACCGAATCGGCGCTGTGAGTGCAGCATATGGCCGTGCCTTCGGAGTTGAGGACTGGTCCTGTGAGCTCTTTGCTGAAGAGGTGGTGAGAGGAGGACCTGCCTTCGCTGTCAGCCTTGTCATTAGCAGGTAGGATGAGAATGAATTGATAGTATGTCTTGTGCTTGAGGACCCGCCTTAGCTGTCATTAGCAGGCTGTCATAAGCTGGCTGTCATTAGCAGGCTGTCATTAGCAGGCTGTCACAAGCTGGCTGTCATTAGCAGGCTGTCATAAGCTGGCTGTCATTAGCAGGTTGTCAGCCTTGTCATTCGCAGGTAGAGTGAATTGACAGTATGCCTGTCATGTGAGTGGATCTGCTGTCATTAGCAGGCTGTCATTAGCAAGTTGTTAGCCTTGTTGTAAGCAGGTAGGATGAGAATGAAGGGATAGTATGTCTCTAGTGTGTGGAGGACCTGCCTTAGCTGCCAGCCTTGTCATAAGCAGGTAGGACGTGGATGAATTGATAGTACGCCTCTCGTCCCAACTCCACACCCAGCCCATACACAAACACATCATCACCACATACAGTGACCACAATCACTGCACACTATGTAGGCGGATGCTAGCAACCCTACACAACCCAGCCCTACACAACCTTAAACAACCCATCCCTACCCTACACAACCTTACACAACCCCACCCAGCCCAACCCTGCACAAGGATTGGACACACCCAGCACCTCGTACACATAGTCCCTCACCACCCACCCCCGCCCCCAAACGTCCCCACCCCCCACACACCCACACCCTCTGTTGTGTAGCATTGAGCCAACCCTGCGCAATGTCGCCGCCCTGGGCGATTGGCAAGTCATCAGCCCTCATGAGGCTGTGGGTGTAATTGTGGCCGTGGATAACCTCCACAGCATGCAAGACAAGACCTATGAAGAAGCCACTGTCCTCATCGCTCAACAGGTATGTATGTATAGGGGTCGGCTATGTTATATAATATAAGTGAATAACTAGTATTTTTTAATATTATTCGAACGAGCCGTCTCACCAGAAATTCGAATTTATTTGAACAACTAATATTATTGTGACACTATAATAATATTAGTTAATATTTTCTTTTCAAACACTAAGATTAGTTGCCGTTCCCTGCGTATGTATGTATGCATGTGCATGTACGTATGTATGTACCTTGCTTCGGCATCAACCCAAGGACACGTGGGACATTATCTTTGAGGCCGTTGCCTGTTGGTTAACGGGTACCCTATGTATGCATACAACACATCCGGGCCTCATTGATACGAGCACCTTGGGCGCATACCTGCTTTGTGCATTCTGCTGCACTGTCTGATCTTGTTTGCAACTTAAATGTAGGTACCTTCTGTCTGCAGACAACACTACCAGGTCTTATTGATACGACCACCTTGGGCGCATACCTCCTGTGTTCATTCTGCTTGTTGCACTGCCTTATCTTGCTTGCCACCTGCCACCTACATGTAGGGAACGGCAACTAATGTTAGTGTTTGAGAAACTAATATTAACTAATATTATTATAGTGTCACAATAATATCAGTTTTTCAAAAAAATCAAATTTCTGGTGAGGCGGCTCGTCCGACTAATATTATATAATGTTGTATAATATTATTTATTCACTAATATTATTTAACATAGCCGTTCCTTACCTATATGTATGGCGCTAACAGAAGACCCCCTTTCTCTCTTAGACATATTGCTCAACTCAGACAGACCTTGTGCGATACCAACGATGCTGCGACCCTCCTCTCTGGTTTATCACGTACTCTGATACTTATACTCATACTCAAATACGCATGTGCACGGTGGGCTCATCTGTTGCACAGGTGACCGGAGAGGAGTAGATCCCCGAATGTATGTACCTTACAACTACAGACAACACTACCAGGTCTTATTGATACGAGCACCTTGGGCGCATACTCATGCTCACAAGTACTCATGTACACGGTGTGCTCATCTGTTGCACAGGTGAATGGAAAGGAGGAGATCCCTGAAGGCGTTGTATCTGTGTTAACTCCTAAGGCCCCTACTCTAATAAGTATAGTCATGCTCATCCTCATACTCACAAAAGCTCTGCCATATCAGGCACTGTGATACTTATACTGGTACCCATACTCATACTCACAAATACTCATATGTACACGGTGGGCTCGTCTGTTGCACAGGTGACCGGAGAGGAGGAGATCCCTGAAGGCGTTGTGGCTGTCTTGACTCCTGATGCTCCTGCTCTGATACTAGTACTCGTACTCACAAAAGCTCTACTATATAGCGTACTCTCTTTTAGGGCCTAGCCCTTTAGGGTAAATATGATACTCAAACCCATGCGCCTACCCACACCCACAAATACTCATATGTACACGGTGGGCTTGTCTGTTGCACAGGTGACCGGAGAGGAGGAGATTCCTGAAGGCGTTGTTGCTGTCTTGACTCCTGATGCTCCTGACGTCTTGTCGCACGTCAGCGTGCGCGCGAGGAACATGAAGGTCCTGTTTGCCACTTGCCACGACCCCACCCCCTTGAACGACCTGAAGGCCATGGCTGGCAAGGTAATGCACTTCAGCACAACTGCTTCTGGGTCAGTGACCTGGGCTGAGCCCAAGGAGTCGGATGTTGCAGCTCAGAAGGGAGCGACTGAATCTACGAAGATGCACGGTATGTTGGCTGGCCTCTTGATTTGTTTTAATTGGAGATGTATTTGCTTGCTGGCTGGCTTGCTAGCTTTTTTGCTTGCCTGCCTGCTGGCTTTGTAGGCTGGTTGCTTGCTTGCGTGTTGTTTAAGATTGATCTCGTTAGGTTGGCTTAGTTCCTGTGCTGTGTGCATCTTATTACCGTCAAAGATGTTGGGAGATTTTTGCCTTGCAGCCGGATAAGCTAGAACGGGCTGGCTGGGGCTGGTTGCTTGCTGGCTTGCTGTTTGAAATTAATCTCGTTAGGTTGGGTTAGTTCCTGTGCTGTGTGCATCTAATTACCTAAAAGATGTTGGGAGATTTCTGCCTTGTTGCAGCCGGAAAGGCGAGTACGGGCTGGCTGGGGCTGGTTGCTTGCCGGCTGGTTGTTTATGTTACTTACTATTATATATTATTTAATATTGATCCCGCTAGGTTCAGTTAGTTCTTGTGCTGTGTGCAGCTTATTACCGTTGAAGATGTTGTGAGATTTTTGCCTTGTAGCAGCCGGATAGGCGAGTACGGGCTGGCTATGACAAAGTAATGTAAATAATATACGGACCTTGTCAAAAACATGGACCTGCAAATTTTTGACCTATAATATGGAAAATGTATAAATGGACCGAATGGACCTAAAATATTTTACCTTGTAAAATGTTTAAATATGGGCTAAAAAGATGGAAAAGGGTAAATGGCCCAAATTGGCCTTATTTGTATGGATCTTGTCAAAACCATGGAGCTTTAAAGTATGGACCTATAATATGGAAAATTATGAATGGACCAAATGGACTACACTATATGGACCTCCTAGAAAAACGACCTCATACTACTGCCCATTCAGATTTGAAGATTTAAGTCCATCAGTGAAATATATGCATTGTATCCAAATATTTTGCTCATAGTTGGAGTGTGCATGACTAGAGTAATCAGCATCGCAGCGGTCAAGATCCTTGGCAAAGTTGTTCAATGTTTGTAGCTCTATTCGGCTACGAGTAGCTCCTTTCTCCACTACTTCCGAAACTCCCTGTCGGTGACTTGCGACACGCTCATAGAACTTGTCAAAACTCGACTCCACTACTGTATCGGGCAGCTCGACAATATACTACCAAGTACCCCCTGTGTCCTGGTTATTTAGGTACCTAAGCGGCCCTAGACTCCACTGCTCTATCGGGAAGTTTCGCCCCCTGAACTGCTAAGTTCCGTCTCTATGTTAAGTTTCTATTGCGGTAATTACCGGTATTCTTCTGTTTATAACACTCTCTGCCAATTTTCCGTGTCGCTTGCGAAGCTACCTTGACTTGTTTAGCTGGTGTTTTCATCAGCCCATACAATTCCCGTATTTAAGCATTCTACTTAATGCCAGGGCTTTTCTGAATAAGTATGTTTGCGTCTCTAGTTGCAAATCGCACATGCTATTTGGAGTTTGGAAACTCTCCCTGCTCCCAGGTATATACATGTTTTGTAAGTAAATATTAAAATCATGCGGTAAGTATCGGGTCTGCGGTTCGAGCCCTGGCCATGTTCATAGATTTCAGACTAGACGCCTTGGAAGATGTAGAACGTTCCCTCCGTGCTGTCGCGATAGTCCCAGCTCAGGCGCAGTTGCAGACTTGCAGCCTGTGAAACCAAATTAACACAACCATATAGCCATTCTCTATTATGTACGGTACATGCAAACGGGAGGGTTCCTTCAATCTCACGTCCTGGGGTAGCTAGCTCTGTCTTTTCGCCAACCCTTTTTCCGTCCTCTTCATTCGCTCTTGGGAATTTACCTCTTGCAATTAATTTAGCACAGTGCCACAAGCAGGGTACTACTAAGCGCGCGCTGCCTATTTGAGCCCTCTGCGCGTTTCGCGCAGTTTTTCATCCCCCGGTGGGCGCAGCGCGCAGTTTTTGCGCTTTTTGCACTACAAAGCGCTGGCCAGTTTGTCGTGTGTGCGCTTTAAGCGCTGACCAATTTGGCAAGAAGTAGTACCCTGGCTACAAGTATAATCTTGAATGAACCCCTGTCGGTAGACAAGGAGTGTGCAACAGGGTACTACTTCTTGCTAAATTGGTCAGCGCTTCAAGCGCACACACGTTAAATTGGCCAGCGCTTTGTAGTGCAAAAAGCGCAAAAACTGCGCGCTGCGCCCACAGGGGGTTGAAAAAACTGCGCGAGACGCGCAGAGGGGCTCAAACAGGCAGTGCGGCACCGCGCTGCCGCGCGCGTTTAGTAGTACCCTGGTTGGTAGACAAGGAGTGTGCAATGGAGGACCTGGATTCAAATTTTGTTCATATAATTTACCATGGTACCCGGTGGTACCGTATGAAATAAATGAAGAGTACACCTTATTACGAGGCGTGGCGTTGAGGGGGCCAGCCCATTTGCTTGCACTGGGGCCAACCGCCAACCTTTTTATTATAACACTTCAATACAATTTGTCAGATATTTCCACCCTACATTAGATCCAGGGTTTGAAAACCACCCTCAGATCATGGATGTATGTTACAGTCCAGGGGTAGGCCAAATAGGCTTAAGGGACTTACCCAACCGTGATAGGGTTTATATCATGAATAGTAACAACTGTATATGAGGGTTGTAAAACAGTCATATACTCATATTATAATTAGCTAGGGGTTGATGAAGAGCATGAATGTGAAGGTTGTAACTAATTGGGCCTGGACCAGGGTACTACATTTTGTCAAATTGGCCAGCGCTTAAAGCGCACAAACGTCAAATTGGTCAGCTGTAGTCAGTTGTCAGTGCAAAAAGCGCAAAAACTGCGCGCTGCGCCCACAGGGGGTAGAAAAAACTGTGCGAAACGCGGAGTGGGGCTCAAAAAGCGTGCGCAAAATCGCGCTGCCGCGCGCACTTTGTAGTACCCTGATATTCACATGACCGGACGGACCCTAGCATCTAGCTACACTGGACCTGGACACGTCTTAAAACTGAATAATCCACTAAGTGTCCTCCGTCGAACACGAGTCGGAAAGATTTCAGGCCAGTCAGATTAACCGGCAATTTTGACCGGCGTTCTTGGGAAATTTGAAGATGTGAAGATTTGAAAAACAGCACGATATCGCGTAAGTATCGCATAGGTCTGTCCCCCTAAGGGGGCCGACCAACTGAATAATCCACTGAGTGTCCTCCCTGATTTCCGTGGGTATGGCATGGGGTGACTTGGAATTGGAAGATGGTGAGCAGCCCAGAGTTGGCTGAAAAACCATGGAACAATTCAAATTCAACTAGCGGACAATGTAAGCAGAGCACTTGAGCAGGACCACATCAACAGCGAACAAAGAAACAAGCCTTATAGCGATTAAGGGGATGAACTGAACAAAACGTTTCCGCGAGAACTCGTACTTCGTACTTTGTCGAGAATTTTGGCCTGGAAACCGAGAATTCTCGACAATTTGGCCTGAAATTCTCGAGAACTCTCGACGAAGTACGAAACGTTTGTCCACTTCATCCCCTGAATTGCCTAAAGACTTAAAGAGCCTGCTACATGCATGCAATGTTAGATTCATTGGTGGCTGGTCCCCAGTGCAAGCAAACAGACTGCCCCCCTCAACATCAGGCCTCGGAATAAGGCGTAATATTTATTTACTTATTGCATGTTGGAGTAAGGAGATCACTGGTAGTCCAACAATATGGTGCTGCACAATATATACCATGGCGGTGACCATATAATATAATATAATATAATATAATAGAATATAATATAATATAATATAATATATACCACTGGCAGTGACCATATAATACAATATAATATAATATAATATATACCACTGGCAGTGACCATATAATATAATATAATCTAATGTACAACTCTAGCAGTGACCACGTAATATAATATGTACCACTGGCAGTGACCATATAATATAATATATACCACTGATGGTGACCATATAATATTGTATATACCACTGGCGGTGAACATATAATATTATATAGACCACTGGCGGTGACCATATAATATAATATATACCACTGGCGATGACCATATAATATATAATAATATAATATAATATAATATAATATAAAAAAAGAATAGAAAACAATACAACATAAAATATACCACTGGCGGTGAAAATATAATAATGAGGTCACCACTAGTCCAATACCAATATGGTGCTGCTCAACCACCGACATATCTTCTCTTGGGATCCTGAGGCATTCATCCTCACAAGGCTACATTGTTTTCCCAGACCTTCCCAAATCTGTGTTTTAGACGTGAAACGTTACGTTTTGAGCAACCCTGGGTCATGGTGGGTTCTGGGTCCTGGGTCCTGGGGTGGGCTGGGTGGCTGGGTCTGGGTGGCTGTGTTCTGGGTGGCTGTGTTCTGGGTGGCTGTGTTCTGGGTGGCTGGGTGATGTGAAACGTAACGTTTTGAACAACCCTGGGTCATGGTGCATATCTATACTCACATGTAGGGATCGGCAAATCATATGATACTGGCCAAAGGCTAGTATGATATAATATGATATCATACAAATTGCATCATATGGAATTGTATTTAAATGGTAACTTTAGCCTAGTCAGACGGCTGGCATCATATGATGGCATGATATCATATGATATCATGTTGCCGTTCCCTACTCACATGTACCACTGGCAGTATGATATCATGTCATCATACATGATCATCTTTGGTCAACATCTTCTGATATGCCAGTCCATACTCTAAGTAATTATAACGCCTGGTGGGGCATGTTATTAAGGGAGCCCTGACTTTCCCCAGCTGGGTGTCAGGAGGGTCCCTTTAACACCACGCCTCTCCAGGCGTTACCTTTTTTTTCTTCTTTCTGGCTTCTGTGGGCATCACACTATGAGTTGAAAGATGGCGAGCAGCCCCGAGTTGGCCACCATGAAACTATCCGATCCACACTGTTTTTTGTTTCAGCTTTCCCTAGGTGCAGCTGTGAACAAGATACTACTTACTGCCAAATTGGCCAGCGCTTAAAGCGCACAAACGTCAATTTGGTCAGCGTTTTTCAGAGCAAAAAACGCAAAACTACGCGCTGCGCCCACATGGGGTTGAAAAAACTGTGCGAAACGCGCAGAGGGGCTCAAAAAGGCAGCACGGCACCGCGCTGCCGTGCCCACTTAGTAGTAACCTGGCTGTGAAGCAAAAGTTGTGACTTAAGCCCGCTTGCAGGATTGCGGCAGGATTGTGGCGCTGGCCAATGGCAGCCTGCACCCTGTTTAGGTTGTTAAACAGGTGTTCAGGGTGTTCAACACCTGTTTATGTACATTGTTGGTTAAGCATGCAGTTGTTGAACAGGTGCTCAACACCCTGAACAACTGTTTAACACCCTGAACAGCTGCAGACTGCCGTAGGGTGGGGTTGCACCGAGTCGCTCAATGTGCAACATGTCACAAACAAAGGTGCCAATGCCCTACCGGTACTCTGGCGTAAGGGAGCCTGCTGCTTCTAAAGGCTGAGGAGTACCAATCACTGCAAATTTGCAGTTCGCTGTTGCCCACACATGTTCACACCTCTCATCATGCATCACCACAGCGAGAGGTATGGGCGAGAGGTATGGTATCACAGCAAATTTGGTCTTCGGCACCCTTTTATTTGGCTTTAAAGGGTGTATTCTGGGTGTATATGGCCACCATAGGGATAAAGTGCATAAAGGGTGTCGATGACCCCCCAAAGTTGCAGTGCATATCATGATAGCTTTTCTGCTAGCCAGTCTGTCCCCTGTCCCCCCTTATCCAGTCCCTCGGCAGTCAAGGCGTGCCTTGGGACTTTCTGCCACCAATACTATGATAGCTTTTCTGCTAGCCAGTCTGTCCCCTTATCCAGCCCCTCGGCAGTTAACGCATTACTTGGGACTATGAACCACCAAGCTTATGATAGCTTTTCTGCTAGCCAGTCTGCCCCCTTATCCAGCCCCTGTGCATCCAATGCGTTACTAGGGACTATCTGCCACCAATACTATGATAGCTTTTCTGCTAGCCAGTCTGTCCCCTTATCCAGTCCCTCGGCAGTCAACGCATTACTTGGGACTATCTGCCAGGGGTGGTCTTTGATGGATCCCAGTTGGAGAGCTTGAGCAATCTCGGCAGGCGACAAAGCAGCAGGGAGGTCTTTCTTGTTCGCAAAGAAGATGATGGGCACTTTTGAAAGTTTCAAGTTGGGGTGTTGAAGCATATGGTCTAGCTCATCTTTGGCGACCGCCCTATATATAGAAAAAATGGAAGAGAGTGGGTGTGCCAGTGAGGAAGTGGGTGGGTGTGGAAGTTAGGTAGTGGGTGAGTGTGCAAGTTAAGTGTGTGGGGTGTTGTAGCATGTGGTCAAGCTCATCTTTGGCAACCGCCCTGCATGTCATAGAAAAAATGAAAATTTGTAAGTGGGGGTGCGACTGAGGCAGTGGGTGGGTGTGCAAGTAATATGGTCGATCTCGTGTTTGGCTACTGCCCTATATTTCATAGAAAAAATGGAAGTGAGTGGGTGTGCAAGTGAGGCAGTGGGTGGGGTGGAAGTAAGGTAGTGGGTGAGTGTGCAAGTAAAGTGCGTGGGGTGTTGCAGCATGTGGTCCAGCTCAAGATCATCTTTGGCAGCAGACTTGTATTTCATATAATTTATGTATGTATGTATGTTACAGTTCAGTGTCGGCCAAATAGGCTAAAGGGACTTGCCCAATCGTGATAGGAAGGACTTAAAAAGGAAAATCGTTGAAAAAGCATAGAAAAAATTAAAGTGAGTGCGTATGCAAGTTAGGCAGTGGGTGGGTGTGCGAGTTAGGCAGTGGGTGTGTGTGCAATACTATGTAAGTAGTTGTGAAATGATTTCCACCCCAGTGAGCCAGTGGGTGGGTGTGCGAGTTAGGCAGTGGGTGGGTGTGCGAGTAAAGTGGTCAAACTTATCTTTGACTACCACCTTATATTTCATAGAAAAATGGGCTGTTGAACAAGTGAGTGGGTGTGCAAGTAAGGCAGTAAGGCACACAGACAGGACAGAAGGCAAATTACTGAGTATGCCAGTTGTAAAGAGTCGACACACAGATGACCATGATCCAGATAACTAAAACTTAGATACCATAGTTTTTTGTTGTTGTTGTTGTTGTTGTTGTTGTTGTTGTTGTTGTTGTTGTTGTTGTTGTTGTTTTTGTTTTTGTTGTTGTTATTGTTGTTTTACAGTCCATGGGTAGGCCCAATAGGCTAAAGGGACTTGCCTGACCGTGACAGAAGGGCTAAAACAAAAAACAATTAATGAACTGATCCCCACACAATCGATTTACCAACAGGGGCCCTGAGTTCATTTGAAAATGTATTATACGATTATAGAGACCTGAGACCCAAAACCTTCAAGGATAGGGTTGCAGGTATCCTTCTTATCATTGCCTCTTATACGCATTGCTTGCTGTGTTTAATTTGTCAGGGACGCATAGCCATTCCGTCTCTATTCTGATAATCTGGAAATAGTTCTGATTTTGCAATGTTGAATGTTGAAGAAATGCCCACCCAACCCCCCTGGGCTCCGCGCTTTGTGCTCTGTCGGTTTCGGGAGGCAGCGCGTCGCACTCAGGTCGCAACGAGTCGCTCAATTTGTGAGGCGTGACACACAAATCAATTTGTGAGGCGTGACACACAAATCAATTTGTGAGGCGTGACACACAAATCAATTTGTGACGCGTGACACACAAATCAATTTGTGACGCGTGACACACAAATCAATTTGTGACGCGTGACACACAAATCAATTTGTGACGCGTGACACACAAATCAATTTGTGACGCGTGACACACAAATCAATTTGTGACGCGTGACACACAAATCAATTTGTGACGCGTGACATACAAATCAATTTGTGACGCGTGACACACAAATCAAAACAGTGCATATGTTCTCTTTCTCCTTGGTCACAAAGGGCTAGGTTTGATCAGATGCATTATCCAGCTAAAGAACCTCAGCTTCAATTTCAGTTAAAAACAAATAAAAATAAAACTTTAAAACAACTTAAAAAAAGATTCTACTTCAGTGTAAAGTTGATTGAAGGCCGAACAACCTACCCCCAGCAATGATATTAGCGGCAGCCAACTCTATATGCGCACTTTCCTGGTTCCCACCTTGTAAAAAAACGTTCCATCCAAAATGCTTAGTCTACATGATGTCTTGCAGATCCCCGTTCAACGAATGGCTCAATGGCAGAGCTCCTTGAACGATGAAGATGCTGGGCTCGAATCCCTACGTGTGCATTTTAGTGTTCGCGGTCGCTGTCAACTGCCATGGTAGCTTTTTCCAGGTAAAGTAGCAGTCTGTTCCCTACCGCTGTACGATGGGTCTCCCTTCATACCACACCCCATTACTTTTTTAGTGCCTTTCCTACAGCAGAGAAAGACCTCACTCTGAACTGCTCGCCCCCCCCTGGCCCCGCCCTGGAGGACGCGCCCCTCTCTCCCCCTACCTCATACCCTCAGATTTTATTCATTCTGCTGACCATCACCACCTCCCTACTAGATCTCTCTATGCCGCCAAACTTCCCCTCCATCGCCTCACTCTTCTTCTCCATGGCACCCTTGCACTGCGCGAGGAGCTGTCTGAAGCTCACTATCAAGTTCAACAGGTTGGGCGGAAGGGGGCAGTAGGTGTGTGGGTGTGGGTGGGGGGTGGGGGAAGAGGAGGGTGGGGGGGTGGGGGGGTGGGGGGGGGGGATCGGAAAGGGAGAGAGATGCTCTTATCTCCACCAGCGTCGCCCCACTTCTCCTCCATCAACGCCCACCCCCACCCCCACCCACGAACACCCACCCACCCCCACCCCCACCCACCCACCCACCCATGAGCCCACCTGGACTTCAGACACCAGCAGCAGCAAGTGGTATAAAGCATCACCACTCATCTCCTCCATATTTTTGATGGACTGGATACCCAGGCCCATCATCAAGGCCCACTAAAGCCCCCACAACACCCACTCCCACCAATGCTTTATCTACATAATGCCTTGCCCACAGCAGAGAAAAATATCATAAACAACTTACAATCTGAACTTGTCTGCGCTATCGATGACGAACACAACCGCCTTGGCCTCGACATAGTATTGCTCCCAGAGGGTGCGGTACCGGCTCGCACCAGACATATCAAACACAGTAAATGTGAGCGCCCTGCAAGAAGTGCATTGCATGTGTTTAGAAGTGCATTGCATGTGTTTAGAAGTGCATTGCATGTGTTTAGAAGTGCATTGCATGTATTTAGAAGTGCATTGCATGTGTTTAGAAGTGCATTGCATGTGTTTAAAAGTGCATTGCATGTGTTTAGAAGTGCATTGCATGTGTTTAGAAGTGCATTGCATGTGTTTACAAGTGCATTGCATGTGTTCACAAGTGCATTGCATGTGTGTCATGCTTGGGTCAGTGGTCTGTGCGTACAACACAGCACAGCAGTACACAGTATACAAGCCAGGCAGCAGTAAACAAGCCAGACTGCAGTACACACACAAGCCAGACAGCAGTACTAGCACCAGCACCACCACAACTAGCTTTACCACCAGCACCAGCACCACCACAATAAGCAACAGCACCAGCACAAGCACCACAGCAACCACCAAGAAGTGCATATGTTTAAGAGTCATGCTTGGGTCAGTGGTCTGTGTGTACAACACAGCACAGCAGTATAGAGTACACAAGCCAGGCAGCAGTAAACAAGACAGGCTGCAGTACACAAGCCAGCCAGTAGTACCAGCACCATCACAACAAGCTTTACCACCAGCACCACTCCCATAAGAAGCACCAGCGCTAGCACTAGCACCACAGCAACCACCAAAAAGTGCATATGTTTAAGAGTCATGCTTGGGTCAGTGGTCTGGGTGCATACTTATGTTTGTATGTATGTATGTATGTATGTATGTATGCATGTATGTATGTATGTATGTATGTATGTATGTATGTATGTATGTATGTATGTATGTATGTATGTATGTACTTACGTATGTTACAGTCCAAGGGTAGGCCAAATAGGCTAAAGAGACTTGCCCAACCGTTTAGGAGGGGCTTAAAAAGAACAAGCACTGATGAACTGAACCCCAAACAATCTTATATACTTATATACTCATATATACGTATGCATAATTTGTCTGCCTGTCTTCCTGAATCTTTGGTGGCGCTGGTTTGTGTAAGGGGACCCACTTGATGCTAGGGTGATCTCACACCTTGGGTTGCAGGTTGGTTGAAAGTTGGTTGCAGGTTGTGTAAGGGGTCACACCTGCTGGGGTGATCTCACACCTTGGGTTGCAGGTTGGTTGGAGGGTGGTTGCAGGTTGGGTGCAGGCTGGGTGGAGGTTGGCTGAAAGTTTGTTGCAGGTTGTGTAAGGGGTCCCACCTGCTGCTAGGATGAACTCACATTCTGGGTTACAGGTTCGCTGGAGGGTGGTTGCAGGTTGGGTGCAGGTTGGGTGCAAGTTGGTTTAAAGTTGGTTGCAGGTTGTTAAGGGGTCCCATCTACTGGAGTGAAAATCCTGAACAAAATAAAGTGGCCTCTTCACACTGCATGAGTATAGCCATGGTTTGGTAAATTTAAATATTTTTAAATGTGATTTGTTATTATGATTATGATTATGATTATTATTATCCGGGTTATAATAATAATAATCTATATATTTAAAGAAATCATGGTCGTGGTCGTGGTGGTCGTGGTGGTGTCATCGCGTAACCGACTTAACCGACCCCCCGCCCAGCCATTTCCCGCCCAGCCAATTCCCGCTCAGCCAATTCACGCTTTTAATCCCTCCTGCTTCAACTTCTGCATGATTGGCCTCCTGCGAATTCTGCCTTATGCAACCATTGCCTCCTGCGTATTATACCTGATGCGCATCCCGCCCGATTTCTCCTTTTCCCGCCTGAGTTCATCCACCTGATTTCGGTAGCGCTACAGTTCGTCTTCCTACAAGCTTTTTCCCCTGCATCTCTGCAAGACCTTTCCCTTGCGTCAAGAGACCTGTCGCTGCGCACAACGGGAGGTGACGTGGTGAGTCAGCGGACCTGTCAGAAATGTCCGAATCGGATCCATCCCATGTCACAAACTTGACTGCAATTCTTCCCACTGTATTGAGAAACATGTCGCTCCGCATTGTACCATAGCAATTACGCATCAAAGTTGACCGAATGAGAAATCTCGCTGAGCATTCTCGCCCTAACTTGACTGAACATCTAAAATCAGCAACTTGACTGCAACTTCTTCCCACTGCAACGAGAAATATGTCGTCGCTGTGAATTGTGCTATAGCGAGCACGCGGCAAAGTTGAATGGATGAACCTAGCGATGTTTCCAAGTCTCAGATAGAGTTGACTTCGGGAGCAGTTGCGGTGAACAGGATTGTTCTTCGGCCGAACTGAATACATGCTCGCTAAGAAGAAGCTTTATTTATGTACAGTTGCGATTGCGCAGGTTCAGCTTTTTCAGTGGGGTCGACTATCGATCACAGCTGAGGTGGCAGGGAAGCAGGTCCGATGCTTTTAGCGGAGTCGGATGATGCGCAAACGTTGTCGATGCTCTTCGTCCCGTATGCCTTTCAGCTATGGCAAAGCCCACAGCTGAAGTGGAGGGAGGCAGATGCGGAGTATGTGTGTGCTGGTGGGTGCGTGTATGAGGGAGGGGAGGGATGGAGTGGGGAGAGGGTGGGGGCTGGTGGGATGGCTGTGGTGGGGGAAGGGAATAAGGGATGGAGTCAGGAAATATGTCAGGAAGAGTAAGGGAGTATGTCTGTGGGTGGGGTGGGGTGGGGTGAGGGGAAGATAACTGGGGGGGAGGGGGGGGATAAAAGGGATATGCGTCCGTCAATGTTTGAAGTTGCATGCACTGCAGAGAAAACCTCTTTGCAACCCAGCCCCAAACAGGTGTGGCCAACGGGAGGGGAGGGGGGAGGGGGCGGTTAATGGTTTGGTGGTGGTGGTGTGTGAATGAGGGGGGGGTTCAAGTGTAAACCATTATGTAACCAGCCCCAAATAGGTGTGGCCAAAGGCCAAACGGGCACCGTACTATGATTGGGTGGGGGGGTGGGGTGGGGGGTGGTGGTGGTGGGGGGGGGTCTTGAGAGTGAGAGTAGGTGTGAGTAGGTGTGAGAGTAGGTGAGAGTAGTTGTGGCAACCGGCCACACGGGCTACCGTACTAGTAATAATAATAATAATAATAATTATTATTATTATCATCATCATTTTCCCCCCCCCACGCCAATATTGGCAACTACAAGTTATAGACATTCATGTCGGCAACTCTTCAGTATCTGCATGGGTAGAAATGGGTTGCAGCACTTACCCTTTAGAAAACTCGTCCACCGAAAATCCAACAGTGGGAGCTACATCCAAATGTTGTCCCTGCCTTGGTTGTGAAGATGGAAAGAAGGGAAGTTGAGTCACCTATGTGCCAGCCATGCAAGCATAACAACCCAGCAGCACTGATCCCCCCCCCCCCCCCCCCCCCACACACACACACACACCCCTGCACACACCCCACACCGCCCACCCACCCACCCCAGTAGCTGCTGCTGTGGCTCAGCCCAGGTCCCAGGTCCCTGGCCTTGTCACCTACACACCAGCCATGCAAGCACAGCAACCCAGGATCACTGACCTCCCCCCCCCCCCCCCAGGCCCCAGCGGCCCTGCAGCTGCTAGCTGTTGCTCAGCCCAGCTCCCAGGTCCCGGGCCTTGTCACCTACGTGCCAGCCATGCAAGCTCAACAACCCAGCAGCACTGACCTCCCCCCCCACCCCACCCCACCCCACCCCACCCCACCCCACACACAGACCACCAACTGTTGCTGTGGCTCAGCCCAGCTCCCAGGTCCCGGGCCTTGTCACCTATGTGCCAGCCATGCAAGCTCAACAACCCAGCAGCACTGACCTCCCCCCCCACCCCCCCCCCCCCCACACACACACACACACAGACCACCAACTGTTGCTGTGGCTCAGCCCAGCTCCCAGGTCCCGGGCCTTGTCACCTATGTGCCAGCCATGCAAGCTCAACAACCCAGCAGCTCCTAACCCCCCCCACACCCACACCCACCCACCCCACCAGCTGTTGCTGTGGCTCAGCCCAGCTCCCAGGTCCCGGGCCTTGTCACTTATGTACCAGCCTTGCAAGCACAGCAACCCAGCAGCACTGACCCCCCTCCCCCCCCCCCCCCCCCCCCCCCCCCACACACACACACACACACACACACAGGGCCCCAGTAGCTGTTACTACGGCTCATCCCAGCTCCCAGCTCCCTGGCCTTGTCACTTACACGCCAGCCATGCAAGCTCAACAAACCAGCAGCACTGACCTCTCCCCCCTCCAGGGCCCCAGTAGCTGTTGTTGTGGCGCAGCCCAGCTCCCAGGTCCCTGGCCTTATCGCCTATGTGCTAGCTGTGCTAGCCAGGGTACTACATTTTGTCAGTTTGGGCTGTGCTTTTGACTCAACTGAAAACGAAAATCTGTGCTCAGAGGGGGTTAACAAATATTGCGTCAATCGCTAGCGCACAATAGCGCGCGTCATGTAATACCCTGGTGCAAGATCAACACGCCCAGATAGCACAACCCAGCAGCACTGACCCCCCCCACCCACCCACCCACCCACACCCAGGCTCCTGGCCTTGTCACCTACCCGCCAGCCGTGCAAGCTCAACAACCCAAGATATACATACTGGTAAAATGGGCAGAGAAAACAGACCGTTGATTTGGCCTGGAAAACTTGTAGACCCTTAGGCTGTAAACCGTTGACTCTAGAGTCTAGTATAGGGTCAAAAAGTGTGCATCAACCGGTTACACAGCAAGGGCATTGCTATCCATGAAAGCAAGGTCTAGAGATTTCGTTAAGCTTGTTTATAACGTTTTGCAGTTATGATGGCCACCCATGGTTCAAAAAGGTTGTGAATATGTTGCGAATATAGGGCCTGGGGAAACCCCTCGACCCACCTCAACCCCACCTCCAGACACCTTGAGATTCGCTACCTTTTTGAAACAGGGGTGGCTATCATACATGCAAAATGCTATAATCTAAAATATGGAGGCATGTTTACTTCAGGGTAATTCAAAGCGCGCGCTTTTGAGCGCTGACTTTTTGACCCCCTCTGCGCTGTAAGCGCAGTTTTTTGCAGTACCTTGTGGGCGCAGCATGCAATTTTTGCGCTTTTTGCACTACAAAGCGCAGTTTTTTTGTTTACAAGTGCGTTAAAGCGCTGGCCAACACTACTCCTACTACTACTTCTACTCCTACTACTCCTCCTACTCCTACTCCTACTCCTACTACTCCTACTCCTACTACTCCTACTCCTACTACTCCTCCTACTCCTCCTACTCCTCCTACTACTACTACTACTACTACTACTACTACTACTACTACCAGTAATGATAATAATTATACCAATATATACATTTATGGCACTTATGTCTTTGGGGCCTCGTTTGATGATGTTGACAACAATCTTTCGTGTAATAGATCAATCTTTGGTGTAATAGATCAATCTTTGGTGTAATAGATCAATCTTTGGTGTAATAGATCAATCTATGCATTTTGGGCCCACAATAGTTTTCCGAGTCCGTGTGTCTTGCTGCTGTATGTTAGTGGCTATATGGTCTTTCAAACATGCAGATCGTTAACATAACAAACACTTGGTCCCTGTTTGGATAGCCGTCGTATAAAGCTGTATGTACAACACCAATTAACCCTAACTAACATTTCCAACTTTATGAGCTCATTGTATGCAGTGCGTGTCTATCAGTTATGTACTTCCATTTCATTAGCACCCCGTTTCAAAGATCTAGTACTTCGATGATCTGCCCTTCGCACGCCAATAATAAATAAATTAATTTTCTTTTCCTGTTCTTCTTTGGGCATGATGTTTGTAAGCCCTACTCAACCCTGATTTCATGATAGTTGCGTAGCCATCGCATGGCGGAGCGCGAAGCGCGGAGCCTGTGGAGTCAGGGGGCAACGCGCCCCAATATCGGGGAGTCCGGGGGGTGTAGCATTCTACGGAATGGCGACGGCATGGCGACGCGTCGTCGAAAAATGAAACACTGACTCCTTCAAGCCGAGGGCTCATTTAGAGTTCGGTAGGGCACCAGGAACAAGTTCTATGCAGCGTTGCATGCGACGCCGAAAAATGGCGGAGGGTGTTCGTCACCCTTTTATTTGGCTTTACAGGGTTATTCTGTGTGTACAAGGTTGCCATAGGGGTGCAGAAAGGGTGCCAAAGCCCCCCCAAATTTGCAGTGATACTCTGCCCATATATGTAGGGTGCGGCAAAGGACCGATAGATCTATCTAGAAGCCAACAGATCTATCGATACCCCTTATATATCTATATCTATATCTATATATGTATGTATGTATGTTGTTTGCGTTGTCGGCTGTTGCTGAAATTCGCAATTCTCTTTCCCTTCATGCTTTCCTCTACACATTTGTGCATCAGCATAGTTTGCATTCCTGACTATCCGGTTCTGAGCCGCCTCAAGGCTCAGTAGGGACGGCCGCAGGAAAGCGCAATTTCCATCCGCACCTAATTGCGAAGCTTCTGCGCTCCCTCCAGTACAGGTTAATTGCGCCTACTTAATTAGCCTCCTAATCCAAGTCGCAAAGCTGTAGCTGAGGGAGAAGCAAGAGCTCCAAGGCGATTCTCAGGTTGGTGTGATGTCACGCCCTTGCCAGTGGAAGTCAGATCACCTACAGACCCCCTTGGCAGGCTGCCCACTAACATCAGCAAATGGGACAGAACCATACAGCCTTGCATCCATACATATATACCAGGCCTATTACGCCCAGCACCGCTCAAGTAAATTGTTCATCGCTCGTGCTATCGTGTGATGTTATAATTTTCTGAGATTTGCACAACCACATGTTATAATTGTTTCTGAGAGTTGATATGTGTTGCCAATGAAATTTGCATTGCAGCATATTAGTATGTTGCCTTTAAGGGGTGATTCAGGGCGACTGCACAATGTGTCCATGTAACCCTCAAAGTATGTTACTCAAACAAAGCAATCGCGGCATGATGCTAGTGATGCTGATGACGATGATGCTGATGCTGTTGCTGATGCTGACGATGACAATGGCGATGCTGATGGCGATGCTGATGATGCTGATGATAATGCTGCTGCTGCTGCTGATGATGATGATGATGATGATGATGATTTAAAAATTATATGGTATTTCAAACATGCAGATCGTTAACATAACAAACGCTTGACAATGTGTCCATGTAACCCTACTAGTATATAACTCTAACGAAGCGATTGCGGCATGATGCTGATAATGCTGCTGCTGCTGATGATGACGATGACAATGACGATAATGATGGCGATGATGATGCTGTTGCTGATGGTATTGCTGCTGCTGCTGCTGCTGCTGCTGCTGCTGCTGATGATGATGCTGCTGCTGATGATGCTGCTGCTGCTGATGATGATGATGATGATGATAATACTGCTGCTGCTGATGTAAAAAATTGATAATTTAAAGACTTTTCCAGGACATGATATATGCTGAATTCATGATGATGGTGATGATGGGTTGGCACGGAGGCTATATCGTTACCGTTTAGTATGTAACCGCGCCAGCAGCAAGCTTCACAAGTGATTATTGAACTACATTTATTTGAAGGCACAAGGCACCTTCATATGATGCAGCCTACATGCAAAACAAATCCCAGATTTTCCAGAGGCCTCTTTGATGTACTGATATACCATTTTTTACTATATATAGACATGTATAGATATATCGGTTGGGCCTTCTAGATATATTTGCCGCACCCTACATATATGGGTAACAGGTTTTGTGCTGCATGTCCTATCGACATCTATATTAACCGGGCATGACGGCTGTGAAGTACGCTATCATGCTGGCATGACAGCTGTGAAGTACCCTAGCATGCTGGCATGACAGCTGCGAAGTACGCTATCATGCTGGCATGACAGCTGTGAAGTACCCTAGCATGCTGGCATGACAGCTGTGAAGTACGCTATCATGCTGGCATGACAGCTGTGAAGTACCCTAGCATGCTGGCATGACAGCTGTGAAGTACGCTATCATGCTGGCATGCATGACAGCTGTGAAGTATGCTATCATGCTATTTGGCAGCACATTTCACCACAACTAATCACTGATGAGTCTCTGAGTGCATGTACCATACCTTGAGACTCTCAATGATGGTGGTCTTTCCCGAGTTGTCCAAGCCGACAACAATAATCTTCACCTGGCATGACAGGACAAATGAAATCATCGTCAAGTTAATTTGGGGGTGAGTAAGCAACACCACAGAATCGGCCAGGATGGGTCGCTAGCTCTGCTCACCTTATTGCTAGTAGCCACAGCAAATAGCGATGAAAAGAAGCCACTGCGCGGATGAGAGGTAGGTGAAGTTAGTCTTCCATGCAGCGGTCTTGGCCGGCGTTCGAAGCGCACTTACCCCATAGCTTCGGGGAAACGAAATCGGACAGATTCTCTATATGCAGCCTCGGAGCGAGCGGAAAGCACTAATAGATTCGCTGAATTCGACGAAAATCAAGCTTTCCAACCGTCCCAGAATAGTCCGAGGGCGAAGGCAGAGCTGAAGTAAGACGTAATTGACGAGTCTTCGAGAAAAGATGGATGCTTCGAAGCACGCGGTAACTGAACGTGCTACTGAAAGGCAGTCCGCGCAGGCACGGCAAGAAGTAAATAACTCACGCACGTCGGCGTGGCTTTTTACAGTCGAGGTAGGAATCTGCCCTTGTTGAAGCGCCAGACGCACTGCAGCGATCGGCAGTACCAATCAGGGGAAGGGTGGGGGTTGTATGGATGGTCTGCGGCGACTGCCACCCGCGAATGGTACAACAATGCTCCCAAGAAGATGAAAGGCTGACAGCCCAGGTGCCAGTGGGCGGATGAGGATCGCCTTATGTCAACTCCGAATCAAGTTTGTCCGACTACAGCGGTACAGAAATGTGTAGATTCGCTGCGGTTCGTTGGTTTCTCTGCGTTTTCGTTGGTTTCTCCGCATGTTCGTTAGTTTCTCCGCATGTTCGTTGGTTTCTCTGCGTGTTCGTTGGTTTCTCTGCGTATTCGTTGGTTTCTCTGCGTCCGACTACGGACCTACGCGCATCAGGGCCCCCTGACGCGCATTGATGAGTCCGTACGTCCACCCCCTAAGGGGTAGGTCACACTGCTCTTGCTTTTGGTCGATTTAGCTATTGCTTTTGGTCCGATTTTGGCCCGATTTTGGTGGGGACCAAAAGCGACCAAAAGCGGACCAAAAGCGGACCAAAAGCTAAATCGAAAGCAAAATCTGGTCTTTGAGACAATTTATTGATCCGATTTTGCTTTCGATTTTGCTTTTGGTCAGGTACTTCAATACAGTAGTATAGCTGATTGTTTTCAAGTCTAAAAGCTGTAATGTTTTTGAACTGATGACAATTTTTTGACAGCCCCCAAAGTGCCCATGCCTTCAAAAAATGTGCGCTGTCAAAAAAGCGCACTTGCCTTTGAAAAAGTGCGCTCGCACCAGTTTTTTAATTGGTGCGCTTTTGTTTTTTTTGCAGGACCCTACACCTGCCCAGTTCAACTTCAACTATGCTTTGATGAGAACAAGGCGGGTTGTTGAGTGTGCATTCGGTAGACTGAAGGGTCGATTTAGGCTACTGTACAGTACACGTCTTCGAGACCCTGTCACTGCGGTCAAGGTTTCTCGGATATGCTGTGCCTTGCACAACTTATTGGAGCGCAGACATCCTTATCCTCAAGAAATGCAGATGGAACCTGTTGTTCCCTCTGATATCAACACAGTCAATTGGGAACCTGGTACCATGGGTGCATCTGGTCACAAGAGGAACTTGCTGGCTTCCTACATGGAGAGGGTGCTCGGGGTTGAGCCCGTAACCTACACACACGCACAGTTGGGAAACCTTTTTCATGGCCCACTCGGATTTGAGGGGTAGCAGGCACCATCCTCGTTCTGACCTAGAAACTTACCTAGAAACCTAGGCTGCCCAGGCCCCGGTTTCTAGGTTAGTCAGTGCCATTCCAGGGGTCAGCCTATGACATGTCTAGGTCAGTGTGTGACAGTCCAGGGGTAAGCCAAATAGGCTGACAGACTTGCCCAACCGTGACAAGAAGTGCTGAAAGAAAAAGCGTTGAAAAAGCTGCGTAGGCAGTTGCTTGACAGCACACACCTAATGATCATGTGCAAGCCCAATAGGCTGAAGAGACATCTCCAATAGCGAGAGAGAGTTGGATGATTTCGTATTTTTTATACAATTTATGTAACATGTTCCTTCTCATTTGCGGCTATTTGGGCCATATCTCAACACAATATCAGCTTGCGACTGTGCCGCACCCTCTGAAAAAATTGAAGACTAGAAGCAACAATAATTAAGAATTGGATAAGAAAAGGTATGAGTGAAACAACAAAGATACGGAAAAGATAACAACATAAAACAATATAAAGTTCCAGAAAAAAATCCGGACCAAAAGCAAAATCTAGGCAAATACCCCCCCCCCCCCCCCCCCCCCCCCCCCGATTTTGCTTTTGCTCGATTTAGCTTTTGCTTTTGGTCCGATTTTGGTCCTGACCAAAATCGATTCTGGTCAATGTTGTAGTGTGACCACTAAGATTTTGGTGATAGGCAAAATCGACCAAAATCGGACCAAAATCGGACCAAAATCGTCCAGACCAAGAGCAGTGTGACCTACCCCTAAGGGTGTGTTTCCACAGGACTTTTTGGCCTTCCCGTGGATTAGGTTTCAGGTGTCGACCTGGCAGCTCAACTGAACCCAACTGACAATCCCCGGAGAATCCCGAAGTGCTTGATTCGCCCGAAGGACTTAAGGATTCTCCGGGGAGTTTCGGTTGGGTTCAGTTGAGCTGACAGGTCAACTGCTGGACCCCAATCCACGGGAAGCCCAAGCGACAGAACAAAAGAGAGAGCCGCTGTGAAGTAAAAGCTGAAGTTGTCACAACACAAACAATGATACGTCTTGTCGATTTTGTGTGTCGACCCTGCGGCGATTCTCCTGGGATGCTGATGTGGACTCCGGGAAATGCTGATGTGGACTCCGGGGAGACTCCAAAATCTCCAGGGGTGGGCGGCATGTTCCCCCGAAACTTTTCACCTGGAAAGCCAGGGGGAAGTCGTTAATCGTCCGTTTTGTACTTTTAACCGTCATTTTTCGTGAATATTTCGAAATATTCAAAAATACCCAGGGGTAAAGATTCGACGACCTGTCGCGAAGATTTGCCGACCTGGAACTCCGGGGATTCTCCGTGGAGACTCCGGGGAACCCCTGTGGAAACAAAATTGCCTACCTGGCACCGGGGAGGGTTTACTTTTTGTTTCCGGGGACGCGAAAATCTCTGTGGAAACACACCCTAAAGCCCAAAACATTAGTACGACCCTGGTCGCCTGCTCCTGCCTACCGCCAACCGCCTACCGCCTGCCGCCCGGCGATCGCCTGGTCAAAATTTTCTGACCCCGGGAGCACCTGATGACCCAACGCGCAAAAAAAACGTTTCAGGAATACGCTGATACTGCATGTGTATAGGCTTCTCCTTGGAGACAGCCAATGTGAAGGCACAAATGCCCCCCTATGCGCAGCCAGCTGGCTAGCTACCCCCAGGGTAATGCGTTAGCCCGATTCTAAACGTTTTGAGACAATTGTGTCCACCGGGCGGCCAGGTGTATGCGGGAAACGTTTTCGGATTTCAGATGCTTGGCTTGTAGAGCAATGGGCGTTCACGATAATACACGTTTACTGATTGCAGGACACCTGGGCGCTTGGCTTTGGCATCAGGCGCCCAAATCTAAAACGTTCCGGCAGTCCAAAGTCGTATGGTAGTTTCAACAGAAACAAGAAAGATTACAACAGAAACATTTTAGAAAGATTACAAGGGGTTCATGTCCTAGCAGTGAAACAACACCGCCCTAAAGTTGGACTCGAGAAACCACCCGCCGTCTTCCGGCAGCGGGGCTCGAACTCCGGTCACCGAAGCCTTAATGACCGGGTCTGGACCATACCGCCCTCCAGACTGGGCCAACAGAAACAGAAAGATTACAAGGGACAGAAACTTTTTTTTTTTTTTTGAGAGGATATAGTTACATACTCAGCAAAAATCAATGCCGAGACTGAACAGCGCCGAGGCAGCTGGACAGTTTTATAACAGTGAGGGTTTGGGCAACATACCCCTCAGAACCTGGTCCAGGAGGTGACCTCCAAAAAAGCGTACGAAAGAGCAAAAAAAAGGCTTGACAACAAGCAATGCCAACTACCAAGGCATAGAGAAACTAGCGAATTAAGAGTATATAGTAGAAGGGCTAAGAGTTGCCGAGGCCTAAAAAGCGAGATTCTACAAGAAGACGTGAAGGACAAAAGGCACAGGAAAATCACCAAACAAACAAGGAGAGAGGCATAGAGCTCTAAAAAGGCGGCCTTAACACTCCCTATTTAAAGGCAAACACAAGGCCAAGCCGTCAGCCAAAACGCCACAAGGAAAAGCACAGCTAAGAAAGGACACTTAACAACCTAAGCAGAACTACTAACACGATAAAAAGCATGAGGAAAAGCGAAAGACCAAGACCAGCGGGGAAACTAGAGGATATAGTTACATACTCAGCAAAAATCAATGCCGAGACTGAACAGCGCCGAGGCAGCTGGACAGTTTTATAACAGTGAGGGTTTGGGCAACATACCCCTCAGAACCTGGTCCAGGAGGTGACCTCCAAAAAAGCGTACGAAAGAGCAAAAAAAAGGCTTGACAACAAGCAATGCGAACTACCAAGGCATAGAGAAACTAGCGAATTAAGAGTATATAGTAGAAGGGCTAAGAGTTGCCGAGGCCTAAAAAGCGAGATTCTACAAGAAGACGTGAAGGACAAAAGGCACAGGAAAATCACCAAACAAACAAGGAGAGAGGCATAGAGCTCTAAAAAGGCGGCCTTAACACTCCCTATTTAAAGGCAAACACAAGGCCAAGCCGTCAGCCAAAACGCCACAAGGAAAAGCACAGCTAAGAAAGGACACTTAACAACCTAAGCAGAACTACTAACACGATAAAAAGCGTGAGGAAAAGCGAAAGACCAAGACCAGCGGGGAAACTAGAGGATATAGTTACATACTCAGCAAAAATCAATGCCGAGACTGAACAGCGCCGAGGCAGCTGGACAGTTTTATAACAGTGAGGGTTTGGGCAACATACCCCTCAGAACCTGGTCCAGGAGGTGACCTCCAAAAAAGCGTACGAAAGAGCAAAAAAAAGGCTTGACAACAAGCAATGCGAACTACCAAGGCATAGAGAAACTAGCGAATTAAGAGTATATAGTAGAAGGGCTAAGAGTTGCCGAGGCCTAAAAAGCGAGATTCTACAAGAAGACGTGAAGGACAAAAGGCACAGGAAAATCACCAAACAAACAAGGAGAGAGGCATAGAGCTCTAAAAAGGCGGCCTTAACACTCCCTATTTAAAGGCAAACACAAGGCCAAGCCGTCAGCCAAAACGCCACAAGGAAAAGCACAGCTAAGAAAGGACACTTAACAACCTAAGCAGAACTACTAACACGATAAAAAGCGTGAGGAAAAGCGAAAGACCAAGACCAGCGGGGAAACTAGAGGATATAGTTACATACTCAGCAAAAATCAATGCCGAGACTGAACAGCGCCGAGGCAGCTGGACAGTTTTATAACAGTGAGGGTTTGGGCAACATACCCCTCAGAACCTGGTCCAGGAGGTGACCTCCAAAAAAGCGTACGAAAGAGCAAAAAAAAGGCTTGACAACAAGCAATGCGAACTACCAAGGCATAGAGAAACTAGCGAATTAAGAGTATATAGTAGAAGGGCTAAGAGTTGCCGAGGCCTAAAAAGCGAGATTCTACAAGAAGACGTGAAGGACAAAAGGCACAGGAAAATCACCAAACAAACAAGGAGAGAGGCATAGAGCTCTAAAAAGGCGGCCTTAACACTCCCTATTTAAAGGCAAACACAAGGCCAAGCCGTCAGCCAAAACGCCACAAGGAAAAGCACAGCTAAGAAAGGACACTTAACAACCTAAGCAGAACTACTAACACGATAAAAAGCGCGAGGAAAAGCGAAAGACCAAGACCAGCGGGGAAACTAGAGGATATAGTTACATACTCAGCAAAAATCAATGCCGAGACTGAACAGCGCCGAGGCAGCTGGACAGTTTTATAACAGTGAGGGTTTGGGCAACATACCCCTCAGAACCTGGTCCAGGAGGTGACCTCCAAAAAAGCGTACGAAAGAGCAAAAAAAAGGCTTGACAACAAGCAATGCGAACTACCAAGGCATAGAGAAACTAGCGAATTAAGAGTATATAGTAGAAGGGCTAAGAGTTGCCGAGGCCTAAAAAGCGAGATTCTACAAGAAGACGTGAAGGACAAAAGGCACAGGAAAATCACCAAACAAACAAGGAGAGAGGCATAGAGCTCTAAAAAGGCGGCCTTAACACTCCCTATCTAAAGGTAAACACAAGGCCAAGCCGTCAGCCAAAACGCCACAAGGAAAAGCACAGCTAAGAAAGGACACTTAACAACCTAAGCAGAACTACTAACACGATAAAAAGCGCCAATATTTTAGAGAGGATATAGTTACATACTCAGCAAAAATCAATGCCGAGACTGAACAGCGCCGAGGCAGCTGGACAGTTTTATAACAGTGAGGGTTTGGGCAACATACCCCTCAGAACCTGGTCCAGGAGGTGACCTCCAAAAAAGCGTACGAAAGAGCAAAAAAAAGGCTTGACAACAAGCAATGCGAACTACCAAGGCATAGAGAAACTAGCGAATTAAGAGTATATTGTAGAAGGGCTGAGAGTTGCCGAGGCCTAAAAAGCGAGATTCTACAAGAAGACGTGAAGGACAAAAGGCACAGGAAAATCACCAAACAAACAAGGAGAGTGGCATAGAGCTCTAAAAAGGCGGCCTTAACACTCCCTATTTAAAGGCAAACACAAGGCCAAGCCGTCAGCCAAAACGCCACAAGGAAAAGCACAGCTAAGAAAGGACACTTAACAACCTAAGCAGAACTACTAACACGATAAAAAGCATGAGGAAAAGCGAAAGACCAAGACCAGCGGGGAAACTAGAGGATATAGTTACATACTCAGCAAAAATCAATGCCGAGACTGAACAGCGCCGAGGCAGCTGGACAGTTTTATAACAGTGAGGGTTTGGGCAACATACCCCTCAGAACCTGGTCCAGGAGGTGACCTCCAAAAAAGCGTACGAAAGAGCAAAAAAAAGGCTTGACAACAAGCAATGCGAACTACCAAGGCATAGAGAAACTAGCGAATTAAGAGTATATAGTAGAAGGGCTAAGAGTTGCCGAGGCCTAAAAAGCGAGATTCTACAAGAAGACGTGAAGGACAAAAGGCACAGGAAAATCACCAAACAAACAAGGAGAGAGGCATAGAGCTCTAAAAAGGCGGCCTTAACACTCCCTATCTAAAGGCAAACACAAGGCCAAGCCGTCAGCCAAAACGCCACAAGGAAAAGCACAGCTAAGAAAGGACACTTAACAACCTAAGCAGAACTACTAACACGATAAAAAGCGCCAATATTTTAGAGAGGATATAGTTACATACTCAGCAAAAATCAATGCCGAGACTGAACAGCGCCGAGGCAGCTGGACAGTTTTATAACAGTGAGGGTTTGGGCAACATACCCCTCAGAACCTGGTCCAGGGGGTGACCTCCAAAAAAGCGTACGAAAGAGCAAAAAAAAGGCTTGACAACAAGCAATGCGAACTACCAAGGCATAGAGAAACTAGCGAATTAAGAGTATATTGTAGAAGGGCTGAGAGTTGCCGAGGCCTAAAAAGCGAGATTCTACAAGAAGACGTGAAGGACAAAAGGCACAGGAAAATCACCAAACAAACAAGGAGAGATGGGAAACGAAAGAAAGATTTAGAAAGATAACAAGGGAAACGGAAAGAAAGATTACAAGGGGCTCATGTCCTAGCAGTGAAACAACACCGCCCTAAAGTCGGACTCGAGAAAACCACCCGCCGTCTTACGGCAGCGGGGCTCGAACTCCGGTCACATCCTCTCCACTCCGGAAACCTTTTTTTTTTTTTTTTTTTGGCTCATGTCCTAGCAGTGAAACAACACCGCCCTAAAGTCGGACTCGAGAAAACCACCCACCGTCTTCCGGAAACGGAGAGAGGATATTCCGGAAACATCCTTTGGAGCTGTGTGGTGTATCATACGGATATAACTATAAGATTCCCCAGTCGGACAACACGTTTTCCTCATACAAATGGGTATTCACGGTAGGGGTGTCCAAAAGTAATCAGTCAAGCGTCCATAAGTTACTAAGCAACTATTATATGGCTTTGGGATGCTCCCATATCCTTGTCACATAGACCCTAGGGTCCAAGCTTCCGGGTCTGGATAGGGGAACCCTATATCTAGGTTGGGTGGTTGGGTGGTAGCATAAATGTGAGTGGGCTGTGAACTGGGGGGTGCTGCTAGTTTTTAGGGTTTACAAATTTTAAATCTGGGGAAAATACAGGATTCGTTTTTTTCTCTCGACCACTGTCTTATCATGTTAGGTGGGGCTAGCTTGTTCACTCGTGTCTTGCTCATCAGTTGTGCCTTACCACTTACTGGTTGGTGGTGCCATTTTTGTGACTACGGTAGTTAACCATGCTAAATCATCAATCGATTCATTGGAATTCAATTAATTTAAAGCCTCCAGGCGCCCTTCGAATTTAATCCAATGCGAATTGATACAATTTAAAGCAATTACATGCGTTCAAATCACGTTACTTAAATTAAATGGAAAGGAATAAATCGAATTAAAATAACACAACATTACGGTAAATACAATTCAATTAAATGAATTAAAATACATTGAATGAAGGATCCGAATAATTTCATTCGGGACGCGCCTCCAGGCGCCCTTAATTCCGTAAAATCAACCAGACACCTGATTGGTCTCATTTTTCTTGCATCAAATTCTTAAAAATAAAGCCAATCTATCGTTGACTGTAATGTAAGGACAATGATTTTTTAAAAAGAGCCTTGCTACAGAATGTTCTAATGGCAGTCAGAGATACCGTTAGCAACAAACAATGCTGGTCTCATGGACTACTAAGATGCATTCAGAGATGAATCCGCTGAGTGTGCTCCATGGTTTCCCTGGCTATCGCACGGGGGGATATGCATTTGGCAGACGGTGTCAGTTTCGGGGATAGGAAGAGACGAAGGACGACCACGTAGGGGATTGATGAGGGAGAAGCGACAGTACATCAGGGTACTGTTGTGACCAGGGTAATTCAAAGCACGCGCTTTTGCGCTTTTGAGCGCTGACTTTTTGACCCCCTCTGCGCTTTAAGCACAGTTTTTTGCAACCCCTGTGCGCGTAGCGCGCTGTCTTTTTCAATACCACTGCGCTTTCCTCTTTTCAGACACTCATAGAAAGCGCAGAAACCGCAGTCCTCCTGTGCGCTTTCTCATTTTTTGGGTGATGATGGGCGCTTTCTCATTGAGTGAGTGACTGAGTGACTCAAGGGGTGGGATTCAAATTGTGTGACAGCCAATGTTCGAGTACTCAAATCGGTTATCGCTATGGTATCTGCTAGGTAGCAGCACGTTACATTATTACTCACAGTATTTTCATAGCCTGCTTTGTGCCTACATGTGAGTTGTAACTCAGTGCCTACCTGTAAGAAAATGTTTAACTGATTTCCATCCCCCCCTCCAGAGTCCCCTAGTAACCCCTCAAGTCCCCAACTGGTCAAAAATAGCGCACAGAAAGCGCAGAAAAAAATACCAGTAGCGCGCTTAAAGCGCATTTTTTATTTTTATGATAGCGCTTTTTTTGGAAAGCGCTGCCTTTTTTTGTCTGTGCGCGCAGTTTCCCCCCCTCTACTGCTTGCATGCTTGCTCATTCTTGGCATCCTTCAACACGGCTTTGATGGGTGCCAGCAGATCAAGAGAGCCAAGGGCAGCGTTGTCATGTGCTTCTGAGTCGGCTGCAGTCTCCAGGAGTTTATTGATGATCTCCAACTGTCCCTCTCCACCAGAAATGCGAAGAGCAGGCATGCTATCGATTAGGGCAGACCCGAGCTCTTGATCAAAAGTCTTGGGGTTGGAAAAACTGTCCTTGATGGATTTCAGAACAAACGCATGCAGATCATTATTGTGGGTCTTTGCCTTCTCAATGTTGATGTTCTCAGCATGCCCCTTGACTCCATTGTTGAGGGAATCCCCTTTGATACCAGAAGCGTGCACAACAACAATGGCCTTGGGCCCATGCTTCCTCACAACACTCCACAGTTGAAACATGGCACAGCTGTCACCAAGGGCCCCTCCACCCGGCAAGTCCTCATAAAGGACGGCCAAGCCAATGGAGGCAGACTTGGCAGCTAGTGGCAGGGCTTCACCCAAGGCACGGCAGGGCTTCAATGTGGGGTGCTGAGACACAGACAGTGCATCAAGCCAGTAGTAGTATTGCGCTGGCTTCCCAGCTGAGTCAGCCACAACAGCATTCACCAAGGCATGGAAGTTACCGTCCCATGAGGTGGCCACCAACACGTCTGGAGCTCCAGAGTAGCGGCTGTGCAGCACTCCAGGGATGTCCACGAGGGAGCTGTTGTGTGTCTTGAAGGCTGGAATGATAATAGTCTCGACAACCTGACGCAGGCTATACTCCTTCGGTACGTGCTTGGCCATCTCCACTAACACCAAGGCTGAGACACCATTACCTAGCCTGGGCCTTGGCCGTGTCGAAGGGGGGACCTTGGCCGTGTCGGAGGGGGGAGAGGTCGCGGAGGTGGCTGACGCAGGAAAACATTGCTTGAAATTGCTTTGAAGGTGCAACTTCTTCAATCCACCGATCATGTCTTGGATCTTGAATCGTGTCCTGTATCCAGGACGCTCGAAGAAATTTGGGCACTCCGGGTTCGGGGCTGCGAGGTTGCGAATCGCAGACATTGTGCAACTTTGTTTCTATTGTAGGTGGAGTCACAAGGTGTTTGCGCTCACTATCTCAGCTTGTCGATCGGCACCAACTACAGCGCAGCGGGCCTTTTTGCGCAATGCAGGCAGTCACACAAAAAGTTGCTCTTGTACAGTTGTACCGCACGTGGTTGTGGGGAGCAGAGGGCGGGAGCAGAGGGCGGGAACAGAGGGCGGGGGCAGGGGCGGGGGCGGGGGGCCGGGGCTGGGGCCAGGGGCCGGGGCCGAGGGCAGGGGCAGGGGCGGGGGCAGGGGCAGGGGCGGGGGTGGGCAGGGGCAGGGGCGGGGGCAGGGGCAAGCCACGCCACCTGCCGCTGGCCAAAAAACCGTTCTGGAGGACGGGACATACCGTTCAACCAGGGTACTGTTGTTATTGTCCGTTGCGTCGGACACTGAGTTGGCGTAGTGCACGCGTGGTCCTGGTGCTCCAGGACCCGGGTTGCCTGCCGCCAGGCCATAGGCTAGCTATGGCCTGCACGTGTCTTCAGAATCTTCCTGGAGGCTTCCTATTCTATATAGCCGCACGAGTTGAGATGTTAAGCAATCTGCTTTTCAGTCTTCACTGTGTAACTACTCTATCGATTGAAAACTGTTGTGACCAGGGTAATTCAAAGCACGCGCTTCTGCGCTTTAGAGCGCTGGCTTTTTTACCCCCTCTGCGCTTTAAGCTCAGTTTTTTGCAACCCCTCTGCGCGCAGCGCGCTGCCTTTTTCAATTGCTATTGCTATTGCTCCTAAGGTACCGTGCTATCTCACTACTTCTCCCTAGCGCATTCTCCAGATGCTTTATCAAATGTAACGACCTATACCTTCCTCACTTCTCCTTCGTCTCTGTGCTTCGCACGTAAATCCGGAAACTGACATGATAAAGTTGTTACAAACGTATGTAACTATCAGCATCAATTGCGGTTCACTCAATCGTTTTATGTCTTGGTGACTACTTCTGTACTTTCTTAGAACTATCGGTACAGACAGTAACTCCTTTTCTGTCTGTACTGTGTCAGCTTCCCGTAGACTGTGTCATCCTTTATGCCACAGTGACAGCTTCCTGTGGGCTGCGTCCCCTGGTCCTCTGACACGCGCTGTACAGCCTGTACCCTGATTAGGTTGCCGGCTTTCTCCCCTTCCACCACTGGTGCCCTTTGTGGGTCCCCAGCAGGGTAGTCCAAGACGCACGTCCTTGCGTCCCAGGACGCAACATGGGGAGGGCCGTTGCGTCCCAGGACGCAACATTGGCAGGGTCGGTTGCGTCCCGGACGCAGCCTCATAGATTGGTTGCGTCCGGGACGCAGGTTTTGGAAGTTGGTTGCGTCTCACTTCATTACCCTGCGTTCTCATGCGTCCCAATGCGCCCCAGTGCGTCTGATGCGTCCGACTCGAGAGTGTCTCAGTGGGTGGTGCAGGACGCAAAGGACTCTCTCAGCCACATAATTTGAACGGACTCGAACCTAAAAATCCCCCACATGCCCCCAGGCCCTGAGTGGATGAGCGGGGTTCAAACAGCACCCTAGTCTAAAGCCTACAATTTTTTGATGTGATCGATTTATTCTGGTCGATCTCTCCAAAAATACTCGAACCGTCAAAATGCAATCTCGCGGCACGCCCAATGCTCCGACCAAGCAGCGAAGGCTGGATGAATTTTTGGTTGCCAAGCCCGCTGCTGCTGCTGCTGCTGCTGCTGCTGGGACGCATCAAGCATGGAGAAAAATTGAGACGCAGTGGGCCGCAGTGGGACGCATCAAGCATGGAGAAAAATTGAGACGCAGTGGGACGCAGTGGGACGCATCAAGCTGCTGTTGCTGTGGGAGGGGGAAAGAGGATTTTTTGGGACGCAACCTTCAAACTTTACTGCGTCCCAGGACGCAACCTACGAAATTGGCTGCGTCCCTGGACGCAACCTCCCCATTTAGGTGCGTCCCAGGAAGCAACTCCTGGGGACCGTTTGGACAACCCTGGTCCCCAGTCGCTGTAAACTCATTCTCATCTACGTGTATAGATTGGCGCGTTTGACCGCTGCGAGTATTCTCCACTCTTGAAGTGTATAAGCTGATAGGTTATCGAGGTCCATCAAACTACCACTGCTTTCTACCATGCAACTTCCGCGAGGACCTCCGGCCGGCTTTGAGAAGCTCCATCTGGGCAATGGACCTTCTTGGTCGCAGGGTATGCGCCATGTTTAGGGCTGTCAAGCTTTATACCGCCCGGTATTTATTTTACCGTGTACCGTACGATATATCGCATCACCCGATACACATAATATCCATCACCCGATACGCATAATATCGGTTCACATGACAAGGAAACCGTACGGTATTTTGGGGATCCATCGTAGTAGAGAGAGGATATAGTTACATACTCAGCAAAAATCAATGCCGAGACTGAACAGCGCCGTGGCAGCTGGACAGTTTTATAACAGTGGGGGTTTGGGCAACATACCCCTCAGAACTTGGTACAGGAGGTGACCTCCAAAAAAGCGTACGAAAGAGCAAATAAAAGGCTTGACAACAAGCAATTCATCATTCGGTAAACACGATATATCGTGTTTACCGGACAATATATCCTCTTTGGTCCAAATCGGCTATGGCATGGGCTTGCGACTCGGCATGTCGGCGGCTCGATTCTCGTCAGATGCACATGAGTCTGGGTCAGGTCATTTACACCGTAAGATATATCGTACGGTAATAGACCACGGTATCACCGTGTTTTTCTATCTCCCTCAGTATTGGTCCATTTGACTTGATTTTAAGTGAATGTACGTGTAAACGGTATTTCCTGTTATATCCCCTTGGTTTTATACTGATTTTCCCCAAAAAGAGTATAAAAATACCGTACGGTATCGATACCGTACGGTATATCACGATATATCGTACGGTAATTGAAATACCGTACGGTATTGACAGCCCTAGCCATGTTATCGTCAGTCATGGCTGCGACTCCGTCCTTCCTGCGGAGCCGAAGGTCCCATTTGATTGGCTGGATATTCGAGCGCCAACGGCCTCTGCTGTCGGCGGTGAGAATCCTTCCGCTGTTGTGGAAGCCACACCCCCTGTGCATTCACCCCTCCTACCCACTTTTTCCCCTACTGTCCGTTGCCTCTCCCCGGCTGTTGAGGACGTTCTAATGACTCTATGTGATGTGCAGACTCAAATCCTTGAGTACTCCTCGCTCAGGTGTTGTGCCTGCGACCGCTCGCTTCAGGAATGACTTTATCACTGATGCCTATCTCACCAAGGACGATGAAGAAGATGAAGAAGACGACGACCACTTGAAGAGTGCTACGAGCATGGACAACGGTGGAGGCACTCCCATCTGTCTTCGTCTACTCACGTCCTTGCAGCCGCAACTATATCGCCGGTGTTTGAGGCTGAGCCTGTGCAACCGGCGTTCTTCAAGCCGACTAAGATGACTTCAACTGCTGGAATTACCGATGCTCTTCCCCTCCAGCGTTCTGCCACTGGCATGAATTTGCGCTCTGGTAGCTCCTTGCCGCCTCCTGGATCTGTGGCTTCAGCTACGCAGGTAGGAGCCACCGCCTCCGCCTGTGGAGACGCCCCCTCCTGCCCCTCCCCCTCCGATGGCACTGCCCCTTTCGTGTCAAGCTTGGGAGCATCTACTCACTGGAGGCCCTGCTCCGGACTTGCCATTGCGGATCTTGCGCCGTGTCCGTCGGACTCAAGGGGATGCTGAAACCCTGGACCGCACCCTGTTTGGTAGGCTTGATGTTCCTTCTTCTCAGGCTGCTTTGAAACAGGGCAAGGGGCGTGTGATGGCTTTCAGTGAGCTAGGGCAGCAATGTCGTGATTTTCTGGGGGATGTGCCTGTAGGTATTAAGTATCTTGCGATTACTGGTCCCTTTGGTGCTGGGTGGCGTGCACAGGCCAAGAAGGTAGGCTACCAGTTTGTGCTTCAGCCGTTCCCTCGCTGTCCTGTAGCGCCTGATTTTGAACTGTTAGTGGCACATGCTAGGTCCTTGACTGATATCAGGAACATAGACGATCAGCGCGCGTATGACGCTGGTCTGGATGCATAATACTTTCTGCAGTTTAGGGCTCATTATGCTTCCCTGTCTGCTGCTCTTGTTTCTTCTTCTGGGCACCTTGCTGCTTCTCCAGTCTCTCTTGGTGAGTCCTCTGTCGATCCTGCTCTGTTGAGTCTGAGCGCCCTGTCCCTTGACCGTCAGAACTTCATGATCCTGTCCATGATGTTGGCTCATATGACAGACGACCTTGTGAAGGTCTATCAGGACTTTGCAACCCCTAAGGATATCTTTCTGGATATCCGAAGGTGGAATTCTGATAGTCTCTCTGCAGAGGTTCCTCTGTTGATGAGCCAGCTTCGTGATGCAGTGATGCGCCCAGACGAACGGGTTGATGAGTTCTTTCGCAGAGTTCGGGGTTACTGCTCAGACCTGCGCAGTGCGCGTTCTCCTGTTTCTCAGGATTATGCCATGGGGATTATCATTGGGGGTATCCGGATGGCGTGCTTCGATTCTCTTCGTCTGAAGTTCGGGATGATGCGCCAGCGTGAGATCCCTGTAGATTACTGGTCCTGTCTGCGTGAGTACCGCGACATAGACATCCTAAACATAACGCTCCCCAAGTCGGACTCCGGGCATCCTGGGTGGTCCCGGGACCCTCCCCACTCTCCTGCCAATGCTGCTTTTAAGCATGGGCAGGGATCTGGTTCTCAGGGTTCTGGCTCTGCCAAGCGTGTCCTGGAGTGCACTTGGGGACCCTGCCCCAACAAGAAGTCCCACAAGGAGGAGAACTGTTGGACTAAGCATCCGCATCTGCGAAGGTCCAAGTTTGGGCCACAGGGTAAAGCACTCGTGCCCATCAACTTGGCCCTTCCAGCTACGCTGACCCCCAAACAGTTGTCCTCCCTGCGTGCAGGCCCAGATTGATGGGTATGCTCTGGATAAGAAGTAGAAGGTAAGCCCTGTCCTTTTCTCTTGCAACACGAAGTTCTCTAATGTGTGTAGCCCTAGTCTCTCTGAGGGTGTCTGACATGTTGACTCGGGGGCTGCATTGTCTATCACTGGTGACATACACGTCCCTATTCTTAGTGTATAATGCTTCTTCAAATGGCCCAGCTGTTAGATTTGGTGATGGGGTGGTTCAACGGTCAGCAGGCAGTGGATCCATTGTGTTATGTAGTGATTGGTTACCAACACCTATCACTCTATCCAATGTTCTCTACATCCCTCACTATCCGGTGACCCCCCTGTCAGTAAATGCTGTGGCTCATTCCCATCACTGCCAGGTTTCTTTTGATAGTACTAGCTGTACTGCCACACAGGCCACTTCTGTCTTATGGTCTTTTCCTGCCTCTAGTGATGGTGTGTATAAGTTTGCATGTAGGCCTTGTGCTTCTCCCCATGGTTGTTCTGTTCGTAGTACAGACCCTTATCCTGTTTGTGCACTTGATGTTGATGAGGACGGTGGAGTTCTTATCCCTACTACCCTTGAATGGCTGTGGCATCGGCGGCTGGGTCACCCTGGCTATGACGCCATGCGCAGACTTGTCAGAGGTAAGATGGTTATGAACTTGCCCCTCACCATGCATCAAGTGAAGAAACTGGCTAAGATCCCTTGTGATGCTTGTCTGAAGGCTAAGGCTAAACATTTGCCTTTTCCTAAAGAAAGCACCACAAAGATCCGTGCTCCTCTATCTACAACGTATTCACTTAGATATCATGGGACCTGTTCATATTAGGGGCTTGCGTGGGGAGTTTTATATCCTGTGTCTCACTGGCTATGCTGAGGTATTGGCCTTGAGGTCCAGGGATGAGGCTCCCTTAGCAGTTCAGACTACCATCCTTAGGTGGATGACTCAGCTACATGGTTTTGTGTTTAAGTGTTTGAGATCTGACAGGGCTAAGGAATTTTTGGTTACGTGGTTCGAAGAATGGTTGATCAAGGTTGGGGCAGTTCACGAGTTGTCGATGATGTACACTGCTGCTCAGCAAAATGCAACTGTTGAGAGGTACAATGGGGTCTTGCAGAATGTAGCTAGGAGTATTCACTTAGAGTCTAAGCTCCCTAAGACCTTCTGGCCCTATGCCTTTCTCGCTGCATGTTATCTTCGCAACCGTCTGCCCAACCAGGGTGAAAAGACTCCTTATAAGCTATTCTTTGGTGTGGTTCCTGATGTGTCGTTGTTACGTGTCTTTGGTTCCCCTTGCTATGTTACTTTAGTCAACGGGAAGAAGCGTAACAAGCTTGATGAAAGGGCATTATCTGGTAGACTGGTTGGGTATTCCCTGGCGAGTAAGGATTATTTTGTTTGGGTTCCAAAGTTGCGCCAGGTAGTAGAGAGTCGTGATGTGCTCTTCTATGAACAGTTCAGCTACAACTGTATACCTGGGCTCTCCCCTTATGATGGGTCCCCGTATGTAGACAGAATCCCTACTGCGATCAACAGTCATATGCTGGATGATGCGGGGAATGCCTTAGACCCTTTAGCGACCCCGATTGTTGATGGCTGTCCTAGTCATGGGATGAAATTGCGTCCCAGGTCAGGGACTGATCATGCTGTATCGCGTGTGAAGCGAAAGGGCAGGCGGGAGTCTAAAGTTCCTCCGAGCATAAATTTACCCGAATCTCAGGGGGTCGCCAGGCCCTCCTCTGTGCCACGTTTCACTGGCGAAGCTATAGGATTTGCCCCCTCGTCCGTCATAGTGGAGCCTTCAATAGGTCCATTGTCTGATTCTCATCTCCTCCCTTCCACCAGTTCTATTGACTTGCAGGCAGGTTTGATTCCTCTGCCCCCTGTCATCTCTGGTGGTTTACACAGGACCAAGCTAGATGATGAGTTAGCCTTCAGGGAAAGCCTGAGTGATGATTTGGATGAGTGGGCTGGTAGCTAGTGATACATACTGCGTATGGCTGGGGTGTTCCAGTCGACCCAGGATTCATTGATTTAGAGGCAAAGAATGCCGACCCTGCCAGTTCAACCAGGATGCAGTCAGTAGTCCTAAGCTGTGGGTTGTACTACCTGCTGATACAAATGTTGCTCATATATATGGGGATTGACTTCCTTTATGTGGGTGCATATATCTCTACTTCCACTGAACTGTCATATAGGGACGCCATGCACCCCTCTATCTCACCCTGACAGGGATCGATGGTTACTAGCTATGAAGGATGAGATGGAATCTTTGCGTGCTCATGGCACATGGGTTATGACTCCTCAGCCTCCTAAACAGAGGGTCCTGTCTGGCCGGTGGTTATTTGTGAAGAAGATAGGGATTCATGGATCTGTGCGTTATAAAGCACGCTTTGTGGTTCGTGATTTCTTGCAGAGGCCTGGGCTTGACTTTCATGATGTCTATGCCCCGGTCTCTTCTAAAGCTGGGCTTAGGGTTCTCCTTGCTGCCATCACTCATAGGAAGATGTTTGTTAGGCAGCTGGATACCAAGACTGCTTTTCTCAACGCTGTCTTGGAACCTGGTCTTGACTTGTACTGTCACCAGCCTGAGGGTTTCAAAATGCTTGGTCCTACTGGCCTTCCCCTTGTGTGCAAACTTATCAAGTCCTTTTATGGTCTGAAGCAGGCACCCAGGGCTTGGAGCAAGGAGGTCAAGCAGGTTTTGATTGCTCATGGGTTTGTGATGTGCGAGGCAGAACCAGCTCTGTATGTTAGACAGGATTCCTTTGGTGGGTGGAGCTATGTTCAGACCTATGTTGATTTTATCTGTGCTTTTGATGATCTGGCTTTGTATGCTTTGCTGATCAAGGCTATGGAAGCTGCTGGCTGGGAGGTGAAGGATTTGGGTGTGCATGTCCAGTTTCTCTCACTGGACATGCATGTTACCCTTGACTCTGATGGCAGGTGTGTTCAGATCAACCTCTCCCAGCACTCCTACATTGTTGATCTGGTGGAGCAGTTTGGTCTCACCTCTGCAGCCAAGCCCAAGTTCTCTGCCCCCATGGCCAAGTGCACTATCACTGACCCCCCTGGAGATCCCCTGCCCTCTTATAGCCAGTACCTCTCCCTTGTTGGTGCTTTGCTATACTTGGCTACGTGCACCAGGCCTGATATTTATTTTGCTGTAAGCTATCTGTCCAGGTATTCTGCTCACCCTACTGTCCCCCTCTGGGGGGCAGCCAAGCGCTTGCTCTTGTATTTGAGGTCTCATTCCCACCTGGGCCTCACTTACACCCACATCCCTGACTTCTCTTTTACTGTCTTTAGTGACTCATCCTTTGCTGATGATGGGTCTGACAGGAGATCTCAGACTGGCTATACTGTGCTTGCTGCTGGGTGCCTGGTGAACTGGATGAGCAAGCGGCAGCCTACTGTTGCTATTTGCTCTAGTGAGGCTGAGTATCAAGCCCTGGCTCAGACAGCCAGGGAGGTGCAGTGGTTGAAGAAGTTGATGGCTGATCTGGGGTTACCGTGCACCACTGTCACCATTCAGGGTGACAACCTGGGGTCTCTGAGTTGGGCCAATGACTGGCAGCTGATTCCTCGCAGCAAGCACATTGATGTTATTCATCATTATATCAAGGAGTTGGTTGAGGATGGTCGGCTGAAGGTTGCCTATGTTAACACTAAGGACAACTGTGCTGACCCCTTTACCAAGCCCCTTGATCCTGCTGTGTTCTGGCGGTTTGTCCGCATGCACGGAATGACCGCTTCCCCTTGAGGTCAATTTTTTTTGGTTACATCTGTCTCTTTTGTCATCAATTGTTTGGCATTAGGTTCCTATACCCAGATAGGGTTTCTATACCGTTGTTACCCTTCTTTGATATTCGGTTTGTCTTTTTCTGGCTTTGCAGGATTTTTTCCTGCCTAGTTTCCTTCCTTCCTCCGAAACTTTTGGTTTCCTTTGGAGTTCTCCTGGATTTCGGAGTTCTTCGTTTTTTTTTTTTACACATAGTTCTATGACACCTGCACCATAGGTGGAGTAGTAGTATTGTATGTCACCTGCGTCATATATCAGCATCAATTGCGGTTCACTCAATCGTTTTATGTCTTGGTGACTCCTTCTGTACTTTCTTAGAACTATAGGTACAGACAGTAACTCCTTTTCTGTCTATACTGTGTCAGCTTCCCGTAGACTGTGTCATCCTTTATGCCACAGTGACAGCTTCCTGTGGGCTGCGTCCCCTGGTCCTCTGAGGCTCTGACACGCGCTGTACAGCCTGTACCCTGATTAGGTTCCCGTCTTTCGCCCCTTCCACCACTGGTGCCCTTTGTGGGTCCCCAGTCGCTGTAATTCATTCTCATCTACGTGTATAGATTGGCGCGTTTGACCGCTGCGAGTATTCTCCACTCTTGAAGTGTATAAGCTGATAGTAACTACGGTATGTAACGTATGACATCCATGTGCAAAATGCATGTTTTCTAAGGCCCCTCCCCAAAACAATTCCGGGAGGCTCCGCCCCCCATCCCACCGTTAAATTGAAATTGGAATTGAAATTGTTACATCCGTGTAATACCGTTACTCACAGGACGTGAAGTTAAGGACACCATAGCGTAAGCTGGAGCTAGCTACAGTCACCGTAGGGCCACCTCAGTAAAAAGAATCACCACCGATGCCTGACCGGCAGGCATCGTGGCCACATCATGCCGGTGCAGCTTAATACGGGGGTTTTTCACCCCGGTTGGGAAGCACCAGCACAATGCAGCTGGCAAGACAAAACCTGAGGGGGGGCACGGTCTGTGTGCTAGTCCCCGGGTATCGACCCGGGGTGCGCTTCCATAAAACGTCTGCACTGTAAAATACTCTGAAAGCTAGTGATGGTGTGGGAGCGGACTGTGTCCGCCAGTTTAAGGGATCCCACCGTTATAGTAGTGGCGCTTAGCGCCAAGCTGACGCTCTATAAGCAAAATGAGGATGCCCTCATGGGAGGAGGCAAAATCAAAAAAAGAATGAGATTTGCTCTTATAGATTTGAAAAACAAATCTCTGCCATTCCCCCCTCCAGAGTCCACTAGTACCCCCTCAAGTCCCCAACTAGTCAAAAATAGCGCACAGAAAGTGCAGAAAACAATACCAGGTGCGCGCTCAAAGCGCATTTTTTATTATGGTAGCGCTTTTTTTGGAAAGCGCTGCCTTTTTTTGTCTGTGCGCGTAGCGCGAATTTGTTTCCTCTAGTGCGCTATAGCGCTGGCCAAATTGGCCATTTGAAGTACCCTGGTTGTGAGTTGTGACAGTGCGTGTGCCCTATCTGGCAGCGGCACTACAGGGAGCACGCCAGGGGCATGAACCCGCGTGCTCTAAGTCACTCCAGGGAAGGCATGAAAGCCGGACAATATCAGACGGCAAGGCCAGAGTTGGCTGAAGAACCATGTGACAATTAAAATAAAAAAATAAAAGTCAGAGATGAGGTGTTATAAACAATTTCTCTGGTATTACTCAAGATAACTAGATAAACTTCACTGAGCAAGATTGACTTCGAAAAAAAGGATGAAGGCATCCCTAATAAAACAATCATTGACTGGCAATACCCGAGTACAGTAAACCCCAGGAATCTTGGTGATAACCAAGGAGTCGGTATTATAACTCCTGGTATTACATAGACGAATTTGATGATGTCAGAAAGAAACCACAGTTCCACACACACTAACTTAAAGAAGAATAGGGATGATACCGGTATTAAATGCATACCGTAGCAAGACTAAGTCTTCGAGCTCACAACTTAAATGTTCAATTTGAAAGGAGTAACTCGAGCTCTGGCAGAATTTGCAGGAGCTGTGATGTGATGGTTAATGGTAGAAGAGTGGTAGAAGATGAATTGCATTTCATATTATAATGCCCGTTATCATTAGGGATGATATTAATATTAGGGATGATATCATGTCATCAACTCATCATACTTCATCATATGATATCATATGATGCCGGCAGTCTGACTAGGCTAAAGACCATGCGCCTTAAGTATTGGCAAGATTAAGTATTGGCAAATGTCATTTCCCACCTAAAAGTGGGTCTCAGAAAAGCATGGCAATACTAACTTGGCAAAGGGGTCTATGGCTTTGACTGTCTCCAGTTCAGACTTGCAATCCAGTTGGCAAAGGGTCTTATGTTATTGTTACATTTCCTTGTTACATGTTCACCAAGTAGTCTTCCCAAGCTTGTTGTAAAACTATGTAACAATTCAAAGCAGGAGCATTAAACTTGCTATAGGGCTTAGTAGACAGACCGGTATATGGGTCCAGCCAGCCAAATTGCTGGCTGGAGCCATGTAACCAAGTTCAAGGATAAGTACATGTTTACAAAGTAGTTTGCCCAAGCTTGCTGAAAATAAAACCATGTAGGAAATCAAATCAGGAACATTTAACTTGCTAGGGCTTAGTAGACATAGTACCATGGTAACCGTAACTTGGCAAAGGCCAACTACCTGGAGTGGTCTCAAGCTGGACCCCTAACCCGGTTTGGCAAAGGGTCGTTTGCCAAACCGTTTGCCAATACCGGTACTTAAGGCGCATACCGCATACGGTATTGGCGGAATCCTTTTAAATTGTTTTCTTTCCATTCAAACCAGATTCATGTGTGAGTCATAAGGAAACACAGAGCAGACCAGAGTTGGATGAAAATAAATGTTACAATAAAATTCAGAGTCTGGTGTGGCAGATGATTTACCACCTAGGTTTACTCTACCAACAAGCACTAAGCATCAAGGCTGATCGACCGTACGATTCAAACCAGATTCAGGTGTGATGAAAAAGGAAACACAGAGCAGCCCAGATTTGGATAAAAAGAAATGTAACAATCGAACTCGGAGTCAGGTACTATGGTGCGGTATATTTTTATACGGTACCTAGGTATATTATGCCAGCAAACACGAAGCCTCATGCCCGATCGACCATGCGATTCAAACCAGATTCAGATGGAAGACCAGAGTTGGATGTGACAAGGGCGTGACCGCCCTTGTGTTGGATTTGACCAATTGGACCAAGGGATCCGCTGGTGATGGCGATGGGTAGCCTCGCTGTAACCAGAGAGGGGCGGTAACTAGGGTTGTTTTGTGTGCGATGTGCGGTGTGTGTAACCTTGTTGCTGCCCTCGTGGCTGTTCTCGGCTGTTCTTGCGGAATGTGTGTCTCGTATACCGCGCTTTGGTACACAGTTGCGCGTTGCCTCATAAACTGGGGCTGTGCACCCTCCGGCTGTGACTAGGCGGTCTCCTTCGGGATGACTTGACTGTCGAATGGTCAAGTGGTTCGGGGCGGAGTTTGACTTAAATCCACCTGGAAGATGAGGTGACGTGACTGAAAATACAACTTGTCTGAAATTTGCTTCGAGTCGGAGAATAGGTGACTGTATTTGCGAGTTTATCGAGCTGCCTGTCGTTTGCTAACGCCAGTTGGTGCGGTACAAATGCAATTTGTAGGGCGAACCCTTAGGTTTCTTAGCGCATCCGTTTGGCGCCTCCGTTTTGCTCGTCCGGCAGTACGGCTGATGTACCCAAGTCGCTACCCATGGAGGGGCGGTAAAGAAATGTAGCCAAGGTGTTCGATGGTCTGATGGTCGTTTGACTATAATTTGAACCTTGAGGGTGTTACAGCAGTACACTGTATACAAGTGAGCCCCGCCACAATGTTGACGGACGGCCCTAGTTCCAGGGGCTCCCTGTTTTGGACCACGCGCCAAGCCCCACCAGAATTGGCGGGACTCATCCGCCAAATCATACGCCATTTTCTTAGGCGCATACGGTACATGCCCAATCACCAGGAAGCAGTGATATGCATAAGGATTTGAGCATGAACATCAAATATCGGGCGCCCGATGCCCATGTGTAGCATTTTACCGGATGAAAACATAAAAAAACGTGGCGCCCGATGCCCAGGTGTGGCATTTGGGGAGGTCGAAACATTAAACATCGTGGCACCCGATGCCCAGGTGTAGCTTTTTACAAGATGGAAACATTAAATATCGGGTAGCCTTCTTGGCTTGCCCGATTCCAGTATCGGGCTTGCAAAAAAAAGGCTGTAGTTACCTGTTTTCTTTTCATACTGGCCAACAAAAACTACTGAATGTTCAGATCTGGTATCAGACAGGACAAAGCCGACAGGCCCTGGGCTGGTGGTTGCTTTGACACAGACAGCAGCCATTTGACCAGCAAAACAAGCAAGCAAGACAGGGCCATTCACGAGGCAACGATCATAATTTGGCGCACAGTCCAAGGATGCGCTCTGCGGCACAAAATCCGGACAGGACCTGGGCTGGTGGCTGCTTAGACACCGACAGCCATTTAGCCAGCAAAACAAGCAAGCAAGCTAGACAGGACAACTCACGAGGGATCGATCATAATTTGGCACACAGTCCAAGGGTGCGCTCTGGCGCGCAGATAACCCAGTGGCAAAGTGGCTGTCGCCCAGGTCCCACCTCACCAACTTGCTGGTGAAAGCGCGCAATGCCCTCAAACTGTTATAACATTAAAAATCGGGCGCCTGATGCCCAGGTGTAGCATTTGGGAAGGTGGAAACATTAAAAATCGTGACGCGCGATGCCCAGGTGTAGCATTTTGGAAGGTGGAAACATTAAACATTGTGGCGCCCGATGCCCAGGTGTAGCATTTGGGAACATGGAAACCTTACCCTGGGGGCGCGATGGACCAAAACGGGAAGAAACATTATATATCGCGCGTGCAATATATATCGTGGTTAGGGATATCGCTACTAGGAAGTGCTTTGCAAGGTTCTGGCTCAATTGCTAGGAAGTGCCTTAGAAGGCTCAGGCTAGATCGCTAGGAAGTGCCTTGGAAGGCTCAGGCTAGATCGCTAGGAAGTGCCTTGAAAGGCTCAGGCTCAATCACTAGGACAGTCTCTACAACTGTCTCTTCCACTGCTTTTATTTTTGGCTGTGTGCAGCAGCTTCTAGGCAGCTCCTCTGGCTGGCTATTTAGTCAAACCTAAATCAACCTAGTGAACCTGGAAGCTGACATAACCAGCTTTACAACATGCTTGAAATATTTGGGCCGACCCAGTGTCAGTCTCAGGGTATTACCAAGAAGCTCCTGCACATAGCCGAAAAGAAAAGTAGTGGTCTCTACTTCTGTGAGAGGCTGAAGCACAACAGGCTGAAGCACAGCAGGCTGAATCACAAGAGGGTCGGTACAGCAGGAGGTACTGTAGATCACAGGGGGACACGCATCACATGGGCACAGGGGCACAGGGCGAAAGTACGGAATTGCTAAACACTTTGCTTGAGCTCTAATTTTGAAGCATGCTTCATAATTGTTTGAGCTCCAGCAGAATTGATAAGCTAAAAATGTGCAGAAGCGGTAAAGTTAGCATGCACTGATTATAGTGCTGAAGCGTGCATTTTACCTTAAGCCCATTAATCAGCGCTGACTTCCTGTCAAAGAATAATCGAAATATTTGACAGGATGACACACACAAAACCTATATATGCACAGTAAGGGAAGGGGAGGGAGAGGGCGTGCCTCATAGCTGTGTATAATCAAATGGGGTGGGAGAAGTGGGCAGGGAGCAAGCTCGTGGGGGCTGTCAAATAAGAGTTACTCTTCAGAGTCATCAGCTAGATGGAGGGTGGTCAACCTTCCTCCGCCTCAGAGTAGTTTCTCCAAAATGTAGACAGCTCTCTTTTTCAGCTCCACATCGGCGTGGTCCTGCAGGCTCTTCAGCTTGTCAAGAACCTCGGCATCCATGACCAGAGTTGCAAGGGGGTTTTCCCCGTTGCTCTTCATGCCTGCGCCCGTTTTCAGGATGTTCTCCAATCCATTAAGGGCATTACTGATGAGCTCCTTGTTGCCATCAGCCAGCAGGTTGAGTAGACCCTTGATAGCACCAGCCTGCACCAGCGTACGGATCTGATCTGCTGAGCCGTTGGTGGCATTAGAAATGGCCCAGGAAACCTCCACCTTGGACTCCGACACCTCTGATGATGCCAAGAGCTGAACAAGGGGGGGGAGGAGTTGTGCGTCGATGACAGCCTGGATCTGATCCTTGGTACCAGCAGTGATTTTAGAGATAGCCAGGCAAGCGGTCTTCTTGATATTTGTATTATTGCTGTCCAGGAGCTTAAGAAGGGGGGTGAGTGCGCCACTGTCTACCACAAGCTGGGTCTGCTGCGCATTTCCAGTGACGAATTGAAGCAAAGTACCGAGAGCAGGCGAAACGATTTTTTCATTATAGCTCTGCAATAGCTCCACCAAACGTGGGCACACACCGCTATTGACCACCCCTTCAAGGCTGTCATCGTCTGCTCCGGCAACATAGTAGAGGGCCCAGCAGGTGTCTGAGACTATATCTTCATGGCTATCAACCAATTGGAAGTTCAGCAGCGGCAGGGCGATACGTGCGATGTGGAATGGAACGCTTGGCTTTCCTCTGAAAAAGTTGTGGATAGCAAAAACTATGTTTCCTCGGATGCTTTGCTTGAGCTGATCGTTGTATGTACCCAGCAGGGCAGGCAGAGCGTTATATTGATGCACATGGTCTCGGCAGGAGACAGAGTCACCAGCAATGTTAGCCAGGGCCCGGATAGCGTTATCCATTATGTCCTCAGAAGGCGACTGCAAGAGATGGACCAAAATAGGCACAGCCCCGTGGTCAAGCACAACCTTGGTTTGTTCTGTTATCCCAGAGACGAGGTTGACAAGGGTCCATGCAGCCTCAAATTGAAGTCTTCTCGAGTCAGAAATCAGCAAGAACTCAAAAAGCCGAGGGATCAAGCCGGCCTTGAAGATCTGATCCAGACGTCTGGTCAAATCTGCAGGATCTGTCAAATTAGTACTCTTACGCAGATCCCCGGTCGCCTCATACTGCGTTGCCTCGTCAGAGCTCATTACAGCCTTGACCAGGGAATCCAATGGGTACCTGGACCCGAGATCACTGGGTACCTGGTCGGGTGGTGCAACGGAACTGGTGGCAAGGACAGTGAAGCAGTTATGGCACTCCTTGCGGACATCAGCCCACTTGCTCTCAACAGCCAGGTAAGCAATAACCGGCATCAACCCAGCACGCAATACAGCTTGGACCCATGACGTGCGGGTCAGGAGCTTGGAGATTGCAGAAAGTACAAGCTTGCACTCTTGCTCATTCTTGGCATCCTTCAACACGGCTTTGATGGGTGCCAGCAGTTCATCAGAGCCAAGGGCGGCATTGTCATGTGCTTCTGAGTCGGCTGCAGTCTCCAGGAGTTTATTGATGATCTCCAACTGTCCCTCTCCACCAGAAATGCGAAGAGCAGGCATGCTATCGATTAGGGCAGACCCGAGCTCTTGATCAAAAGTCTTGGGGTTGGAAAAACTGTCCTTGATGGATTTCAGAACAAACACATGCAGATCATTATTGCGGGTCTTTGCCTTCTCAATGTTGATGTTCTCAGCATGCCCCTTGACTTCATTGTTGAGGGAATCCCCTTCGATACCAGAAGCGTGCACAACAACAATGGCCTTGGGCCCATGCTTCCTCACAACACTCCACAGTTGAAACATGGAACAGCTGTCACCAAGGGCCCCTCCACCCGGCAAGTCCTCATAAAGGACGGCCAAGCCAATGGAGGCAGACTTGGCAGCTAGTGGCAGGGCTTCACCCAAGGCACGGCAGGGCTTCAATGTGGGGTGCTGAGACACTGACAGTGCATCAAGCCAGTAGTAGTATTGCGCTGGCTTCCCAGCTGAGTCAGCCACAACAGCATTCACCAAGGCATGGAAGTTACCATCCCATGAGGTGGCCACCAACACGTCTGGAGCTCCAGAGTAGCGGCTGTGCAGCACTCCAGGGATGTCCACGAGGGAGCTGTTGTGTGTCTTGGAGGCTGGAATGATAATAGTCTCGACAACCTGACGCAGGCTGTACTCATTCGGTATGTGCTTGGCCATCTCCACTAACACCAAGGCTGAGACACCATTGCCTAGCCTGGACCTTGGCCGTGTCGAAGGGGGGACCTTGGCCGTGTCGAAGGGGGGAGAGGTCGCTGAGGTGGCTGACGCAGGAAAGCATTGCTTGAAATTGTTTTGGATGTGTAACTTCTTCAATCCACCGATCAAGTCTTGGATCTTGAATCGTGTAATGTATCCAGAACGCCCGAAGAAATTTGGGCACTCTGGATTCGGGGCTGCGAGGTTGCGAATCGCAGACATTGTGCAACTTTGTTTATGTCGTTCTATATGTCTCCTACGTATCAGGGCGCGTCAGCTGCTGTTGTGATCCGTCAGTGCTTGTCGACCGTCAGAAGGGATGAGCGGAGCGAAGGTAGCAATTGGAGCGGAGGCAGCAATACTCCATAGACACCGATGAGGGGAGGTGGGGTTACAAGGTGTCTGTGCTCACTATATCAGCTTGTCGATCGGCATCAAGTACAGCGCAGCGGGCCTTCTTTTGCAATGCACACAGTCACACAAAAAAGTTGCTCTTGTACAGTTGTACCGCACGTGGTTGTGGGGTGGTAATAACCAGAGAATAATAACTCTGGTAATAACATGGGAGGCGGGATGGTAATAAGGGGAGGTGGGGTGGTAATACCAATCGGCTCGTGCCCGCGGGCATGCCCGGCCGGGGGAGACTAGTGATGGGGGATGGGGGGGCGTGGGCGTATGGGCGTGGGGCTGTGTGGTGGGAGTGTAGGTCAGATCTGTAATAAAAGTTGGATTCGGGCGAGCGAGCAACAATTCCGGGAATAATCTGCATGCAGGAAGAAGTGACGACCTTCGAAGCGCAAAGAACTAAGGCAGCAGAACAAAGTAGGGGGGCAGTCGAGGACAGAACAAACAAAGCGCGATACAAACCGAGGCGCAGAATAACCTACTCTTTTAGCTCGGCAAATCCAGACCGTATGTAATGTTGGATGCCTTGGATAGTTGCGAACCATCTCCACCTCGTGTTCTCGAAAGGGAGTCTTTATATATGCCTGCGCATCCCATTGTACCAAGAATACATTAAGGAAGAGAACGATACCGATGAAGAACGTTGAATAAAGAATTGCCAGGTCAGCAAGTTTTGTTTCCACAGGGGTATTCGGGGGTCTTTCCGGCAATCCACGGTGGCGACAGGTCATCCTGCTAGGCTGCTGGGGATGTATGTAAATCAGGTAATACGGAATATTTACATACGGTAGCACCCAGTATGTTGTCCCCCTCCTCTCTATCCCTCGGTCTTCTTTCCAGTCTCATAGTCAGTTCTCTTGCCTTAGTTTTAGCTCTTTTTCTTTCACGTACCAGTTAGTTTGGTTTTCCCCTTCTATCACCGTTCCCTTTGATTCTTCAGTTGTTCATTTCTTTTGTCAGTTGACCTTCCTTCCTACGTTGCAGTAATAGTACCCAGCACCCTATGGTTCCATTGCTAGTTCCAATAGCAATGGCACCGTTCTGCCAAGTACTACCTTCTTAAGTTCTAAGGTACCTACTTGGATTTCGACCACTCTGCTCAGTCGGGCAGCCCGCCGATTTTCCTCTAGATACCTAGTAGTTCCTAGCAGACCTGGAGTCCTCGACTCACCTACCCGGTCAAGGGGTAGTTAAACCGTCATACTGCTATGGTCTACCCCTGCTCCCCTCAAGGTACCCGGTAATCCCCGACCCCACTGCTCCATCGGGCAGCTCGCCGATGTATTGCCATGTACCATCTGTTTATTTTCATTGTTGCTTCCTTCCTCCTCTCTTTGTAACCATTCAACGACATACGGTAGCACTCTATACAGCCGTAAGTCTGACGCGTACATCAGTACGTCGGCGTGGTTAACCACGTGGAACTGCCAGCTCGACGGAGCAAAGGCGCCAGCCTGTCGAAGGGCCAGGCGGGGAGATTCAAGGACTTAGGCGAATTTCGATTCCGAGTTGCGACTAATTATGTCCAGTTGCGAGTTTTTCTACTTACACCTATGGCGCGTCACCCATCGGCCCTGGGAACGCTTGACTGACGCCTTGAATCGATGGATGCTCGAACGTTAGACAAGAAGTAGACAAACTAATCAATTATAGAAACGAGATGGAAGACGTGCTGATGAAGCCCGAGTTCAAATGTGTTGTCTGAATCAGTGATTTTCCTAAGGTTTTTTGACGAAACATTAATAATCGTTTGGGTCCGATTCCTGGGTCTGCACTTTAGGAACATGAAAACATTAATAATCGTTATGAACGATTCTGCACGATTACAGTTTTGCTGGAAGAAAAACGATGTACTCTAGGGCAGTGCGCCCGTCGTACCGACTGCAGCAGCCCCCCCCCCCCCCCCCCCCCCCCCCCCCCCCCCCAGAGCAGTTTGATTCGTGCAAAACGGACACAGTGATGTAGGAATCAATGCGATGCCTTTTTGAGGTTTGCCCGAAGTGAGAGGGCAAGGGGAAATAGCATCCAGGGAGCATGTTGGGCGCAGTATCTCGCGAGCGGACCCTTCCCACCCCACCGACTCACTAGCCCAATACTCGCTCGGTTCCTACAAAGCAGACAGATTGCTGCAGGAATAAATGCGATGCCCATTAGCTATCAGCTATGCCCGCGCTGGAATTAAAGGGTTGGGGGGTAAAGCAGGGATCAGCTGTCAGTCAGAGCTCCGGGGGAAATCTGCATGCAGCGCAAAATTTGTAGGCATTGATGCCGGAAGCGAGTCGAGGGGCGTCAAGCATTCAATTCAACAGCAGCAGTTGTAATCGTTGTGGAGGAATAGCTTCAGAGTGAGCGCTTATAAGCGACTGAGGTTTGGTCAAAACTGGTATTTAAGATGTGCCTGTCGCTGATTCGAAGCTCCGAGTGCTGGTCCATGCGTAGATTGAAAGCGTCCATTGTGTAGATTGAAAGATTTAGCGAGGAGCATGATGTCGGGGAGCACGCGATGGAAAAGCAGACAGCGAGCGAGGAAGAGTGGCAGCGCAGGAGGAGGAGAAGCGAGTGCTGTGACGGGGAAGCTGCAAGGTTAGGTGTTTCAGCAAGAGCTGGCAGCGAAGTAAGTGGTGTGTAGGGGCGTGACAGCTAGCGAGCTCGAGGTTTCACGAAGCCGTTTGACGAGGGCGGTTTGACGAGGTTATTTCTTGGGGTACGTGGCCTCAACTTCCCCCTGCCCCTTTCGCCTCCCCAACTCCAGGATGACCTGGCTGGAATCTGTCCAGCGTGTCAACCAGCGTTCTGGTCAAGGCATGCTCACATGGGGGATTTGAGATGCGCGATGCCTGAGCCAACAGTTTGGCGATGCTAAACATTAATAATCGTTCTCCACGATGCTGCAGCCAGCGTTTGGGTCGACCGGAAACATTAATAATCGTGCATGAACGATGCCCAGGCCAAAGTTACGCGAGCTCGAAAACATTACCCAGACCTGAGAAAACGATGGACAATTTCGCGAGAAACATTAATAATCGTGTCTGCACGATTAATCGTGCTTAGGAAAAACGCTGGTCAGAATGCATCGCCAAAATGTGTAGACTGAATGCTCGTGCGCTTTTACACCCTTTGATTACTCCGCCCTTCTGCGTCAGCTGTCTCGTTTCTGAACAAAGTAGTGCTCCGTGGAGCAGGTCTAACGAACGATAGGAAGGATTATAGCAGAGGATGATTCGGCTAATTTTCGAAATACACCCGACTGGACATAATTAGTCGCAACTCGGATGATCGGAATCGAAATTCGCCCAAGTCCTTGAATGGCCTTCGACAGGAAGGATTATAGCAGATGATGGCTCCGTCGAGCTGGCAGTTCCACGTGGTACACCCACGCCGATGTACCGATGTACGCGTCAGACTTACGGCTGTAAAGAGTGCTTTCCATTTACCAGGGATTATTTGAACTCCTGGACTGTAAGGGTGGATTCCCACTGGACTGGATGGGTAAAGTCGGTTGTAGTACTGGATGGGTCGGTATTTGTCGGTTGGGCCCTTTGGATGGGTCGTTGAGCTCTTTGGATGGTTCGTGCATCCGTACACGGCCACCCATCCAAAACGCACTCCCATTGCAAGCGACTGGATGGGTGCAGCAATACACGCATGTACCACCGGGAACCTTCGCAGGTACTTTCAATCAATAGTCGCAAGAAAAGACGGATCGATCGTTGACAGTTCAATTTCTTGCGCTGATCCATCCTAGATCCATCTATTCCTCTTCTCAAGACCGCACTCCGCGACCTGAAGTCATACCTCGCGGCGTCCATTTCTTTCTTTCAATCTTTCCACGCGATGAGCATGTCAGCCATGGAGCTATTCCGGCTCCTTTTCTTCATAATTATTCCTGCTGTAAACCGTTCTCGATCGGGCGCCATAGCTTGCGCAGGCGCTGCTTGTTCTACGGTAGCCTCTCTTCCGGGGAATGAGCATGAACGTCTAGCCACTACCGGTCTAGACCAGACGAAGAAGCGGGAAATTGAGTTTGCGGAACAGTGTCCACAGCTGCAGTCTTGTATTGAGCGAGTTCGGCGTCCAATTCGGCATCGGTGGCATAATCCCACAAGCCTTCCGTCGCCATGTTGCAGAGCGATGAAAGACGAAAAAAAAAAGTAGAATGAAGAAGGGGCGTCGAATGGAGAAGAAATTGTTTGAATGTCCCAGATTCTGTCTTGCTCGAAGATGATCTGTGATCCAAAAGTTCAGAAACTCCTGGCTAATGAAACTAGCAGGTCGGTTGAAGAAAGCAATACGCGTCAGTTGCGCGACCGTCGCCGGATCAATGCCGGACTGTGCCGGAAGGAGCCGGATATTTTGCGACCCATCCAGAGCCATCCAACCCACACCTCGGTCGAGGGCCTGGATGGATTTTGGCTTTTGGATGGGTCGTCTGGATGGGTATTTCGTCAGTACATCCGTACAAATACGAACCATCCAAAACCCCTATGGGAAGGTAAACACTGGATGGGTCGTCGGTTATCCGTACTTAACGACCCATCCAGACCCATCCTGCCCCAATGGGAATCCACCCTAAGATACGTGCAATACAATCGGCAATACAATCGGCAATACAAGGCGGGTTGGAGGAAGAGAGGCACGAACGGTTGAGAGGGCGTTCGAGGCGATGACGGGTGCCGGTGAGGCATTGCCGGTCCCCTAGGCATACCGATACATGATATCCTGGGCCTGGGCATATTAAGCTGTTACCCCTGGGCCTAAACTGATAACTTGTACAACCAATCATGTGATTGCACTCCTGGTGCTCAGGAGTGGGGTGGTGTAGTCTTCATCCCGTCCCATATTTACTGCAGACACTGAAGCTGAATGTCGATCCATTATTCCTGTAACATGGTGAATAGCACGCGTGGTGTCCCATACAAAAACGGATATCCAATATTGACATTTCCCATTTTAAGAGGTCGTTGCTCGTTGTCCTGTACATACTCGAACGAGCTCGAATTATGTATGTGTGTTACAGTCCAGGGGTAGGCCAAATAGGCTAAATGGACTTGTCCAACCGTGATAGGGCTTCAAAAAAGAAAAAACTAATGAACTAAACTCAAAACAATCGTTTTACCAACGGGGGAATTAACCTGAAACTAATGCCCCAACCCAGCCAAGCCTGACCCAGCAGAGAGGGAGAGGAAGGAGCAAAAACTGCCCCTTTCAGTGATATACAATGGTCTAGTGGTAGACCTGATCGCTTGAGGATGAAGAGTCGGAGATTCGACTCCTCCTTCGGTCGCTCTTGGTGTTGTCAGCATGAATTGCGGTGCTCTCATGCGTTTTATGACTTGGTGGCTACTTATGTACTTCCTTAGAACTATCGGTCCTGCCAGTACTATGTCAGCTTACTGTTGACTGCGTCATCGGTTCTTCTGACATTCGCTGTCTAACCTGTACCCTGATCAGGTTCCAGGCTACCGCCCCCCCCCTTTCCTCCGCTGGTGTCCCTTTATGGTTCCACTATCTTTTGTAATATTTATTCTCGTCTCCGCATTTATAGATTGGCGTGCTGCACACACTAAGTCCACTCTCCGGAGTGTTATCCAAGCTGATAGGTTATACGGTCCCTCATTTACTACCACTGCTTTGCGATGCAACTTCCGCGAGGGCCTCCCGCTAATTTTGAGAAACTCCACGACAAGAATGGAGAATCTTGGACGCGCGGGATGCGCAGTGTCATTATCAGCAATGGCTGCGACCGTGTCCTTCCTAAGGAGGACCCGGGTCCTCTTGATGATTGGCTAGACGTCTGTGCACCAGCTGCCTCTGCTAGCGGTCATGAGAGTCCTTCCGCCATCGTGGAAGTAACCCCCCCCTCCAATCAATCCTCCACCTTTACGGCTCCTTCTGCTACTGTCCGACGTCTCTCTCCTGAGATTGAGGACGTTCTGATGCGACTCTGCTGTGCTTCCACTCAGATTATCCAGTACGCAAGGGCGCCTCCTCCTCCTGATGCCCGTTTTGACTACGACTATCAAGAACTTGCTCGTCATCGCCGTGCAGATGGCTATGCTGATGACTCTGATGATGGTGATGAAGATCTGCAGAGTGCTATGAGTGGTGACTTCGGTGGAGTCACTCCTTCCACTGCTACTCGAGTGTTCAATTCTACCGTCTCTCCTGTGTATGAGCCTCTGTCGGCACCTGCTCTTGCGCCTTCCCCGGAGTTTAAGCCTGATCCAGTCTCTGCGCCTCTGCTTGCGCCCCTTCCACCTGTCCACCCGGAGGTGGCCAGGCCGTCTTTGATGCAGAAGTCTGCGTCTTTCACCTTGCCTCCGGACCGAGGTCTGTCTGGCTACAGTACTCGTGCTCGAGAGGCTTCTGCTGCTGCTGCTGGCCGCGCATCCTTTGCTGGCCCTTCGCAGGAGCCCCCTCCACCCCCGCCTCCGCCTGTGGAGCAGCCCCCTGCTCCTGGCCCTCCGCCATATGTGCCTCCTTCGCTGTCATGCGACTCCTGGGAGCATCTGCTCGATGGCGGACATCCTCTGCGTCTATCCCTGCAGGACTGCCGTCTTATCCGCCAAGCTCAACATGCTGGGGAATCCTTGGACCGCACTCTGTACGGTAGGCTGGATATGACTGCCACTCAGGCTATGGTTGATAGCAAGGGTCGCCCTAGGCCTAGGCGTGTGATGGCTTATTCTGAGCTAGGTCTAGAGTGTCGGGCTTTTCTGGGACCTGTTATGCCAGGGATTAACTACCCTCCTGCTAATGGTGTGACCTCTGGAGGGGTTGGGCGTAGGAACAGTGACCTGCGAGGTTACCAGTTTGTTAAGGTGCCACTCCCTTTCTGTCCTGTTCGTCCTGATTTCGAGCTCATTGTGCGTGTTGCGCGTTCCCTAGATCTCATCAGGAACTTAGATGACCAGCGCGCTTATGACGCTGGTCTTGCTGCTGAGTATTTTCTGGCGATTCGTGAGTCTTTAGCTCCTCGGTGTGCTCCTCCTGCTGCTGGAACTTCGGCCTCTCATGGTGAGTCTAGTGTCGATCCTGCACTGTTGGGTTTCAGTGCGCTCACCCTACCCCGCCAAGAGTTCATGATCTTATCCATGATGCTTGCCAACATGACGGATGCCCTAGTCAAGGTGTATAGGGACTTTGCTTCACCTCGGGATATCTTTTTGCATATCCGGAGGCAGCAGTCCGATGCCCTTGCCTCGCGTGTCCCTTTCTTGCTGAAGGAGTATCATGCTTCGGTCATGGGCACTCATGAGCACGTTGACGCTTTCTTTCGTCGGGTTCGCGGTATGTGCACTGACCTGCGCAGTGCTGGGTTTCCGCAGACTCAGCGTCACGCCATGGGCATTATAGTTCAAGGTGCGAGTCTGCCCCGGTTCGAAACGCTGCGGATTAAGTATGGTATCCTGATATACAACCAGCAACCTGTTGAGTACTGGTCCTGTCTAGAGGAATATAGGCAGCTAGATATTCTTAACATAGCGCTCCCTCAGTCGGATTCTGTCAGCTGTACTACTAGGACACGAGTGCCTTACTGGCATCTGATCAGATGCCAATAAGGCACTCGTGTCCTAGTAGTACAGCTGACAATAATACCTGACCCGGGAGGAAAACGGGGGGGTTCGATCCTCCCCAGAAGGTCGCTGTACACAGGCGGGTTGCGGATCTGATCAGTACTAAGTTGCCCCCAGCGTAAGACCATAGCCGAAAAAGCTTGGCTGTGGATTAGTGGAACCTCTGGGTAATCTGTTCTCCTCCCGGGACATGCATTATTGTCAGCTGTACTACTAGGACACGAGTGCCTTACTGGCATCTGAATCAGATGCCTGTATGGCACTCGTGTTCTAGTAGTATACGCTGACAGATTCCAGGCATCCTGGTTGGTCCCGGACCGCTCCTCAGTTTCCTGCTAATGCTGCATTTCAGCGGCGGCAGAAGACTGGTGGTGGTTCTGGGTCGAACAAGAGGCGCCTGGAATGCACCTGGGGACCATGCCCCCACAAGGATGGTCACTCGGAGGACCGTTGCTGGACGAAGTTCCCTGCCCTGTGAAGGGTCCCTGGTCGTGCAGAACCAACGCTTCCTTCACCGTTGCCTGCTAACCTGGCCCTTCCAGGTCACCTTACTCCAAAGCAATTGTCTTCCTTGCAGGCTCAAATTGATGGGTTTGCTATGCAGAAGTAGCAGGTAAGCCCTGTCCTATTCTCCTGCACCTCTAGGTTCTCAAATGTGTGTAGTCCGAGCCTGTCTGAGGGTGTCTGGCATGTGGATTCTGGAGCTGGAATGTCCATCACAGGTGATAGATCTTTGTTCACTGTGTTTGATGTTCCACTGAATCTGCCATCAGTTCGATTTGGTGATGGTGTGGTTCAACGGGCAGTAGGTAAGGGATCCATTGAGTTATGTAGTGATTGGTTACCAACACCAATCATTCTAACTAATGTTCTCTACATACCTCACTGTCCGGTGAACCTCCTGTCAGTAAATGCTGTGGCTCATTCTCTCCACTGCAAGATTTCTTTTGATAGTATTAGTTGCACTGCCACTCAGGGCTCTTCTATTCTCTGGTCCTTCCCTGCCTCCAGTGATGGTGTTTACAAGTTTGCATGTAGGCCTTGTTACACCACCAGTGGCTGTTCGTTTGGTGCTGACAATTACCCAGCTTTTGCACTTGATGTTGATGAGGACGGTGGAGTTGTTATCCCTACCACTCCTGAATGGCTGTGGCATAGGCGGCTGGGTCACCCCGGCTATGATGCCATGCACAGACTTGTCAAGAAGGGTATGGTTAAGAACTTACCCCTCTCACTCAACCAGGTCCAAAAACTGGCTAAGATCCCTTGTGATGCTTGTCAAAAGGCTAAGGGCAAACGTCTCCCTTTTCCTAAAGCAAGCACTACTCCGATCAATGCACCTCTCCAACGCCTTCACTTGGACATCATGGGGCCAGTTCATATTAGAGGTCTGCGTGGGGAGTTTTATATTCTGTGCCTCACAGACCAACACTCTGGCTATGCTGAAGTGTTGTGCTTGAGGACCAGGGATGAAGCTCCCTTAGCAGTTCAGACTATCATCCTCAGATGGATGAATCAGCTGCACGGGTTTGCCTTTAAGTGCCTGAGGTCTGACAGGGCTAAGGAGTTTATAGTAAAGTGGTTTGAGGATTGGCTGATATCGGTTGGGGCAGTGCATGAGTTATCTTTGGCATACACTGCACAGCAGAATGCAACTGTGGAGAGGTACAATGGGGTCTTACAGTCTATAGCTAGGAGCATCCACCTGGAGTCTAAGCTAACTTATTCTTTCTGGCCCTAGGCCTTCCTAGCTGCGTGTTACCTTCGTAATCGCTTGCCCAATCAGGGAGATAAGACTCCTCATGAGCTTTTCTTTGGGGTTCAGCCTGATGTGTCGATGTTGCGCGTGTTCGGATGCCCTTGCTACGTTACGTTAGTCAATGGGAAGAAGCGCAACAAGCTGGACGAAAGGGCGTTATCTGGTAGACTGGTTGGGTATTCCCTGGTGAGTAAGGGTTATTTTGTTTGGGTTCCTAAGTTGCGCCAGGTAGTAGAGAGTCGTGATGTACTCTTCTATGAGCAGTTTGATCATAACTGTATTCCTGGGCTATCTCCCTATGACGGGTCGCCGTATGTCTCTCGCATCCCTGCCGCTATCAACGGACATATGCCTGTGCCTACGGTTAATTCCCTTGACCCTTTGCTAACCCCAATTGTCGACCGCTGCCCTGATCATGGGATGACCTTGCGTCCCAGGTCAGGGGCTGATGGTGCTGTATTGTGTGTGAAGGCACTGGGCGGGCGAGATTCTGCAGTTCTTTCAGATAAAATCTTAGCCGAATCGCAGGGGGTCGCCAAGCCCTCCTCTGCGCCACATTTCGTCGGTAAAGATTTAGGATTACGACAGCCTTCGATCATAGTGGTACCTGGATCAGGTCCATTGACTAATAGTCGCCAACCTCCGACCACCTCGGATGGCTCGCGGGTGTCGTTCATTCAGACGCCTCCTGTCGTCCCTGGTGGATTACTCGGGTCAAGCCCATGTGATGATGTAGCCGTTGCCGATAGTGCAAGTGATGATCTGGAACACTGGTCGGGTTCCGATACTGCGTATGGCTGGGGTGTTCCGGTCGACCCAGGCTTCGTTGATATAGAGGCAAATAAGGCCGGCCCTGTTCAACCAGGCAGTAGTTCTGCACTGGGGGCTATACTACCGGTTACTGCTGATACTGCTGATATCCCCGCTGCTCATGTACAAGTACACTGCTTGTACGTGGGAGCATACATTTCCACTTCCACTGAACTGACCTTCAAAGCTGCCATGCTTCCCACCAACCCTGACAGGGATCAATGGCTCCTTGCTATGAAGGATGAGATGGCGTCCCTACATGCCCATGGCACTTGGGCGCTCACTCCACTGCCTCCTAAACAGAGGGTCCTGTCTGGCAGGTGGTTATTTGTGAAGAAGGTTGGGGTTGATGGTTCTATTCGCTTCAAGGCACGTTTTGTGGTTCGTGGTTTTCTGCAGCGTCCTGGGTTGGATTTTCATGATGTATATGCCCCCGTTTCTTCTAAAGCAGGTCTGAGGGTGCTCCTGGCTGCCATCACTCATAGGAAGATGTTTGTTCGGCAGCTGGACATCAAGACTGCATTTCTGAATGCTCCCCTTGAACCTGGTCTGGACCTGTACTGCCACCAGCCTGAGGGCTTTAAGGTACTTGGTCCTAACGGTGTTCCCCTTGTGTGCAAGCTGATCAAGTCCCTTTATGGTTTGAAACAGGCGCCCAGGGCTTGGAGTATGGATGTCAAGCGGGTTTTGGTTGCACATGGTTTTATTATGTGCAAGGCGGAACCTGCTCTGTATTTTAGGAGGGATTCTAATGGTGGGTGGAGCTATGTCCTAACCTATGTTGATGATTTTATCTGTGCTTTTAGTGAGCTGGATAGGTATGTTTTGCTGATCAAGGCTATGGAGAAAGCTGGCTGGGAGGTCAAAGAGATGGGTGTGCCGGTTCAGTTCCTCTCCTTGGACATGGCTTGTACACTTGACTCTGACGGCAGGTGTGTTCAGATCAACCTCTCCCAGCACTCCTACATTGTTGATCTGGTGGAGCAGTTTGGTCTGACTGCTGCTGCCAAGCCCAGGTTTGGTGCCCCCATGGACAAGTCCACAGTCACTGACCCACCTGGAGAACCCCTGTCCTCTAATAGCCAGTACCTCTCTCTTGTTGGTGCTTTGCTATACCTGGCTACTTGCACCAGGCCTGATATTGCCTTTGCTGTGAGCTACCTGTCCAGGTTTTCTGCTCACCCTACCGTCCCCCTGTGGGGGGCAGCCAAGCGTTTGCTTTTGTATTTGAGGTCACATTCCCACCTGGGACTCACTTACACACACAGCCCTGATTTCTCTTTTACTGTCTTTAGTGACTCATCCTTTGCTGATGATGGGTCTGACAGGAGATCTCAGACTGGCTTTGCTGTCCTGGCTGGAGGGTGCATAGTGAACTGGATGAGCAAGAGGCAGCCTACAGTTGCCATTAGCTCTTGTGAGGCTGAGTATCAGGCCCTGTCTCAGGCTGCCAGGGAGGTGCAATGGTTGAAGAAGTTGAGGGTGGATCTGGGTCTGCCTTGTGATTTAGTTACCATTCAGGGTGACAACATAGGGTCTCTGAGATGGGCCAATGACTGGCAGCTCCTCCCTCGCAGCAAGCACATTGATGTTATTCATCACTACATCAAGGAGCTGGTGGAGGACGGTTCACTAGATGTTGCCTATGTTAACACCAAGGACAACTGTGCTGACCCCTTCACCAAGCCCCTTGATCCTGCTGTGTTCTGGAGGTTTATGCGGATGCTTGGGATGACCGCTTCTTCTTAGGATTTTTTTTTTTGTTACATCGGTTTCTTTGGTTATCATTGTATGGCATTAGGTTCCTATTCCCGGATCGGGTTTTCTATACCGTTGTTACCCATCTTTGATATTCGGTTTTCATCCTTTTCTAACTTGGCAAATTTTGGTTTTTGCCGTGTTTCATTCCTTCCTATAAACCTTTGGGTTTCCATTTGAAGTTCTCTCGAATTTTCGGAGTTCTTTGATTTTTTTTTTTTCAATCTGTTACATATAGTTCTATGTCACCAGTGCCATAGGTGGAGAAGTAGTATTGTATGTCACCTGTGTCATAGGTGGAGTGTCAGCATGAATTGCGGTGCTCTCACGCGTTTTATGACTTGGTGACTACTTATGTACTTCCTTAGAACTATCGGTCCTGACAGTACTATGTCAGCTTACTGTTGACTGCGTCATCGGTTCTTCTGACACGCGCTGTCTAACCTGTACCCTGATCAGGTTCCAGGCTACCGCCCCCCCCCTTTCCTCCGCTGGTGTCCCTTTATGGTTCCACTATCTTTTGTAATATTTATTCTCGTCTCCGCATTTATAGATTGGCGTGCTGCACACACTAAGTCCACTCTCCGGAGTGTTATCCAAGCTGATAGGTGTAACTTTCCGGAGTATGTGAGACTTGGGACAAGACTATGAGTTATTAGCTTTACAGTTTAGATAAGATATCAGGCGGAAGGAGGCGACTGATGTGGAGGATGGCAACAGTACATCAGGGTACTGTGCCGCCTATCTGGCAGCGGCACTACAGGGGACGCGACAGGGCAGGGAGCCTGCGCGCTAAGTCACTCTAGAGGAGCCGGGAAAGCGGGACAATAACACTTAGCTTTGCAGGTCGTTGTCAACCGCGATGGTAGCTTATCCAGTTGAAGTAGGAGACCGCTCCCCACTCGCGTACGACGGCCTCCCTTAAAATCACGCCCCACCAGGCGTTATCATTACCTATAATCCCTTGAGTGTCAAACTGGAGGTTGGATGACACCCATGAGGCCTTGGATAACACGTCACATGCAATCGCTTCAGCCTACTTGGCTATCTGCTAAGTGCTTACCGGTAGTTTGCTCTCTGGTTTCCGTGGGTATCGGTTTCTGTGGGTATCGCAGGGGGGGGGGGGGGGGGGGGGGGGGGGGGCTTGGAATTGTAAGACGGTGGGCACTGGGCAGCCCATAATTGGTTGAAAAACCATGTAGCAATCCATTCCAATCTATTTGGCGGCCCCTGGAATGTAACTGGCTTGTCATCTTACTGATGTGCCATATGTGGGGTGACAAAGAAGAAGGAAACAAATGATTTGTTCGCGTTTACATTTTCCTGGCAATACTTTTTTTACTGCCAAAGACGACGAGCAGCCCAAATGCTGGCTGGAGCTATGAAACCAAGTTCAAGTTCTATTGATGTGCCATGTGTGGGGTGGTTCTCCCAACAAGCGAACTAGAAAACAGCCAGAAATCAAACACTGCTGCATCATAACTGATACTTCACAGTTTCACTGTGTGACTGTAAAAATTACGAGGGAGATGAATTGCCAAGGATAGCGTTTATACTACCCATGTTTACTCTGCCTGAATATGGTGGGCAGGCTGATAGGCCATGTTATCAAAACGCACCGAGGACAGCGTTTATTCTACCCATGTTTACTGTGCCCGTAATCGGTGAGCAGGCTGATAGACCATGTTATCAAACTGCACCAAACCAAACCCAGGACAGCGTTTATTCCACCCATGTCTACTCAGCCCGCAGTCACGTCGCAGGAAGGAGTCCCTACAGCCTGGAGGGTGACACTTACTACGTCTGCCATGGTCACTTTCCCCAGCTGCGGCGTACAGGTGGGCCCCCTTAACATCACGCCACTCCAGGAGTTTTACAGCCCGCAGTTGGTGGGAAGGCTGATAAACCATGCAATCAAACCATACCAAACCAAGGGTAAGTTTTTTTGGCGAAGCATCACCTTCTGGAGGTCCCCTGGGCATCCCCTTGTGGGGGGCATGAGCCCCCGAGGTCACCGCGTTGTCTGTCTGACCACACAAAGCAAGGAAACCCTGGCCCTAACTGTTTCGCGAACCCTGGCTTTGGTCCGCTGCACTCGATTCCGGTTCCATCTGTCGCTCAAATAGCCAATACTATACTTCAATTTCCCGCGTGACTTGCGACGCCTAGAACTTGTAACTGCTGCTATCCCATGCACTAACAGACACTCTCACATACTAACGGTATCACGGACGTCGTTCAGCGTCGTAAATATAAAAACAACTCTGCAACTACCTCCAGACTAGCTTGAGACATGAACACTCAACTCAGTATTGACGTACGTGTCAGCGATGCCTGTATTCTTGCCTTCTTGTCCTATATGGTAATACGCAAGCACGGAGCAGAACGCAAGACAGGAACAATATTCACATAATAGGTGTGCCATATATCATGCCAGGACCTAGACAAGTCCTTAAACTGTCTAATTCACTAAGTCCTTAAACTGTCTAATTCACTAAGTGCGCTAAGTCCGGAAGAACCGAACGTATTAGTAGTCGGGTGACGCCATCGGGAAAAGTGGCGTCGCACCTAGCACAGCTTCTGACTTAGAGGCGTTCAGTGCGCTACCTGGTTTCCACTGGTGGGTATTGCACAGGGGGACTTGGAATTGGAAGACGGTGAGCAGCCTGGAGTTGGCTGAAACACCATGTAACCATTCAAATTCAAAATCAAATATCATGCCAGATGCAAGGTCCAAGATTCAGGTTTGGATTTGAAAATATAGAGGTAGGGACCAGCTGGACAACCATCCACAGCTCAACGATGAAGGTGTTGTGTTGTGTTGTGCTATGCTGTGTTGTGATGTGTTGTAATGTTATTGCTTTGTTGTGTTGTGTTGTGCTATGCTGTGTTGTGCTATGCCGTGTTGTGTTATGCTGTGCTTTGCTGTGTTGTATTTTGAAAAGATAGAGATTGGGACCAGCTGGACAACCCTCCAAGATAGATGGTGTGTGTGGTGTTGGTGTGGGTGGTTTTCTGTGAGTGTGTGTGGTGTTGGTGCCCCTCAGTGGTAGTGGGGTTTTGTGTGGAGGACGGCCATCCGTACCGAGTGGTAGATGGGCTGGTGCCATCCGGTGTGGTAGATTGGCTGCACAATCAGTAGGGAACGCACATGATGGCACTAGATGGCACCAGCCCATCTACCATTCGGGACTGATGGCCGTCCTCCACAAAAAACCCACAACTACTGACCCGAACCAACACCAGCCCATCTACCGTGGAGGGGAGCACACCATGGCACCGGATGGCCCCCCTGCACACAAAACCGCACAACCACTGACCCTAACCAACACCAGCCCATCTACTGTGGAGGGGAGCACACGATGGCACCGGATAGCCCTCCTCCACACAAAACCCCACAACCACTGACCCGAACCAACGCCAGCCCATTTACTGTGGAGGGGTGCACATGATGGCACCGGATGGTACTGCACAACCGGACAGGGCCATCCATCCAGTGTCGGCAACAATAAGACTTGTCCAGCTGATAATGCTTCCTGCAACCGCGTGGAAATAGCATGGCCAATATTGGCAACATACCAGAATTTATACCGCGGATTATCTACAGTTATATATGTATATAACTATATATAAGATGTACCAGTATGGTACCTCCACATCAATGACACCTAACATCACTGCCAATCGTGTGTATCTTCATGTATGTATGTATGTAACTACGTGAGATGTATGTATGTATATAACTACGTGAGATGTATCAGATCTCCATATACGATAACTCATACACACGGTACAACGATATATATATATATATATAATCATGTATACGGTTTACATCTATAATTCATGCAGCCATATGATATGGGGACGGTAGGAAGATTGGGAAAGGATGTGACAGCAATGCGTGGAACATGCATAGCATACTCCTCCCAGAGACTTGGTTGATGTGATCAGCATCAGCTTGCGGTTGCAGCATCAAAACCCTAAACCCTAGCTATTTTGGCATCAGCTGGCTTCCATTCACAGGCTTCTACCACAATTTGTATCAGCTTCATCCTCGCCTGTTGGCATCAGCTGGCTTCTACCACAGTTTGTATCAGCTTCATCCTCGCCTGTTGGCATCAGCTGGCTTCTACCACAGTTTGTATCAGCTTCATCCTCAACTGTTGGCATCAGCTGGCTTCTACCACAGGTCACATCTGTCCAGCCCTCTTCTCACAAGCTTGCTTTCTTCTCTGTTATCTTCAGTCACCCTCCACCACACAATGCATCATGTAACCAATGAGGAAAACGTGGAAAATGCCCTCCGACTCCACCAATTGTAACCAATGAGGAAAACGTGGTGTCCGATAGGGGGACGTGAGGATCGTTACCGCTCACACATCAGCTGGCTTCCAGCCCTCTTTTCACAAGGCTGCTTTCTGCTCTGTTTGCGTCAGTTGTCTTCCACCACACGGTGCATCAGCTGGCTTCCACCCCTCTTCCCACAAGCTTGCGTTCTACTCTGTTAGCCTCAGTCACCCTCCACCAAAAGGTACACCAGCTGGCTTTCAATTAATTTCAAAAGCTTGCTTTCTACTCTGTTTGCGTCTGTCACCCTCCACCACACGGTGCACCAGCTGGCTTCCAGCCCTCTTTTCACAAGCTTGCTTTCTGCTCTGCCTGTGCCAACTCCTTGGTGGCACGTTGAACAACAGCTTCAAGAGCAGGTAGGTACCTGCAGAAGGAACACCGTCATTCAGGAAATGCAGTGATACTATGCGCATGCTGAAGACATGTGGTGCTGCTCAATTGGTGGTGGGGAGTTGTGAACTTGCTGTAGGGCTTGCTTTCTGCTCTGCTTGTGCCAACTTCTTGGTGGCACGCTGCACAACAGATTAAAGAGCAGGCAGGTATCTGCAGGAGAAAAATAATTTATTTGAGTTTACGTTTTCCCAGTAAAAATGTTTTTTACTGCCGAAGACAGCGAGCAGTCAAATTGCTGGCTGAAGCTATGTAACCAAGTTCAAGTACCTGTGCAAGGCACGGGGTGTTTTCAAGTTGCAAATGCTGATGGCATGTAGTGCTTCTTTGCAAGTGCTGATGGCATGTAGTGCTGCTCAATTTGTGTGTGTGTGTGTGAACTCGCTGCGGAGCACTACATGACTTGCACTATTGCCGATGATGATGTGAAGGTTTGCATGCGTGGTCTCCTCAACATGATCAGAAGTACATGTTATCAGTATCGGTATGACGAGAATCAATAAGCTTTAAGTACCTGTAATCGGTATGATCATAATGGGTATGATGATCGGCATGATTAGAATGGGTATATGATGATAATGGATATGATTATAATCGGTTTGATGATAATCGATATGATAAGGCTTATGGTAAGGCTTTGATTGGTACGGTGATTGGTAAGGTTATAATCGGTACGATAATCGGTAAGGGGGCTGAACACCGCAGATTTGGTGCACCTCAGGCAGCACTGGTATGGTGTCCTCCCAATCGTAGATATACGTCCCCTTGGCTACGTTGTCGTTCATCTGGGTATGAGCAGGGAACGGCAATATGATATTAATAAATCATACAATGCCGGTAGTCTGACTAGGCTAAACTTGCCATTTATATACAATATCATATTACGCAATTTGCATGATTTCATATGATATCATACTTCCCTTTGGTCAACATCATATGATATGGTCCCTATATATGACTACGGGGGCAACTGCCTGCATACCTGATCAAAGCAGCATATGTAGGGGGCAGCGTATCATATGATGCAGACCAAAGGCGAGTATGATATCATCCAAACTGCATCATATGATACTGTACATAAATGGTTCCTTCAGCCTAGTCAGACTGCCGGCATCATATGATGACATGAATAAATAAATAGTACGCCTTGTTACGAGGCGTGAGGTTGAGGGGGCCAGCCTGTTTGCTTTCACTGGGGCCAACCACATGATGGCATGATATTATATAATATCATATCGCCGTTCCCTAAGCATATGCGAATCAGCCAAGAGAAGTTCTGAATCAAAGCTTTCCTTTTCAGCTACTAGCAGCAGCTTCTAGGCAGCTCCCCCAGCTTGCTACCCAGCCAAACCTTTTGCAACGTAGCAAATCTGATAGAATCATCTTTCCAGAACTGTTGGAATCTTGGGGCATAGCCCAGTGGCTGGCTAAGGAAGCTGCCTGAGAGCTGCTACTCGTAGCGGAAAAGAAAAGCCATGTTCTGAATGCACACTGGAAAGCATCACCAGAGCTGTGTTCTGAATGGAAAGCATCACCAAAGCTATGTTCTGAATGCACACTGGAAAGCATGCACACTGAATGCACACTGGAAAGCATGCACACTGAATGCACACTGGAAAGCATGCACACTGAATGCACACTGGAAAGCATGCACACTGAATGCACACTGGAAAGCACAATGGAAAGCATCACCAAAGCTATGTTCTGAATGCACACTGGAAAGCACAATGGAAAGCATCACCAAAGCTATGTTCTGAATGCACACTGGAAAGCATCACCAGAGCTGTACACGCCATGCGAAGTGAGCAGATGGGAAATGTTTACGGTTGGGAAGTAAAAGAATAATATTTTAATATTTGTAATTTGTATAAGCCGTATAAACGTATGCATAATATAACGTATGAATAATATTTTAATATTTTTAATTTGTATAAGCCGTATAAACGTATGCATTTAAACGTATGCTATTTTTTGTACTTCTGGGTAAAATACTTCTACATGGGTTTAAAGGTTTTGCTACCTCAGGCTACCTTGTTAATTTCATTGGCATCACATATCAACTCTCAGAAGAAAAAATAGCAAGTTAAGGTTTGTCAAACTCTCAGAAAAAGAAATCACGACCAGAAAGCGCGTCGACCAAGAAGCGCGGTGCCAATCTAAGGGAGTCATTAAATGCCACTAGGTCTAGTATATAACTGTATAATAATATAAGAACATAACTCTAATAAATAACTAATATAAAATTATAATAAAATAATAATATAAGAACATAACGATATTGCAATATTGTCCATGATCACATTGCACTAGGCTTATACCAGCAATCCTTCAAGCCCATGTAGGAGCACAGCTTGAGGAATGGAAGGCTAGGTGGCGCTCTGGTATGTGTGCCATCCTGGCCATCTAAATCAAACTTTGGGCAAAATTTACACAAAATGGTGCATGTGAAAGGTTAATTATATTGCATATTGTGACAGAGGAGGTCAATAGCTTTCCAATGAGCTATCTAAATCAACAATTGAATGAAAATCAAGAACGTTATGTGCCGGGATGTGTGCTGTACTTTTCGAAGTACAGAATATATGTTTGTATACTATATACGTATATAAGGTCGTTTCGAGAGAGAAAAACTGCGTATTCATATGTATACATGTATATTATTCGTTTATCTGTCGGCCCAACACTAGAAATGTTGCTTGACGGTGCTACGCAACCATGCTGGAATCAGGCTTGCTAAGGGGCTCTGTGCTGGTGCTGGTGGATGTGTGTGCGTGGGGGGGGGTTCTCTCTTGCTGGTGGTGCTACGCAACCGTGCTAAATTCAGGCTTGCTAGGGGGCTATGTGCTGGTGTGTGTGTGTGTGTGTGTGTGTGTGTGTGTGTGTGTGTGGGGGGGGGGGGGGGGGGGGGGGGCTATATTGCTGGTGATGCTACGCAACCGTGCTGGAATCAGGCTTGCCTTGCACATTTGCGACCTAACCTGGCCTACAAAAACTTGAAAACAAAGCTGAAAATTGCCCCAATCGAATATGGACCCCAGTCCTCATATGACTGGAAATGATATTCAGTGATGCTGTTGATACAACCAGATGTGAATACATGACTATATGATATTTTGTGCTGTTTCGTGCGACAAATTAGGCACTTTCAAAAAGCATGGGTAATAAGCATGGAATATAGCACTGAAATAAACTAGGAGTGACAATCCAGTGAAAATCAACAAGAATCTACGATGAAGTTTAGGCGCAGCATTATTGAGCATCACACTCTGCATGGCAGATAGTTCCTGTATGAGGAGAAATTACTTACTCAGGGCAGCTCTCTAGGTTTTGGTGGTTGTAGCGCCCTCTGCAGTGATTTTTTAGGCACGATTAATCGTTTTTTGCACGATTTTAATGTTATTTGAGAATTGGTCCATCGTTTTCTCAGGTCTGGTTAATGTTTTCGAATTCTGAAACGTTGGGTGAAGCATCGTGCATGCACGATACTTAATGTTTCCGACCGACTGATGGCTTGGGTGAGGCATCGCGCCGCACGCTTTTTAATGTTTCAGACGTCGCAGACGGTTGGCTCGGGCATCGTGCAGCTACTTCGTTGGCATCGGTTTGGAATTGGTTGGCCTTGGCACAGGCTGACAGTCCTTGACACGTGGTTCGTTACGTCCACACTGCTCCACAGCAACTGTGGACTGCACACGCCACTCACCGTTCAAACGAAAGTAACGGCCTGTGGTTTCAGGTCTGTTCCGCGTCGAAGAACTGCTGCGGTTATTGTTTTGAGCTACAAACGCTTTGACCCGATTGATGGAGCAAGCTGAATGGTCCCGAATAAGGATAAAGCCAAGGGCAAGGTAGGCCGCAAGCCTACTACTCTAACGAACAAGCCTCCTCCCGGGAGATAGAAGACCATCACAGGCTTCGTCATGGTCGTGGAGCCCACTCGCCTAGGTCGCCCAGTAGAGCGGTGCTCTCTTCCCCCGCCCCCGCCAGAAGCTGTTATCGATTTGACATCTGCAACTGAAACTCTGGATACGTAGATTTTGGGCGACGGGTTGAGCCACGAGGTATCGACAAACGCTGAATGAGTGGCTCAAACCTTGTTTATAAGTGTGCACGATTATTTTGTTTATTCCTCGGCCCAGAATATAAGCAAAATCGCGCTGAGCGATTATTTATGTTTCCATCTCCTCAAACTCCAGACCTGGGAATCGTGCAGCACGATTATTTAAGTTAGTGTCCAAATCCTTAAAAAAATCACTGGCCCTCTGCCCACAGCAGCTGTTGATATGCCCAGGTATGAATATATGATATTATGTCGGTATGACAATCAACAAGAATGTGGAGAAATGACTCACTCAGGGCATACAGGCTGGCCCCCTCAACCTCACGCCTCGTAACAAGGCGTACTATTTATTTATTTACTCACTCTTTGTAGCTCTCAATGTCTTGGTGGTTGTAGCGCCCTCTGCCCACAGCAGCTGTTGATACGACCAGGTATGAATATATGATATTATGTAGGTATGGCAATCAACAAGAATCTACGATGAAGTTTAGGTGCAGCATTATTAAGCATCACACTCTTCATGACGGATAGTTCCTGTGTGTGGAGAAATTACTTACTCAGGGCAGCCCTCTAGGTTTAAATAGTTGTAGCGCCCTCTGCCCACAGCAGCTGTTGATATGCCCAGATATGAATATATGATATTATGTAGGTATGGCAATCAACAAGAATGTAAAGAAATGACTCACTCAGGGCAAACAGGCTGGCCCCCTCAACCTCACGCCTCGTATCAAGGCATACTATTTATTTATTTACTTACTCAGGGCAGCTCTCTAGGTTTTGGTGGTTGTAGCCCTCTGCCCACAGCGTTGTTAATGAGCGAGTGTTCTTGGAAAGTTCTGCTAGTCGATGAGCACATGAGATGTGGATAACTTCATCATCGCTCCCCTGCATTAAAAGCAAACAGTCAGTTGGGTCAAGGTGGTCAGTGTGCGTAGAGGAATAAAAGGCAGAAGGCAAGGCTGAGATGCGGATCACATCATCACCCCTCCTTAGTATTAAAACAAAGCAGACTGTTGTGTCAATGTAGTCAGTGTGCGCAGAGGGTGTGACAACAGGCAGGGCTGAGATGTGGATCACTTCATTATCGATATCTTGCACTAACACCAATAAGTCAGTAGGGTGAAGGTGGTCAGTGTGCGCAGAGGGTGTGACAACAGGCAGGGCTGAGATGTGGATCACTTCATTATTGCTCCCCTGCATTAAAAGGCAAACAGTCAGTTTACGCTTTGCCACCGGGTGTGAGGTTGACGGAACCTCCCCGCCCACTTGCACTGGGGAAGGTTAATGCAGGTTGGCCAGTGTGCGTAGAGGGTTTGACAACAGGCGAGGCTGAGATGTGGGCCACTTCATCATCAGTCGCTTGTGTTCTAGAGCAGTCAATAGGGTCAAGGTCGACAGTGTGCTCAGAGGGGATAAAAGGCAAAAGGCAAGGCTGAGATGCGGCCCACTACATCATTGGTCCCCTGCATGAAAAGCAAAACAGTCAGTTGGGTCAAGGTGGTCAGTGTGCGTAGAGGGTGCACAAACAGGAAAGCATCATATTGCCGTTCCCTACCAGGTAGCCAAAGAGGTAAGACCGCCATATCATATAACGTTGGCCAAAGGCGAGTTTGATATCATATGACATCATACAAATTATATCATATGATGGCGTATATAAATGGTAACTTTAGCCTAGTCAGATTGCCGACATCATATGATATCCTATGATGGCATGATATCATATGATATCATATTGCCGTTCCCTACAAAAAGACATCAGGGAATTGACTCACATGAATGATTAATAGTGGGGGCTTCATTTTTGACAACAGCGTGTGGTTGGGGACAAAATCTGCCCAAATTGGCCACCACCGCACTCCAGGGTTCGGCATACTGATCATGTATGTTGTTACAGTCCAGGGGTATACCAAATAGGCTGAATGGACTCGACTTACATTAATGATAAATAGTGGGGGCTTGATTTTCGGCAACAGCGTGTGGTTCAGGAAAAATCTGCCCAAATTGGCCACCACCACACCCACCCCCGCCACCATCACATACACACACGCAGTGCTGAGCGAGGAGCAGTCCCGCCACACACACACGCACACAAATACTGCAGCCCCACCCTGATCATGATTGGGCACCCTGATCATGTTTGCTGTTACAGTCCCGGGGAAGATCCAATAGGCTAAATATACTCGACTCACATGCATGATTAATAGTGGAGCCTTGATTTTTGGCACCAGCGTGTGGTTTGGGAACACGTCTGCCCAGGTTGGCCACCACCACACTCCAGGGTTCAGCACCCTCATCCCCGACATGAGGGGGCTATGAAGAATGACCCCGGCTAGGTCAGGCAGCTTGGATCCTAGGTAGCACTGCACGAGTAGACAGGATAGGGCACAGGTTGGTTGCTCTGTGTCTCATGGACTACCGCAGCAAAGAAGTTTGAGTTGCAGACATGAAGTTTGGGACATGGGCCATAGGACATATACATGGGACATGATGTTTGGCACATGAGACATATACATGGGACATAGGCATGGGACATGGTGTTTGTTGCTCTATGTTTCATTGACTACCGCAGCAAAGCAGTTTGAGTTGCAGACATGATGTTTGGGACATGTCACGTAGACATGGGACATAAGGTTTGGGATGCAGACACAGGCGAAGGAAAGCTAGCTCAGGCACCTTGGATCCCAGGTAGCACTGCACAAGCAGACAGGTATGGGACATGATGTTTGGGACATGGGACATAAACATGGAACATGAGGCATAAACATGGGACATGATGTTTGGCACATGAGATAGACATGGGACATACGCACTGGCAGAGGTTTGTTGCTCTGTGTCTCATGGACTACTATAGCAAAGAAGTTTGAGTTGCAGACATGATGTTTGGGACATGGGACATAGACATGGGACATAGACATGAGTAGAGATTTGTTGCTCTGTGTGTCATGGACCACCAACGGTTAACGGTTTGTTGCTTTGTGTTCCATTGACTGCCGGTAGCAAAGAAGTTTGAGTTGCAGACACAGGCGAAGGCAAGCTAGCTCAGGTATCTGGGGTCCCAGCTAGCACTGCACAAGCACACAGATATGGGCAGAGGTCTGTTGCTCTGGGTTTCATGGACTGCAAGCCGTATGTTACTCTGTGTGTCATGGTCTACCAAATATTTGCTGCTCTGTATTTCATGGAATGCGGTAGCAAAGAATTATGAGATGCAGACTCAGGTGAAGGCAAGGTAGCTCAGGCACATTGGGTCCCAGGTAGCACTGCACAAGCACACATATATGGGCATGTGCATGGGACACGAGGTTTGGGACATGGGACATAGACATGGGACATAGACATGGGACATATACATGGGCAAAGGTTTGTTGTTCTTAGTTTCATGGACTACTGTAGCAAAAATGTTGTAGCTACAGACACATGCAAATGTTAGATGCTCTGAGTAGCTTTTACAGGATATTAAGTTACACACAGGGCGACATAGCTTGAACTCACCCATGGTCCAGTTCCCACACTTTGGCCGTAAACAGACACATGCGAAGGTAAGATGCTATGAGTGGTTTGTACAGGACATTAAGTTATATGCAGGGCGACATAGCTTGAACTCACCGATGATCCAGTTCCCACACTTTGGCCGTAAACAGACACATGCAAAGGTAAGATGCTATGAGTAGTTTGTACAGGACATTAAGTTATATGCAGGGCGGCATAGCTTGAACTCACCCATGGTCCAGTTCCCACACTTTGGCCATAGACGCCGTTAGATGATATGTGTGGTTTTTACAGGATATTAAGTCATAGGAAGGGCGACATAGCTTGAACTTACCGATGGTCCAGTTCCCACACTTTGGCCGTAGAGGCCGTTGGATGTTCTGTGTGTTTTTTATAGGATATTAAGTTACATGCTGAGGGCGGCAAAGCTTGAACTCACCGATGGTCCAGTTCCCACACTTTGGCCGTAGAGGACAACGCTCTTGGGGTCCACCTTGTACTCGTCAATCAAATGGTCGTATACACTTCGGATGTCCGCTAGGGTGTTGCCAACGGTGGCCACGCCTGTGCTGCAGCCGTAGCCTCTGCACAACAACAAGATGGTTGCAAGATAAATACATAAATCTGAATAAATAAATAGATAAACAATACGCCTGTGCTGCAGCTGTAGCCTCTGCACAACAACAAGATGGTTGCAAGATAAATACATAAATCTGAATAAATAAATAGATAAACAATACGCCTGTGCTGCAGCCGTAGCCTCTGCACAACAACAAGATGGTTGCAAGATAAATACATAAATCTGAATAAATAAATAGATAAACAATACGCCTATGCTGCAGCTGTAGCCTCTGCACAACAACAAGATGGTTGCAAGATAAATACATAAATCTGAATAAATAAATAGATAAACAATACGCCTATGCTGCAGCTGTAGCCTCTACACAACAATAAGATGGTTGCAAGATAAATACATAAATCTGAATAAATAAATAGATAAACAATACGCCTATGCTGCAGCTGTAGCCTCTGCACAACAGCACAATGGTTGCAATATAAATGAATACATTAATCAAACGCCTTTGCTGCAGCCGTAGCCTCCATATAACACAAGGGAGGTGCAAGATTCTATTTGGTTCAAGGGAAAGCATAAACAACACCCCGCGGAGATCACATTCAACACAACCCATGACGTCAATACCCACCAATATAACAATCTATATATCTAGGATGTTGCCAACCGTGGGGACGCCAGTGCTGCAGCTGTAGCTTCTGCACAACAGAAAGCAGTTGCAAGATAAATGAATACATACATAGATAAATCACATGCCCTTACGCAGAGGTGTCCTTAACTTCACGTCCTGAGAGTGGCACATTAATCGGATGTAACAATTTCAATTTCAATCATACGCCCAATGACGAGGTGCACGGTTGAGGTGGCCAGCCTGTTTGCTTGCACTGGGGCTAACCACCAACCAATCTTGCAAAGATGGTTGTACAATGGTATTTAGTTCAAGAAAAAGCAGAAACAACACCCTGCGGGGATCACATTCAACACAACCCATGACATCAATACCCACCAATCCATCAATCTATCTATTTAGGGTGTTGCCACCTGTGGGCCTGCCAGCGCTGCAGCCGTAGCCTCTTCATAACAGCAAGGGGATTGCATGATGCCATTTGATTGAAGGAAAAGCATAAACAACACCCCACGGGAATCACATTCAACACAACCCATGATGTCAATACCCACCAATCTACATATCAATATATATATATCAGTCAATCTAGGGTGTTGCCAACTGTGGGCAAGGCTGCAGCCGTAGCCTCTGCACAACAGCACAATGGTATCAAGATAAATAAAGAAATAAATAATACGCCTGTGTTGCAGCTGTAGCCTCTGCATATCAGCAAGGGGATTGCAAGATGCCCTTTGGTTGAAGAGAAAACACAGCCAGCACACCGCGGGAATCACATTCAACACAACCCATGATGTCAAAACCCACTAATCTACACATCAATATATATATATATATATATATATATCAATATATCAATATGTGTACATGAATCGCATGAATCGCATGAATCTATCATGTACACCTAAACCATAGAATTGCATCACATCGCATGAATCGCATGAATCTTTCATGTACACCTAAACCATAGAATTGCATCACATTACATGAATCGCATGAATCGCATGAATCTATCATGTACACCTAAACCATAGAATTGCATCACATCGCATGAATCGCATGAATCTATCATGTACACCTAAACCATAGAATTGCATCACATCACATGAATCGCATGAATCGCATGAATCTATCATGTACACCTAAACCATAGAATTGCAGCACATCGCATGAATCGCATGAATCTATCATGTACACCTAAACCATAGAATTGCATCACATCACATGAATCGCATGAATCTATCATGTACACCTAAACCATAGAATTGCATCACATCACATGAATCGCATGAATCGCATGAATCTATCATGTACACCTAAAGCATAGAATTGCATCACATCGCATGAATCGCATGAATCGCATGAATCTATCATGTACACCTAAACCATAGAATTGCATCACATCGCATGAATCGCATGAATCGTATGAATCTGTCATTTACACCTAAACCATAGAATTGCATCACATCGCATGAATTGCATGAAGAACATTGCATGGATCGCATGAATCTATCACACTTACACCTAAACCATAGGATCGCATCGCATGAATCGCATGAATCACATCACTTGAATGAACGAATCGCATGAATTGCATAAATCACAATGCATGAATCTATCATTTACACCTCAACCATATAATCGCATTGCATTGCATGAATTGCGTGAATAACATTGCATGAATCTATCACACATACACCTAAACCATAGTATCACATCGCACGAATCACATCGCATCACATGAATGATTCGCATCAATCTATCACACTTTAATACCGATACTTGTAAATATTGTTTGTGCATTTGCATCCGCACTGATATCTGATCCAGGGCGATCCAGTCTAGTCGTATGCAACACTAGAGCTTCACGTCACGTGGCAAGGCGTACTAACTTTCAAATTTCATTTATTTTTGCCACACTGAAGAAAAGCACTGACTAGCTTCAGGTTTAGCCCAAGGACAGGGGAAAGGAACTGCCCAGAAGCTGATATGGGTATCCCAACAAGTCCGAGGCACGTCACAAGCGACGCGGGAAATTGGCGGAGAGTGTTTGCTATCAGAATCGATTGCAGCAGGCCGAAGATAGGCCTTTTGACAGAACCAGGAGCCAGTTAAGAACAGGGTTTTCGACAGAAGCAGCAGCCAGTTAGGAACAGGGTTGTTGACATAACCAGGAGCCAGTTAGGAACAGGGTTTCTTTTGGTCATGTCATGTCGGATGGTCAGACGGACAACGGGGTGACTCTGGGGGCTCCGCTACCCAGAAGGGGGGGCTCTACCAAAACTTAAACAGTGATGCAACACTGAAATTAAACAGTGAAGCTAGGCACTCACGTGTAGTCGTATCCCATCACATTAATCTTCAGCAACCTGGACAGCTCACGATAGACCAAGACCTGCAGACGAGAGTGTGTGTTTGTATGTGTGGGTGTGTGGGTGTGGGTGTGGGTGTGTGGGTGGGTGTGGGTGTGGGTGGGGGGAGGGGGGGGGGGGGGGGGGGGGGGGGCGTAGTGATGTTCATGCTCTGGGGCATTGGCCACACATACAAGCAGGGTTGTTTTGGCATTGCCACCCAGAGATTCCTAACACACAGGGTGGTCAGCAGCCTGGACAGCTCACGATAGACCAAGACCTGCAGACGAGAGATCTCTTGGGGACAATCTCATATTTTGATATTTGCATTACTGATAGACACATATGCCTGTCATCACAATAGACCAAGACCTGCGGACGAGAGATCTCGTGGGGTCAATCTCATATTTGTATTGCCGATAGATGTCAATAAAGTGCCCCCTCCCCCCGGGGACCATCTCATGGGGTCAATCTCATATTTGTATTGCCGATAGAGGTCAATAAAGTGCCCCCTCCCCTCGGGGACCATCTCATGGGGTCAATCTCATATTTGTATTGCCGATAGAGGTCAATAAAGTGCCCCCTCCCCCCGGGGACCATCTCATGGGGTCAATCTCATATTTGTATTGCCGATAGAGGTCAATAAAGCCCACACCTCCCCATAGTGCCCCCTCCCCCCGTACCACATATAAGTAGGGACCGGCATATCATGTGATGTTAACCAAAGGCGAGTATGATTTCATACAAATTGCATTTTGTGATATTGTGTATAAATGGTAGCTTTAGCCTAGTCAGACTGATGCCATCATATGATATCATATGATGACATGATATCATATGATATCATATTGCCGTTCTCAACATATAAGGCACATTACCTTACATATGTGAGGCATATGTAATGCATTGCCACAAGGATGCAACGCACTGTCACATCCATTGTAAGGATTGTAAGCACTCACCATCTGTCCAAGCTAGTACCTCCCATAGCCCCCCCTTCCCCCACACCACATGTACCTTACATGATGTTAGGCATCGACACATGCATGTATCGCATATCCACATCCATTGTAAGGCATTATCACATGCAGGCTCCTACCTCACCACCTGATCCCATCAACTCATCCCACTTCCACAAACTCACCATCTCTCCAAGTTCAACTGCATTGTCTGCCCTTCCCCCGCAAGACAGGTAAGGCATTCCCACATGCATGTAATACATCGCCACATCCATTGTAAGGCAGTATCACATGCAAGCTCCCCCCTCACCAACTCATCCCACTTCCACGAACTCACCATCTGTCCAAGGTCTACTGCGTTGCCTGCGGTTAGCGAGGGATGTGGGGGATGGGTGGATGGGATCAGGTGGTGAGGTAGGAGCCTGCATGTGATAATGCCTTACAATGGATGTGTCGATGCGATACATGCATGTGTCGATGCCTTATATCATGTAAGTTACATGTGGTGCGGGGGAAAGGGAGACTATGTGAGGTATGAGCTTGGGCAGATGGTGAGTGCGGTTAGCAAGGGATGGGGGGGATGGGTTCAGTTGTGGAGAATGGGCAAAACAACCTTGAAGGCTTAAAGGCATTAAGAGCATAAGAATACATAATAATAATACTCTCCCTACCTCCCCTTACACTCCACTTACCTCCCCGCACACTCCCCTTACACTCCACATACCTCCCCTCACACTCCCAATACGCTCCAATTACACTCCGCATACCTTCCCTCACATTCCCCATACACTCCACTTACCTCCCCGCACACTCCCCATACACTCCACTTACCTCCCTGTACACTCCCCTTACACTCCACCTACACTCCGCATACCTTCCCTCACACTCCCCATACACTCCACTTACACTCCACCTACACTCCACTTACCTCCCTGCAGACTCCCCTTACACTTCCCTTACACTCCACATGCACTCCACTTACACTCCCCATACACTCCACCTGCACTCCCCATACACTCCGCATACCTTCCCTCACACTCCACTTACCTCCCTGCACGCTCCCCTTACACTCCACCTACACTCCCCATACACAACACCTACACTCCCCATACACTTCGCATACCTTCCCTCACACTCCCCATACACTCCACTTACCTCCCTGCACACTCCCCTTACACTTCCCTTACACTCCACCTACACTCCCCATACACTCCGCATACCTTCCCTCACACTCCCCATACACTCCGCATACCTTCCCTCACACTCCCCAAACACTCCACTTGCCTCCCTTACACTTCCCTTACACTCCACTTACACTCCACCTACACTCCCCATACACTCTGCATACCTTCCCTCACACTCCCCATGCACTCCACTTACACTCCCCATACACTCCGCTTACCTCCCCTTACACTCCACTTATTCATTGTCGATCCCATTACACTCCATTTTGTCCACTTACAGAGCCAAGGCGGGCACTACGAGGGTAATACTTTGTGCCCAGACTGGGATAAATAATATGTCCATTGCCACTCCCTGCCCTTTCTTTTATAGGCTACGCATAGCAGCTTCCACCCAGCTCCATCGGCCAGCGACTGAGTCGTGCCCAAAGCTTTCAGCTGCATTTGAATGTCTCTCATATCAGCTTTCATGCACGCTAGCTAGTTTCAGGTTTGGCTCAAGAACAGGGAAAGGGAGCTGTATAGAAGCTACTGCTCGTAGCTAAAAAAAATAAACAGTACAGAAGTGTCACTCCCTGACACTCCCCATATTTAGTTATTTACTGCACTGAGGGCGGGGAAGGGGATAGACACAACTTACTTGGCCGCTTAGGGTCAGAAATGTCAAATTAATTGTTTTTTGACCGACTGTTAGGTTGAGGAAGAGGATAGAGGGAGAAAAAATTGTGTATGTGAATATCGTGCATAACATAAACTGACAGTGCTTCTGCGTTCTGCGTTTTTCACTTATAATCTGCTAGCCTGGTGGCATCTACTAGCATGACTGACCTTGCCCCCGCCCACTAGCATGCCTGACGTTGTTTGGTCCAACAAGTCCTATGCAGTGTCGCAAGCAACGCGGAAAATTGGCGGAGAGTGTCGGCAACGGAAGGACAGGTGGCAACGATGGAGCTGACCGAAGCCAGTTAATTATGGGACAGTTGGCTGACATGTCAGGCTTTGTCTCGGTCATCGGTCGGACGGACGATGGGGTGAATCTGGGGGCTCCCGCCCCCCTGAAGGGGGGCTCCGCCAACAACTAGCCAGGCAAGGTGGCATCTGCTGGTGCCATTCCCCCCTTGGTGGCATTGTTGTCTGCCTCCACTCCTGCAGACTGCAGGCAGACAACAATGCCACCAAGGGAATGGCACCGGCAGATGCCAACTCACCCTGGCTAGTGGTGGTGAAGTCAAGTTTAGCTGCCAGCCAACCTTGTTCCCACCTGCTAGCATGCCTGACCTTGTTACTGCCTACTAGCACTACCCAGTGCTTTTCTTTTCGGCTTTTCTTGCCAGGTGCTAGGCAGCTTCCTGAGCCAGTCCCTGGGCTAGACCGACCTAGTTCAGCACTTCTTAGCTGCTGATTGTGTTGTATTCAAGGTGCACTAGTCTACGCCAGGTTTGGCTGTATACCCAGTCAGAGGAGCTGCCTAAAAGCTGTTGCTCGTAGCGGAAAAGACAAGTACTGGCATTACCCCATGATGGCTTGCCTGTTCGATCTGTGAACCAGTTCTTTGTAGAGGGTACATGTAACAGTGCGGAGCACGGGGGGGTGGGGGTTCATGCGTCGCCATGCAGGGGTTCATAGTTGGTCTGGCCTGGTCTGATCAATCTGTTCAACTATACCTACCTATCTAGCTCAAATGAAAGCTATGCTGCATTTACTTCCGTAGAAAAGGGCCGAGCGGAGGCAAAACAAACTGCTTGAAATCCCTCTTGCAATATTGCCGAGTAGTAAGTAGCCGAAAGGCATATCATATGATGTTGACGAAAGGCAAGTATGATATCATGCGATATCATACAATTTGCATCCTATGATATTGTATATAAATGGTAACATAAGCCTAGTCAAACTGCCGACATCATATGATATCATATTGCCTTTCCAGTTGAAAAAATGTCGAAAGGCAATACAGCAAAAGGGATTTTGAGTAGACAAGAGTGAGTCCGTGTGACCCAAGTTAGAATGGACAGTTGCAGTACTCAAAAATGTATACCTCAAATTTGGCCCGAAATCTGAGACTTCTGGGGGAACTGGCCCGAGACGAATGTATATGAAGGCTGGATGCTTTCTATAAAGGCTGGATGCATGCTAAACAGTTCTGTAAAATATATATAAAGGCTGGATGCGTTCTAATAAGTTCCAGTTCTTACCGTGAGAATATAAGAAGGTGACCTTAGCTTTGTTGCCGTGATGTCCTTTGTAAGGCACGAAGGCAGTGATAATTTCACTGTTGCCGCCTTCCCCTCCCTTGGTTGGCTTGGTTAACAGCTTTTTCACGCTGCATTGTAGCACTTTAGGAAGGTCCCTGTACACCAATCGACATAAGAAATGTAAACAGTCATCTTTGGAAATATAGTACAGTACCCACCGGGAAATTGTCGTAGTCGTAATCGTACGATAATCTATAAAAGCTATAAAACGCTGTCCCTGGAGGGGGACTAAAACCATAAAGGTAGAAGAAAAAGAAAAAACTTGAAGATTTGAAAAACAAATCTCGACTTGACATCCATCCCTACGAATGTGGGTCACCCTTATCTTGTAGCAAGAATTGGCCAAGGGAGTTCAGCATCTGATACAATAAATATCCATCCCTGACATCCATCCCTACGAATATGGGTCCTTCTCCCTTATCTTGTAGAAAGCATTGGCCAAGGGAGTTCAGCATCTGATACAATAAATAATTCAACACAATGTATCCATCACATTGGTGGTTGGCCCTAGTGCAAGCAAACGAGCTGGCCCCTCAATCTCGCGCCCGTAATAATGCAACTATGTAGGTATATTGAAATTGAAATTGTTACATCCGTGTAATGCAGTCACTCACAGGACGTGAAATTAAGGACACCACCGCGTAAGCCGGAGCTAGCAGTAGTCACCATAGGACCTCCTGATTAAAAAGATCTACGGTGCCACCGGCCGAAGCCCCAGGCACCGTGGCCAATGCATGCCAATGCATCTTCCTACGGGGGGGTTTTGACCCGGTTGGAAAGCACCAACACAATGTAGCACCGACAGAATGTAGGTATACACTTATTTATCTATCTATCCATAACATGGTCCCCTTAACACCACGCCTCTCCAGGCGTTATCTTTTTTTGTCTCCTCCACATGGCAGATACCCAATTTTTGTGGCGGAGCCCCCTCTTCAAAGGGGCGGGAGCCCCCATGTTTACTCATGTCCGTTTGTCCGTTTGACCGAAAAATTGAAGCCTGACACGTCACCCAACGATCGCGTAACTAACTCGCTTCGGTCAGCTCCATCGTTGACACCTTTCGAACTGTTGCCAACACACTCCGCCAATTTTCTGCGCCGCTTGCGACGCTGCATATGACTTGTTTTGTATCCATCACATGGGAGATACCCAATTTTGTGTATCCATCTCTGGGCCCACTGTTTGCAACAAGCAATGTTTTTGTTTTGTGCGACGCGCCGCAAATTTAGTGACTCGGCGCGACCCTAGTGCGACTCGCTGTCCCTGGAACCCTGTGGGGCGCAAGGCGGGGAGCCCGGGGGGGTTGGAGGGCCCTTTTGGGCTAGTTAAGCCAGACCCTATGCCGGCATGCAGCAAGGGAATGGCGAGGCGGCGTCGAAAACAAAACAGGGGAAACGAGATCTCACCTGCTGTTGCACATGAATACGGAACGGCAATATGATATCATACGATATTGTGTCATCATATCATGATCATATGATATCGTGTCATCACGGCAGTTTAGGCACCAGGCACTAGGACTAGGCTAAAGTTACCATGTATATACAATGTCACATGATGCAGTTTGTATGATATCTTATAAATAGGGTTGGGAAGCAAACATATATTTTTATTTTTATAAGCCGTATAAACGTATAAACGTATGCATATAACCGAATACAAACGTATATGAAAATTAGGCACTTCTTGAGAAAATACTTTTACATAGGTTTAAAGGTATTGCCGAATAGCTAATTTCATTGGCATCACAAATCAACTCTCAGAAAAATAATCTGGCAAGTTTAGGTTGTCCAAATCTCAGAAAAGAGATCACGACCAGAAAGTGTGTCGGCCGAGAAGTGCGGCGGTGCCAATCTAAGCGAGCCATTAAATGCCAGTTGGTCTATAATATAACTGTTTAAGTGTATAATAATATAAGTACATAACGGTATTGCAATATTGTCCATGTTCACATTGCACTAGGCTTGCACCATCAATCCTTCAAGCCCGCATAGGAGCATAACTTGTGGAATGGAAGGCTAGGTGGCGCTCTGATATGTGTGCCATCCTGGCTATCTAGATCAACCTTTAGGCCAAATGTTTATAAAATTGTGCATGCGAACGGTGGATTTTATTGCATATTGTGATAGAGAATATCAAAAGCTTTCCAATGAGCTATCTAAATCAAAAATATAATGAAAAACAAGAAAGTTAAGTGCCGTGACGTGTGCTGTACTTCTCGACGTACAGACTATACGTTTTGTATACGACGTATATAAGGTCGATTTGAGAAAAAATATACGGCGTAATTATACGGGGTTCAATTCCCCCTACGGTCGCCCTAAGCGTTGCAGGTCGTTGTCAACCGCGATGGTAGCTTGTCCAGTTGGGGTAGAAGACCGCTCTTTACCCGCGTACGACGGGTTCTCGCCTGCTGCTGTATAGGTTGGGAATGGCTAATCCCGTTTCGACGACTGGCTCAATGGTAGAGCACGTCAGAACAAGAAGGTGCGGGGTTCAAATCCCTACGGAAGCCACTTGGTGTTCGTGGTGGCTGTCAACCGCCGTGGAAGCTTTGTCCAGGTAAAGTAGCAGCCCATTCTCTACCGCCGTAAGACGGAGCTCCCTTATTATCACGCCCCACCAGACGTTCTCATTACTTTAGGGAACGCCAATATGATACCATATGACATCATGTCATCATATGATATCATATGATACCGGCGTTCTGACTAGGCTAAATTTACCATTATATACGTCATATGATGCAGTTTGTATGATGTCATATGATATCATAGTCGCCTTTGGTCAACATCATATGATATGCCGTTCCCTATGTATGTGAAGAACCAATTTCAGCAGCTGCTACTGTTTATCAATAAGCATAATGTATAGGGACCGGCAAATCATATGATACTGACCAAAGGCAAGTATGATATCATACATTATCATATTAACTATATATTAACTATACATTAACTATATATTATTATATTATAATAATATTTTTCAATTGCATCCAATGATTTTGTATGTAAATGGTAACTTTAGCCTGGTCCGACTGCCGGCATCATGATATCATATGATTACATGATAGCATATGATATCATATTGCCATTCCCTAATTATGTATCATATGGCAGATACGTGGCACCTAGACTGCAAGAAAAATAAGGAATATCCGTGTCAACAAACCTGCCATGCCCCTCTTATGCAGCCCTGCCCCTGCCATACAGCCCTGCAACACCCCTGCCATGCCCCTCTTATACAGCCCACTTTTTGTCACTCTGCCGCGGGGCAGGAGATGGCACCCCTCAGAAGGTTGCGCTGCAAGGATTTCTTAGAACAGGATGTCAGTTGTATTCCAACCAAAACCACCTCCCTTTTACTATACATAATCTGCACCACCACCACCACCACCACCACCACCATCAGCATCGTCACCCTTGTAGCAGGATAGCCTGCAACTAGTATAGCCTGTTACTAGTCTAACTTGACAGCTCGAGTCTGTCTTTTCGATATATCCCATCGGTCTAGTTCCATTTCAACCCTAATCATTCGCAATACCACTACCAGTGTACTACATTTTGCCATTTTTGGTTACGTGAAGAACGTACATGGGGGTCTTCAAGTTACGTACCAGCAGTGCCTGTAACTTGGGGTCTCTAGGCTTAACGGGTTTCTTTTTTTAAGTGATTTGCGTAGAGGGGCTCCAAAAGCTTACGTGCTGTCACGAAAAACGTATGTTTTGTAGCACCATCACCCCCCCCCCCCACACACACACACAAACACACACACACCAACCCACCCTACCGCCCCAGGTGATCAGCAACACCAGGAGAACTAGCAGCAGCATTCCTATGTGAGCCACCAGCTCCCCCCCCCCCCCCCCCCCCCCCCCCAACACATACACCCACCCTACCGCCCCAGGTGATCAGCAACACCAGGAGAACTAGCAGCAGCATTCCTATTTGAGCCACCAGCTCCTCCCCCCCCCCCCCCAAACACACACACACACACACACACACAATGATCAGGATGACTCGAATTATGGCATCAAATTATGGCAATCAGAAGCATGTAGGGAATTGCAATATGATATCCTATGATATCAGGTCTTCAAATGATATTATATGATGCCGGCAGTCGGACCAGGCTAAAGGTACCATTTACATACAATATCATATGATGCAATTTGTATGATATCATATGATATGCCGGTCCCTACAAGCATGAAGGTGATGACAATGACACACTCAGGAATGGACGACCTGGTAAAAAAACGCCTGGAGGGGCGTGGTGTAAAGGGGATCCTCCTGTACGCTGCAGCTGGGGAAAGTCACCATTACGACAGCCCCTTTCAGCAAATCAATTGGTCTAGTGGGACACCAAATCTCTTTGAGGATGCAGGGTCGGGGGTTTGATTCCCCCTACGGTCGCCCTGAGCGTTGCAGTTCGTTGTCAACCACGATGGTAGCTTGTCCAGTTGAGGTAGAAGACCGCTCTCTGCCCGCGTACGACGGGTTCCCTTAATACCACGCCCCACCAGGCGTTATCATTACATCACCATTACGACCTGATAACAAAGCAAGACTCACGATACTGAGGGTTGAATGTATAGCTCGCCACTTGCATCCTTATGCTCCTCAACCTACATGAGAGCCATGGCACACAGTGTCATACAAATTGGCATACATACATGCTGGCATGATGGCAGTGTCATACATATATTGGCATACATACATGTTGGCATGATGGGTCCAATACTCAGAGTCATACATACATGCTGGCATGATGGCAGTGTCGTACACATATTGGCATACATACATGTTGGCATGATGGGTCCAATACTCAGAGTCATACATACATGCTGGCATGATGGCAGTGTCATACACATATTGGCATACATACATGTTGGCATGATGGGTCCAATACTCAGAGTCATACATACATGCTGGCATGATGGCAGTGTCATACATATATTGGCATACATACATGTTGGCATGATGGGTCCAATTTTGGGTGTGCGATGGTAGAGGCCACAACAGAGTGGAAGCAGCTAATGGAAGAAGTAGCTTAGTGGTCAAGTTGGAGTTCCTTGAATTTCTTTCGTTATTACACATGGATGGATGGCCCATGGATATGTTGTGTGCAAGTCTGAAACGTGAAGCATGGGTGTCCTGACATTCTACTGGAAGTGACAGCGTTCAACAGTCAGATGATCAGAAGAGTTTGTGCTCCTCAACCAGCATGTATCATGCCAGGACAAGCATTTAATGTCTCCGCGGCATGTTGGGTCTCATTTTGGATGTGTGATGGTGGAGGCCATAACAGAGTGGACGTGCGACGCAAGAAGCTCTTGAAGATTCAGTTGGAGGTATTTGAGTTGATAAGAAGCTGTGCCCATGGTACATGGGTGGATGGTACATTGATATACAGTGTGCAGGTGTGAGGCCTGCAGCACTGAAGTCATGGCATGGTCGTCTGGAAGTGGATGGGTTTGACAGTCAGATGATAAGAATACAGAGGCCTGGGGGTGATGTCACTTACAGTGTACATCGGAGGGGAAGGGGGGAAGAATGCGAGCTTGGACGAGATGTTGTCCACCATGCGCCCCCAAGGCCCCATTCCTACTTCCTGTCTATCGCTGCGCTTCGAACGCACGTTCGAAGCCCTGATAGGAGCAACTGGATGTGAAAGGCGTGTTGACCAGCAACTGGGGTCCCCCTCGCGCAACAGGCGGAAGCTAATTATGCGCTGTCGCGTTTGAATCTTTCCCAGAAGCTTTGCAAAGGTAGGTGATCTGATATATCATGAGCAATTGGATTGTAATACTAGTTCAAAGGCGGAAGCTTTTCGGACACCTCCACCGATGTGCACACTAGCAGCTCAAGAAACGGCCTGTGAAGCAAGCGTGCAGTAGAAACAGACGTAATAGCTTAAACTTTGACCCGAAAGCGGAAGGATCGATTCTGGGTCTTCGGTCATGTGCTGGGGAATTCTGGGACTTCGGTCATGTGCACGGGAGTTGATTACCGCCCTCTGTGTAGCATAGACTCCACTGTTACACCGGTTACACTGACTGTGAGAGATTTGCATGGGATTCTTCAGTACTCCTGTAATTCTGAACGGGCCCCAGGCCGGGGAAACGGCAAGGTCCAGCCCGGGCCCAGGCGGGCCCAGGGGGGCCCTGCTGGGGGGGGTCCGGGGGGGTAAGCTAGCGCAAGATTTTTAACTCGTTTTGGCATGTCTCCGGTGCTGGCAAATGGAACCGGGTAATTTTTTGTAGAGTTTCAGTTGGCTCCCTCGTGGTGAAGCATCATACGGTATAACGTGCCGGTTCCACCTGAACCAGCACCTCCCAAGAGTGGCCCACACCTGAAATGTCCTGAATCCGGACGTCCGTGAACTCTGACATCCGTCCCCGACGTCCGTCATCCTCTTTGTTAATTCCCTGGACTGCAACAAGATTCAATCATTTGGATGATCATACAACATAAAACACATACATCTAAGTCAAGACAAACATAGCAGGGGTGGCGGAGGTTTTGAGCCCTAAACATGTTTGAGCCCTTAAGCTGCAGATAGTTTTTATGTTGGACAAATGTAAGGAGATACGTGCAGCTCGATTCTGGAATAGAGCAGGCGAAAAGGTAGCCCGATATCAAACGTGTACAGGTATTCCTTCCCCAATGTTACACCTGGCCATCGGGCGCCCAATTTTAAACGTATCTACCTTCCCAAATGTTACACCTGGGCCCCCAGGGGGGTCCTGGGCAAACGTCTCCCTGACTGGTTACGCCCCTCCACTATTACTATAGCGGACTGGAAGATAATGAGACCTGATCTTACCTGACATAGACTCCCCTACCTGTATGTCTGATAAAGAACTCTGGGTTCTTGAGCTTGGATACTGCTCTGATACCAACCATGCTACCAAGTTTATCACCAAACACGCCCAGCATGTTGAACTAGTAAATGGCCTCAGATCGGCTGGATACCTTGTTCACTATGAAGTTATCACCGTTGGTACAACTGGTACTATTCCTACCTCTTTTTTGACTTCTATGACCACTCTTGGACTTCAGATATCCTGTGCCCTCAAACTGGCGGACACAGTCCACTCTCACACCATTACTAGCTTTCAGAGTATTTTACAGTGCAGACGCTTTATGGAAGCAAACCCCGGGTCGATACCCGGGGACTAGCACACAGACCGTCCCCCCTCTCAGGTTTTGTCTTACCAGCTGTATTGTGCCGGTGCTTCCCAACCGGGGTGAAAACCCCCCGTATTAAGCTGCACTGGCATGATGTGGTTGGTAATTCTTTTTACTGAGATGGTCCTACGGTGACTATAGCTAGCTCCGGCTTACGCTATGGTGTCCTTAACTTCACGTCCTGTGAGTAACGGTTCTACACGGATGTAACAATTTCAATTTCAATTTCAATTACACCTGGGCAGATGGCAGTCCGATTCTAAAAGTGCATGCCCAAATCCGTATGCATTTAAATGGTCTGGAGGGGTGAGGGAAAACCTGCGCATGTAGATAGCCATCCACCGGGCGAAAGATACTCCCATGCAGGGTCGTTCAGGGGGCAGGGGGAAGCTAGCCCGGGGGTGGGGGGTTTGGGTTTATGGGGTTTAGGGTTTAGGGGTAACCGGTTACCCCCAGGCTGAAAAACCCCGGGCTAGCTTCCCCCCTTTCTGGTTAGGGGGACCCCAAAATCTACTTCTTGAGAAGCAGACTGTTTCAAAATCTGCTTCTTGAGTCGCAACCAAAATATCCACAAACTGAATCATCGTAACCTTCCCACGTCTGTGGCACAATACGCAGCGTCCTGAACAAACCTGCTCCTATATACTCCCTTTCTTGCGTCTGAATCTCAAGGATTTACACTCACGTTATTGCTGGCTGGAGCTATGTAACAAATTTCAAGTTACACTCACACGAACCGATGATAACCAATATTTGGAGTATAACAATCCATCTCCTATTGCCACATGACAAACCAATTGTTCTGCGTGTGTTAGCCGTGTGGGTTATGCATCATGTTTGTTCAGGACGCTGCATCCTCTGTCGCAGACGCAACTTCGAAGGGTCTGTTGCGTCGCAGAACGCAGCATGGGGAGGGTACATTGACCAGAAAGAAGGGTCAGTTGCGTCGCAGGATGCAGGCTATACAATTGGTTGCATCTCAGGCAGCAGAGCATGGTGTCCTCCTGGAGTACCCTGTTCTGCATGTGTCAGCCGTTTGATAGCCCTGGCAACATTGCATTCAGCCACTCTGACACATTCCTCAGATTTGGGCAACCAGATGCGTCCAACGACGTCAAGCTGGAGCACGAGCCTAAGGGGGGGGGGGGGGGGGGGGGGGGGGGGGGGGGGGGGGGGGGGGGGGGGGGGGGAGGGGATGTCCAAAACAGAGCAAGGGAGGCAAGAGTCGCAGCAATCGTGACAGGTCAACTAGTGCCCAGCACCAATTCAGGTTGAGTGCATGCAAGCTGCTACATGCGCTGGTTACAGATATATGAAGATATCTACCACACTATTTATTCTTTGGGCTACTCATGGCAGCTTCGAGCCAGCTCCATGAGCCAGCCACTGGGTCAATCCCAAAGCTTTTATCTGCATTGGAATGTCTATCATGACAGATTTCATATGCACTACCTAGCTTCAGGTTTGGTCCAAGGACGTGAAAGGGAGCTACCTGGAAGTTGCAATGAGTAGCACAACAAGTTCTATGCAGCGTCACATGCGACGCTAAAAATTGGCGGAGACTGATCGCCACGGAGCGACAGGTGGCAACGTAAGCGAGTTAGTTACGAGACTGTTGGCTGAAGTGACAGGCTTCGTCTCTGTCAGACGGATGGTCAGTCGGTTGGTCGGACGGACAAATGGGTAACCCTGGGGGCTCCCGCTTCCCAGGAGGGGGGGCTCCGCCAAAAGCGAAACAGTGATCCACCAGCTGGCTGCACACGGACTGATTGAGTGCATGCAAGCTGCTGCATGCGCTGGGCACAGATATATCAGATACGTCCAACGACGTCAGAGTGGAGCACGAGCCCAAGGGGGGCAATGTCCAAACAGAGCAATGCGAGGCGGAGAGCGTACGCAACCAGTGACATGCACTCCGCAATGACAGGTCAACTAGTGCCCGGCACCAATTCAGGTCCGAGTGTCCGAGTTCAGGTCCGAATGCAAGCTGCTGCATGTTCTGGGCGCAGACATATCATATGCAACCCACGACATCAAGCTTGAGCACGATCCTTTGGACAAGAGGGTGACCGTGGCGGCTGCCTTCTCCATTCTAAGCGCTATGTCTTAGTGTTTCTTGTGGGTGGCTTTCTTGCGCCCAGCTTGGTGGTGGTGGTGATGGTGGTGAGTGGCCTTCTCCCGACCTATGCGTGGGGGTCCCTGAGCAAGCCTCTCACGAGTTGCTTGGCGCTCAGCTTCCTCATCGTCTGCACTGTTCGAGTTCGCAAACAGTGCAGGACCTGCAAAGACAGAAAAATAAATAAGGAGTAAGATAATGTTATTTTCAAGTTCACAACAAGTGGTATGGCAGTCTTCATAGACCATATAGAAAAGCAGTGTGTTCAAGCAGGCCACGTGGAGTATTGGCTTAGTGCTGAAGTGTATGCAGGTAGTGGGGTGGGATGGGGTGGGGTGAGGTGGGGTGGGGTGGGTGGGTGGGTGGGTGGTGGTGGTGGGGTGGATGGGGGTCTGTTGGAGTTAGCAAACACTGCAGGACCTGCAAAACGTGAATGCATCAGTATCGGTTGCCAGAGTGACAGGGTGGCAGGTGGAGTGACAGGGTGGCAAACTAGCAGGGTGTTATTCTGTATCAGTATCGGCTGCCGAACTCTGCCCGAACTCTGCCCGAACTCTGCCCGAACTCAGGGCCCCGGTCAGTAAAACGATTATTTGGGGTTCAGTTAATCAACGCTTTTTCTTTTTAAGCCCTTCCTAATACATACAGTACTAAATCATATGCATCCAAGCAGTAACCCACCAGCACTGAAGCCGTTGAAGCCTCTGTCCTCCTCTGTCTCCCCCTCCTCCTCCTCCTCATCATCTTCGCCGTCCTCCTCCTCCTCCTCCTCCACTGCAGAGGTCACTCCCAAAGTCCCCTTTATCTTTTTCACCTTCTCCTTTTCTTCCTTGGCCCTATTCACCTCCTCGCAGAAAGGCCTCAAGTTCCGCTGCTCTGCTTCCCTGTATGCCTGGGCCATCCAAGGATCCAACTCCTGATAGATAGATAGATAGATAGATAGTTGTTACAGTCCAGGGGTGGAACAAAAAGGCTCACAGGACTTGCCCAACCATAGCATGACAGGAGGGGCTATAACGAAAAAGCACTGATGAACTGATCCCCAAACAATGGTTTAACCGTCGGGGGCTCTGAGTTCGTGCAACAGTGAACGTTTAATGCAATGATTACCTGCTGTGTGAGAATGGCCTGATCGGGAGGGCAGGCCTTGACCGCAGCCAGAGAGAAGCAGCGGCCTGAGCACAGATTTAAACACAGTTGTGAGTAGGGGTGTGGAACAGGGATTATTGTTCAAATCTGAAAGAAGATTTTTCTAGTTTGATGGTTATATGCGTTTATAGCTTTTTAGGGCCATTTAGGCCATTGTTTTTGTTTGTGTGTGTGTTTGGGGGGTTGGTCTTAATAGCGGCAATTTTGGTCAAGATGGGGTAAAAATTAGTGATCGCTATATGTAGCGGGGAAAAATCCCTGGTGTGGAATTTACTCTGTACTTATATGGTGCTTTTGACTGCTTCGGGTGAGTTCAAATTGCACATGTACCGGTATGGAACATTAAAGCAGCGACCTTAACAGAGAGTTGCAAAGCAGGGTAATATGTCAGGAAATGAACCGGTATCTTACCCTGGTGCACTTAGTAGCTTTCACAGAAGAACTTGTCCGCAGCCAGTAAGGAGCAGCGACGTGAGAAGACAATTTAAAAACAGTGATTGGTAAACCCTAAAACCTAAAACAACTGGCTTGTGAACGACGACCGCAGACTCAGGTTAGCAGCCGTGTGATTGGTATTTGTGTGTGATTGATATTGGTGTGTGATTGGTATTGGTGTGTGATTGGTATTGGTGTGTGATTGGTATTGGTGTGTGATTGGTATTGGTGTGTGATAGATATTGGTGTGTGATTGGTATTGGTGTGTGATTGGTATTGGTGTGCGATTGGTATTGGTGTGCGATTGGTATAGGTGTGTGATTGGTATTGGTGTGTGATTGGTATTGGTGCGTGATTGGTATTGGTGGGTGATTGGTATTGGTGTGTGATTGGTATTGGTGTGTGATTGGTGTTGGTGTGTAATTGGTATTGGTGTGTGATTGGTATTGGTGTTGGTGTTTGATTGGTATTGGTGTGTGATTGGTATCGGTGTGTGATTGGTATTGGCGTTGGATTGGTGATTGTGTTTGATTGATATTGGTGTTTGGTTGGTGATGGTGTGCGATTGGTGTTGGTGTTTGATTGGTATTGGTGTGTGATTGGTATTAGTGTGTGATTGGTATTGGTGTGCGATTGGGACTGGTGAGGTTGGTGCTGGTGTTGTGTTAGGATCAGTGGTAGTGGTTTGTATACCAATGTAAGTCATCTGGTCCAGATGATGATTGTAAACCATTTCTTGGTTGTATGACTGACAGTAACGTTATCCCCTCACTACCATAGCGGGGTTTACGCGATGGACTTAGTACTGCCCAAGATTCGGATGACACACCAGGTGCTCGTGACAGGGATTGACCCCACGACCTCTGTTTGGTAATTGTAAAGACAGCCAATGTAGGTTGTGGTTTGTGTAGCAGCGTTGATGTTCGTTTAGGCCATGTGTGTGTATGTCTGTGTGTGTGTGTGTAAGTGTTTATATGTGTGTGTATGTGTGCACGCGCATGCATGTGTGTGTGTGTCCTAAGCAGGATCCCCCACCTATGGAGCGCATTATGTGCGTGTGTAAATGCCATGTGCGTGTGTATGTCCGTGCCTGTGTAAGTGTAAGTGTTTGTATTCGTGTGTACGTGTGTGTATGTGTATGCATGTGTTTATATGTGTGTGTGTAAGTGTGTGTGTGTCCTAAGCAGAATTCCCCACCTATGGAGCGCGCTATGAGCCATGTGTGTGTGTATGTGTGTGTATGTGTGTCTACGTGTATGCATGTGTGTGTGTGCAAGTGTTTTTATGTGTGTATGTGTGTGTTTGTATATGCATGTGTGTGTAAGTGTTTATGTGTGTTTAGTTGTGTGTATGTGTGTGTACGTGTATGCATGCATGTGTGTATGTGTGTGTAAGTGTGTGTGTAAGTGTTTGTATGTGTGTGTGTATGTGTGTGTACGTGTACGCATGTGTGTATGTGTGTGTGTGTACGTGTATGCATGTGTGTAAGTGTGTGTGTGTGTGTCCTAAGCAGGATTCCCCACCTATGGAGCGCGCCATGAGCGGAGAGACTGCATTGCCAATCACCGTGAAACATGTCGATTGCCTGTTTTTAAGCAGCGCCTGTGCCCGGCTATACTCTTTCCTCAACTCCTCCAGAAGCCTTTTACTGCTAGGTGGCCGACTACCCGCACGGGCACCTCTTGGAACGGCTGGTGCAGGAGGCCCACTACCTGGTGGCATAAGTTACACTAGCTGACCGCCGTTGAGGTGGTTGGGACCGGCAATCGCTAGCTGGAAGTAATCTGGGAAACCTGCAAGGGTGGCATAGGGGCATGGGGAAACTTGAGCGCTTGGTGTACTGGGGCATGGGGCATTATGCAAGGGGCAGCTTGAGGAAAGGCTGCAAGGGTGGCATGGGGCATGGGGCAACTTCAGCACTTGGGGCACAGGGCATGGGTCATGGAGCAGCTTGAGGAAAGCCTGCAAGGATGGCATAGGTCATGGGGCAGCTTGAGAAAATCCTGCAACAGTGACATGGGTCAGGGGCATGGGGCAAGGGGCAATTCCAGGAAAGCCTGCAAGGATGGCATGAGTCATGGGGCAGCTTGGGGAAAGCCTGCAAGGGTGACATGGGTTAGGGGCAGCTTGAGAAAATCCTGCAACCATGACACGGGTCAGGGGCATGGGGCAAGGGGCAATTCCAGGAAAGCCTGCAAGGGTGACATGGGTCATGAGGCAATGGGAAATTCAAGGGCAGTCTGCAAGAGTGACAGGTCATAGGTCATGAGGCAGCTTGAAGAAAGCCTGCAAGGGTGGCATAGGTCATGGGGCAGCTCGAGAAAATCCTGCAACCATGACATGGGTCAGGGGCATGGGGCAAGGGGCAATTCCAGGAAAGCCTGCAAGGGTGACATGGGTCATGGGGCAGCTTGAAGAAAGCCTGCATGGGTGGCATGGGTCATGGGGCAAATTAAGGAAATCCTGCAAGGGCGGCATTGGGCAACTTGGGCGCCTGAGTATGATCGTATGTACGTAGGGAATGGCATTATGATGTCATATGATATTGTGTCATCATATTTGGTGGTTGGTCCCAGTGAAAGCAACCGGGCTGGCCCCCTCAACCTCACGCCTTGTAATAAGGCGCACTATTTATTTATGTATGTCATCATATGACATCATATGATGCCTGCAGTCTGATTGGGCTATTAGGCATGTGTGTAAGTGTGTATGTATGTATGTATGCATGTTTGTGTGTATGTATGTATGTATGTATGTATGTATGTATGTATGTATGTATGTATGTATGTATGTATGTATGTATGTATGTATGTATGCATGTGTGTGTATGTGTGTATATGTGTGGGTATGTGTGTGTGTACGTGTGTATGCATGTATGTGCGCATTGTGTATGCGTGAATGTATGTATGTATGCATGTATGTATGTATGTATGTATGTATGTATGTATGTATGTATGTATGTATGTATGCGTATGTATGCGTATGTATGTATGTATGTATGTATGTAAGCAGTTTTTCTGTTTGTTGCACTGCCTTATTTTGCTTGCAAACCATCAACTGCATGTATGTATGAAAGCAACAGTCCAGGCCATAACGATACGAGCACCTTGGATACACACCTGCTTTGCTCATTCTGGGTGAAAGGGGTGCGGGAGGGGTGTAGGCAAGGGTTCCAAAGACCCCCTAAATTGCAGTTTTGAACACACTATGCACCATGACACAACTGATGACAACTCATGGTACAATTCATGAGAAACACAATTCATGACACAATAAATGAGAAATACAACTCATGAGAAACACAATTCATGACACAATTCATGAGAATCACAATTCATGACACAATTTATGAGAAATGCAATTCAAGAGAAACACAATTCATAACACAATGTATGAGAAACACAAATCATGACACAATTCATGAGAAACACGCTCACCCTGGATCCTTAGGCCTTCCCGGAAGCTGATAATCCTGTCTTGGTCAGGGTGCAAAATAGCAAGTGAAGCGGGCCCAGTATACCTGTGCAGTGCAGGAGTGCCAGGGTAGAATACGTGGTCGGAAGAGGGTGGGTGGGTGGGTGCGTGGTGACGGTGGCGGTGGGTACGTGGTGCATGGTGGTGCACCAAGGTCATGAGGTGCACACGCTTGAGTGAGGGGAAGTACCTGTGCAGTGCTTGCGTGCCAGGGAGAATACAGGAGGGGATGCGAAATAGCAAGTGAAGCGGGCCTAGTCCACCTGTGCAGTGCAGGAGTGCCAGGGAGAATGCATGGTCGGAAGAGGGTGGGTGGGTGGGTGGGTGCGTTGTGGTGGTGGAGGTGGTGGGTACATGGTGCGAGGTGGTGTGTCAAGGTCATGAGGCGCACACGCTTGAGGGAAGGGAAGTACCTGTGCAGTGCAGGAGGGCCAGGGAGAATAAATGGTCGGACGTTGTCAAATGCTTGTGTGCATGGGAAGGAAGATGTACTGCAGCAAGATGTACTGCAAGAAGAAGTACTGAAGGAAGAAGTACCGAAGCAAGATGTACTGAAGGAAGAAGTACTGATGGAAGGAGTACTAAAAGAAGATGGTTAAAATATTGGATTGGATTATTGAATGGGGCTTCAGCCAAATCTGGGCTGCTCATCATCTTCCAATTTTGAGTCCCCCCGTGCGATACCCACAGAAACCACCATCTGGGCTGCTCAGCTTCTTCCACTTGCGAGTCCCCCCGTGCAATACCCACAGAGGCCACCATCTGGGCTGCTCATCATCTTCCAATTCCGAGCCCCCCCCGTGCGATACCCACAGAAACTACCATCTGCACTGCTCAGCATATTCCAATAACGAGCCCCCCCGTGTGATACCCACGGAAACCAGGGAGCATACCAAGATGGTTTAAAGGTTGGTCGGTTTTGGTTCGTGGCATGGGCTTGTCTTGGTATGGACTTCTCTTGGTTTGGTCTTGGTTTGGTCAAATCAGTAGCCTGCCTACAGTAACATTATGATACGTGATTAGAAATGTCAACATCGCACCTATCCCCAGGATGGTTATTATTATTATTATTATTATTATTATTATTATTATCATTATTATTATTTATTACTAATCATTATCGGGCGGTATATGATATTGTACTATATCTTTATAGAACGAACGATCTTGTAAGATATGACATATGATATCTTCCATATATGATACATGTATACGATATATCTATACAATATTGTACTTGAACCTTAACCCTAAAAGTGATATCATGTGAAGCATCCCGCCTGGCTTGAGGCTCACAACACAACACAACACAACACAACACAACACAACACAACACAACAATACACTACACAACACAACATGACACGACCAGACACGACACGCAACATCACCTTACCCATTTGGGTTTCCCCATGTGGAATGATGATTGAATCATGTTTCCCCATGTAAGATGATGATTTAGTCGTGTTTCCCCTTGTAAGATGATGATTTGATCATGTTTCCCCTTGTAAGATGATGATTTGATCATGTTTCCCCATGTAAGATGATGATTTAATTATAATTGTAGAATTCAATTATTGCAGTTGCACAAGGTCAGTTATATTTTTTGTTTCCAACCCTTCCTGTCATGGTTGGGCAAGTCCCTTTAGCCTATTTGACCTACCCCTGGACTGTAACATAAATACATACATTTAAGTTGCGGGCAATATCAGGCAGTGCAATAGAATGCACAAAGCAGGTATGCGCCCAAGGTGCTCGTATCAATGAGGCCTGGTTGTCTGTCTGTCTGTCTGTTTGTCTGTGCATACATCTATATATATGTAGACCTACATGGATTTCACGCGAACTTTTCGTTGGTGTGTAGGGGGGCGGGTCCCCCGGACAATTTTTCTGCCAGTTCCACGTGGTACGCCACGCCGACTTACCAATATACGCGGACAGGCTGTACACGGACTCCTGCCAAGGTTCAAAAACTTCCCATCGCGGATTCGCTTTCCCCCCAGCAATTCTACTCTGAACGCTCTTCATATTCCGGAGCGCTTTCTCAATCTGAGCGATTACAATTTATTCGCTGTCGTGGTCTGTCTTTGGTACCATGCCTACAAAAAAAAGCAATCCTTCCAGTTGTTCGAATTTTCGCGATCTGAAGCAAATATGGCGCTAAGGCTGATCGTATACAACCTATTGCTCCTTGATGTAACAATGCTACACCAACACGACAGAAGAGCAGGAACCACAGCCAGTCAGCGCGCACAGAGAGCTCTTCAGACCGACGAGGAAAGGGGCCTTGAAAACCAGCCTCGTCGTTCATCAGATGCTGCCAACCCACAGCAGCGCGCAGCTTACAACCAGGCCAGGCGCAAAGCTGATGCAGCCAAGCCCTGGAAATCAACGCCAGGGTAATAATCAGACAAGACGTGAACCTGGCAGGTTGCCCCGCGCAATTCGCGATTGATGTGATATCATCCTCTCCACCAACGTCATGCCATCGCATTGCCTGGTCGGCAGGCAATTATTACGATATACTTTTGCATTTCTCGAGACCTTCACTGGCATTGCCTACCTTAAGCGATATGGCCCTTGCACCCCTCATCCAATCTCTTTTCATTGTTTCAAGCATTGATACATCGGTTGCTTAGCATGTTGCGATCCAGGACTGGCTGAAATTTCCTGGTCAAAACAACAGCAGACCCAACTGTGTTACGCGCAAAGAAGAAGAAGCTGCAGGCATGCTGCTGTGTGATTGTCGCTGTGTGATTGCGCTCGCCCGGTATTCTCAGCGGGGTCGGCTTTCGCAAGCTATTGGCAGGTTGGATCCGCAGCCTGCTCTTTATCCACTTCGTACATCTGCATGATCTAGGCCCACAGCTGGAGTGGAAGGGATCAGGTAGGGAGAAGGGGATTACGCATGCGAGCCGGTGGTTCGGGAAAGAGAGGCTGGGGGGGAGGATCTAGGGTGGCTCACCATGGGTGGAAATGACTGGGGTGAGGGGAGGGGGGAGAAAGAGAAAGAGTGTAGATGGGGTGGGAGGGGGGAAGGGGGGGCATTTGGGTGGTGTGGAGATGGCTGGGGGGTAGGGGGGTATATTTGGGTGGTTTGGAGATGACTGGGGGTTAGGTGGGGTGCAAGGGGGGTAAACAGAGTGTGTGTCCAAGGGGGGTGGGGATGGGGGCAGGAAGATTTAGGGGGAAACAGGGATCATGTAGGTCCTGGGGGCTGGGGGTGGGGGGGGGGTATATTTATAGTAGGGAAAGGAAGGGGGCATGTGTTCAATATTTTGCAGAGGGGGAATGGAAATATCTCGACTGTGTGCATGTGAGTAAGGGGGGGGGGAGGGTGTACATTCAAGAGCGTTGCACGTTATGTAACCCAGAACAGGACCCGGGACCTGGGTGGGTGGGGTGGCGGGTGGCCTCCGGCCACACGGGCAATGTACTAGTACATACATACATACATACATACATACATACATACATACATACATACAAAGATACATACATGCATACATACATACATACATACATACATACATACATACATACATACAAAGATACATACATGCATACATACATACATGCATACATACATGCATAAACCACCTTACCCAAGTGGGTTTCGTAGGCAACCATCGTTCCCTGAACTTGATATGCATTTCACCTCTGACACTGCTACTTTATGGGGTCTCTGGTGCTGGGTACTTCATGGGGACACTGGGGTGCTGGGTACTTCACGCTCTGGGGCTGGGTACTTTACGGGGTACCCTTTGCTGGGTACTTTACGCTCTGGGTACTTCACACTCTGGGGCTGGGTACTTTACGGCCGGATCCATAGCGGGACTTCACGCTTGCTGGGGCGGGTACTTCTATCGGGACAATTGCTATCTAACGGTTCTCCATATGCTGGGTACTTCACGCTCTGGGCGGGAATTACGGGACACTGCCATAAGGGGTGTATCATATTGGGTATTCCCGGGGGGGTCCTCGGGTTACTGCCGGGGTCTCCTGGGGGGTACCCGGGGGCTTGGACTCTGCGTTGATGCCCTTATGGTGGCGTATAAGCCCCTACGGGCAAGCCCGCCCCCCGCGGCGTGGTGGTTGTTTCTTTTTGTTCTGCTCATCCGATTATGCGTGCAAGACAAGACCTGCGGACACCCTGTCATGCCAACCGTGTATTGTTTTAGAGACACAGTTGTGGTCCCGTTCCACCTGTGGCACCTCCACACTGCCATAATATCTTACACCCTTCGCGAGGTCACCAGTTACATGTCTTTGACCCCTCTATCGTCCTATTATCCACTCTAGCTAAAGCACCCTCCGCTCCCTTGTTGGGCCGGGTTTCTGTGTGTTATGGGGGGTCCCTTGTGGGCCGGTCATTGGTAGTTCTCCCACCTTCCTCTCGGACAGGATTTTCCCAGTCCGGCCCCCCCCCACCCCTCCGTACACTAAATGGCTCTTTCGTGTTCAGGCGCCACTCCTCGGACACACTTATCCAAATTAACTTTATGTGACCATCCTCCTAAAATCCTGGAAATACATCCCTGACCCTTTTCCCCCCTCTGCCCCACTAAGGACACCGCCCCTCTACCACCCCCCTTCCTGACCCAACTAAAGACACCGCCCCCACCCGCGGGACCTTCCTTCCAACCCCCTCTGCATACCATTCATGCAATCCCTCACCCCCCCTGCATGCCCCAACTCCCCAGCTGCACGCCCGTCCTCCCACCTCCCCCCCTACGCCAATTCTGCCAGACTTAAGCCCAATTCCCCCCCCTTCTCCACCCCTTATGGTCAGATTAATGCTCCTGAAGAACTTCCAACAACATTCCTCTCACCTTCTCCCGCTAGTCCTGGTGCCTCTTCAACTGTATGCGGGGGGGCTTGACTTACGGCGCCCTAGTGACACAGTGGCAGGACCGAATTGGTTCTCTCTAACACCCACATAACAGCCTCCCCTCCGACGCAGCGCTGCCATCCAGCGGAAGCCACCTTGGTTGCTTGGGGACGATGTTATCATATCAATCATGTCGCCTGGTTGTTCACCGCTTTTACACCAACACCTATCCCATTTTCACACACAATTCATGAAAATTCACGACACAATTCATGAAAAATCACGACACAATTCATTCACACACAATTCATGACACAATTCATGAAAATTCACGACACAATTCATACACACACAATTCATGACACAATAAATGACACAATTCACACACCATTCATGCACATACCATTCATACACACACCATTCATGCACATACCATTCATGCACATACCATCCACACACACCATGAATGAAACAATTAACCACAATTCACGACACAGTTCATACACACACAATTCACACTCACGCAATTCATGAAAGAATTAATGACAATTCACAACACAATTCATACACACACCATTCATGGAACGATTAATGACAATCATGAAGCAACTCAAACATACACAATTAATTACTCACCCCAACATTGTCGGAAAGATGGAGTCATGGAGCATTCTGCCAAAGGGCATGCATCGAGGGGAGGGCTTATGATCTTTGAATTTAACTGCAGACCTAAGTGAAAAAGTGGAAGTAGTGGTCTTCTTGATTTCTTTATAAAAAAACATTTAAGTCAGCGAGAATGCTGCAACATCAAAGACAGGAAATGCATGGTTGGGAGATAATCCATCTACCCCTTCCCACCCACCCACGCACCCACCCACACACCCACAAATCGCCACTACCACCATCATCGCCAACAACCATTGCGGCCGCCATCAACACCACCACCAATCTGACCTAACAACCATCGCCCCCACCACCAATCCGCCCCAACCACCATCGCCCCCACCATCACCACCACCACCAATCCGCCGCAAAACCATCGCTGCCACCATCACCACCACCATCAACCATTGCGGCCGCCATCAACACCACCAGCAATCCGACCTAACCACCATTCCGCGCCAACCACCATCGCCACCACCACCAATCCGCCCCAACCACCATTCCGCCCTAACAATCATCCCTGCCACCATCACCATCACCACCACCACCAATCTGCCCCAACCACTATCGCCACCACCACCAATCCGCCCCAACCACTATCGCCACCAACATCAATCCGCCCCAACCACTATCGCCGCCAACATCACCACCTCCACCAATCCGCCCCAACCACCATCGCCACCAACATCACCACCACCACCAATCCGCCCTAACCACTAACGCCACCACCACCAATCCGCCCCAACCACTATCGCCACCTCCATCAATCTGCCCCAACCACTATCGCCGCCAACATCACCACCTCCACCAATCCGCCCCAACCACCATCGCCGCCACCATCAACACCACCACCAATCAGCCCCAACCACCATCACCACCACTACCAATCTGCCCTAACCACCATCACCGCCACCATCACCACCACCACCAAGCCGCCCCAACCACCATCACCACCACCAATCTGCCCCAACCACCATCGCCGCCACCATCACCACCACCACCAAGCCGCCCCAACCACCACCACCACCACCAAGCCGCCCAAACCACCATCACCGCCACTATCACCACCACCACCAAGCCGCCCCGATCACCATCGCCGCCACCACCACCAAGCCGACCCAACTATCATCTGCACCGAACTTTCCATCAACTTTGCCCCGGACTCACTTCAAGACTGTAACAGCCCCTGAGGGTAACCAGCAGGTCGTTGCACCACATGTTTTGTTACAACTGACCGCGTGCAGGTGGCCCACACACGCTCTGCCTGCGAGGAGAGATAGACAAATAGGTGCATTGATGTAGATTAATGGATGAATGGAAGGTTGGATGGATGGATGGATGGATGGATGCATTGATGTAGATGAATGGATGGACGGACGGACGGATGGATGGATGGATGGATGGATGCATTGATGTAGATGAATGGATGGACGGACGGACGGATGGATGGATGGATGGACGAATGGATGGACGGATGGATGGATGGATGGATGCATTGATGTAGATGAATGGATGGATGGACGGACGGATGGATGGATGGATGGATGGATAGATGGATGGATGGATGGATGGATACATGGATGGATACATGGATGGATGGATGGATACATGGATGGATGGATACATGGATGGATGGATACATGGATGGATGGATGGTTGGATGGATGGATAGATGGATGGATGGAAATATATCCCCCCCCCCCCAAAAAAACACGGCATGGAGGATCGCGTATCGCCTTCTTCTTCTTCTTCTTCTTCTTCTTCTTCTTCTTCTTCTCTTTAAAGGCAGAGTCATATGGATACTCCAAGTACCGGTCCTCAGGGTGGTACATGCAAGAGGTGATTAAAGCAAAAAAGACAGGCCGTTCTTTCTTGAATAGCCTTCCACCCGGCTAAAAACCTATTATCGCAGCAATTTTCTAAACCGAGCAATGTTTGGCCCATTTTCTTCTTTTTCTTTCTTTCTCCATCGCACAAGAATGTCGTCATCTTCCTTCCGCATCATGCTTCAAAGGAAATTCAAATAGTTGCAATCCTTCAGGGACTTCGTTTGCTTCTACGCGAATGGAAGCACACATGGCGCTAGGGCTCATCGTGTACAATTTATTGCTCCTTGAGGCCACCATGGCGCACCAGCAGCCAATTTCAGGAGACAGAAGAGCAGCGAACACTGCTACACAGTGAGCAAGGCGAGATCTTCACAACAACGAGCAGAGGAGCGATGCAAACCAGCGTCGACGTTTAGCCGAAGCTGTCATGCCTGGAAATGAGCGCCTGGCCGCTTACCTGACCAGGCGCGAGGCCTATGCTGAAGCTAATGCTGCCCGGCAAGCTGCGCAGGCAGAACCTCGTGCTGCTAATGCCGCAAGGCAGGCTGTGCAGGCAGATGCTCGTGCTGGTAACGCTGCAAGGCACCCCTCTCTTGCGACTTTCATAGTTTCATGGTGTTTCGCCGCGACCTCTTACCCTTGCATCAATCATCGCATCTCATCAGGATGTTTCCCTTGCATCGAGAACCCTGTCCCACAAGATGCTACAGCCAGTTCGCAACATAGGAGGACGACGGTTGGGCGGTTTTCGGGTCAACGGCTTCCTTTTGTGAAGAAAGCAAGTCTTCGCACGCCCAACTAATTATCTGTGCGCGAAGATCCGTTCAATCGCTGCAGAAAAGTGGCTGACCCTGCGCTGAGTCTGATGTTTAAAGGGGGGCAGGACTTCCCAACTTGTTCTTTGTCACTTTCGTCTTTCGATACGAGCACATGCAACAGCTTGAGTGGCGCGGAATAGAATGGAAGGGAACCAGGGGGGGGGGTGGCGGGGTGGCATTTGGAGGGGGGCATATGAATGTGGGTGGGTGTTGAGAGAAAGTTGAGGGAGGTTGGAGATGGCTGGGTGGTGTGGTGTGCAAGGGGAAGAAACAGAGAGTGTGTCAAGGGGATGCGGGGCAGGAAGATTTAGGGAAAAGTAGGGGATCATGTAGGTCATGTAGGTGGGGGCAGGGGGGGGGGGGGGGGGGGGGGGGGGATACAAGGGTGTTACTAGTTATGTAACCCAGACCAGGGCCCATGACCTGGGTGGGAGGGGGGTGGCCAACGGCCACACGGGCTACCGTACTAGTACATACATACATACATGCATACATACATGCGGACCCATCAGGTAGTCGTCAGCACTCAAGGTGAATGGAGGCCCACCCTTTAAAGACGTAAATCATGCCTTACAAATATTGAAATATAAAATGCAGACTAATGCTCTCTAGCTCACGCGCCGTCCAGGGCTTTTTTTTTCAAATCCAAAAGTGTTTTGTTTTAGCTTCATGGTTATAGGCCTCCTCCAGGGACAGCGTGTTAGTGCTTTCTACAGGCTTTTCACAGGCTTCTATTAGCTTTTTAACATACTAGCATTTTACAGGCTTTTTAAAGCTTCTATAGCTTTTAGGGCCATTGGAGCAATAATACACTTTTGTTTTACTTTTTTTAACGATTTGTTCTGTCAAAACAGGGTCGAAACTAGCGATCGCTATATATAGTGGTGTAAAAAAGCCCTGGCGTAGTCTTGTTCACAACCACTCCTTGGAAGTCCCTGAAGGATGCGCCAGTCACCTGAGGCATCTATGAATCAATCAAATTTAACACCTGGTTTGATAAACAGAGATTCCCATGGGCTTAGGTCATATGATGGCTTACCTAGTAAAAGTTTTTTCCCGGAGTATTGATAAGCTCTCACTAATTGCATGGGACAGCGTCCTCTAGTGCCTCTGAAGAGGCATCTACATGTTCGTCAAATGTAGCCAGGCAGATGCCAAGGCGTAAAGCATGCCTTACAAATATAAAATGCAGACAAATTATCTCTAACTCACGCGTTGCCTTGTTCACGACCACCCCTTGGATGTTCCGGAAGGATGCGCCAGGCTCCTTGGGCACCATGCTGACCCTCAGGTAGTCATCTGCATTCAACATGTAAGGCCGGTGACCATAGCACTGGTCAGCACTCGGGAGCACAGGGTCATGTGATTGAACCGAGTGTGGTTGAACTGTGGACAGCCCAGTGCAACCAGGTGATCCTGTGCCCTGGCCAGGTCTTTGAAGCACAGGGTTGGATAGCCCAGTGCAGGCAGGCGACACGGCGGCCCCAGGTGCAGCAGACTGCTTGACGTTGGACTTCTTGTGGCCACTCCAGTAAGTCTTGGCCTTACGCCTCTTCTTCCCCTTTTTCTGATGGCTCTGCTCGGGGTTGCATGCGGCCTATTGGTATCGGCATTGGTGGTGGTATTGGTATTGGTTTGTTGTAGGTGCTTTGTCACAGGTAGAGCTCGGGGTTCCAGGCAGCCGAGGGTTGGGTTGGGTTGGGTTGGGTTGGGTTGGGTTGGGTTGGGTTGGGTACATGGTAGCCATGTCAACAAGTTCAAGAGTATGCAACATGGGGCACTGTTATGCACATGAAACACCCGACTGCTTTTAAACGGTTGGGCTGCACAGTTAGTGACCTACCAGTTCGGACACAAGCTCATGCTCTTGGGCCCCTTCCGTTACTTCTTCTGGAGCTTCTGAGCCTCCTTGGGACTCAGACTGATGGACAGCAGCAGCAGCAGCAGCAGCAGCACTGGGATCAGGAACAGCAGCAGCAGCACCAGCAGTGATAGGGATAGCAGGAGCAGTAGCAGTTGCCGCGGCAGTAGTGCCGCCCTGTGCTGCCTGACTGGCATGATGCACGTTGGGGAGGGAGATGGTGTCTGGCGACATGTCTGTGGCTACCACATAGCTCCTCACACCACTGGCGCAGGCACTGCGGGGTCCAGCAGAGGGGCTGGGACGCACAGCCCTCACCTCCAGTGGAAAAGTGCTTGGACCCATGCCGTTAGTCGCATCCACACCATCCATCATGTCAACCCCTTCTGCGACGCAACCTTGCACTTCTTTCACCCCAACAATTTCCACAGAGGAAGAGGCTGGCAGGGCATCTCGGTTACTGCCGCTGTCACTCTTCCTTGCACTGTCCATGTCACCACCAGAGGCGGCAGCGTGATCAGAGGCAGCAATACGGTCAGAGGCAGCAGCACCGCCAAACCCAGCAGCGGGTTTACAGTCCATGTCCGGGTCACTGTTGCTGTCGCTGTCAACAGGTTGATGATGCAGTCCGAGGAGTCAGTAGGCTTGGCTTGAGATCGCTCTTGCTGAGGTGGCTGGGCTCCCGAAGCTTTTGGAACAAGGCGATCTGACACCTTATGATCTACCTTCCCAAGGGTTCCGGAAGCTGCAGTGGCAAGACTACCTGTCAACCCTTCCCCAAACACCTCTGCATTGTCTGCTACTCCAGGTGCAGTCGGGGGTGCATTCCCCTTAGGGAATCCCAGCTTATGCGTGTTGGACCCTCCAGCCTCGGACTTAACACCTGGTCGAGACTGTACATCAGCTCTGCCCTTGCGTGAGTGTTTAGAGGCAGCAGAGGGGCCAGAATCAGGTCGTTCAGACCCAACATGGTTGAAGGTACCGGCAGGGCAGGACCCAGATGCAGGGCCAGAGGGAGCGGCATTGACAGCCCTAGCAGCGAGGTTAGACCCAACGTCTGCAGAGGAAGCAGCATTGCCAACCCTGGTACCGGCAGGGCAGGAACCAGATGCAGGGCCTGAAGCAGCCGGTGGCAGTCGGCCCACTTCTGCGCCTGCGCCTGATGGATTGGCTAGTTCAGCCAACGCCCTCTTTGCCTCCGCGTAGATCTGCAAGGTGCAGGAACAGGCTTGAAACGAGGTGCGTGAGCATGTGCAGGTTCAGGTGGAGTGAAAGGAGCAGGAGCAGGTGCAAGTGCAGGTGGAGTGGAAGGAGCAGGTCCGATGGGAGGAGCAGGTACACGTGCTGGTGAAGCGGAAGGAGCAAGATAACTAGTAGGAGTAGAAGCAGGTAAAGGGGCAGATGCTGTGGGAGGAGCAGAAGCAGGTGCTGGTGGAGTGGCAGGAGCAGGAGTAGGAGCAGGTGCAGATGGGAGGAGCAGGTAAAAGTAGTGGTGGAGTGGAGGGAGCAAGAGCACGAGTAGGAGCAGGCAAAGGGGCAGATGCTGCAGGAGGAGCAGAAGCAGGTGCTGGTGGAGTGGGAGGAGCAGGAGTAGGAGCACGAGCAGGTGCAGATGAGAGGAGCAGGTACACGTAGTGGTGGAGTGGAAGGAGCAAGAGCACGAGTAGGAGCAGGCAAAGGGGCAGATGCTGTGGAAGGAGCAGAAGCAGGTGCTGGTGGAGTGCCAGGGGCAGGGGTAGGAGCAGGAGTAGGTGCAGATGGGAGGAGCAGGTAAAAGTAGTGGTGGAATGGAAGGAGCAAGAGCATGAGTAGGAGCAGGCAAAGGGGCAGATGCTGTGGGTGGAGCAGAAGCAGGTGCTGGTGGAGTGGCAGGAGCAGGAGTAGGAGCAGGAGCAGGTGCAGGTGGGAGGAGCAGGTAAAAGTAGTGGTGGAGTGGAAGGAGCAAGAGCACGAGTAGGAGCAGGCAAAGGGGCAGATGCTGCGGGAGGAGCAGAAGCAGGTGCTGGTGGAGTGGCAGGAGCAGGAGTAGGAGCACGAGCAGGTGCAGGTGGGAGGAGCAGGTACACGTAGTGGTGGAGTGGAAGGAGCAAGAGCACGAGTAGAAGCAGGCAAAGGGGCAGATGCTGCGGGAGGTGCAGAAGCAGGTGCTGGTGGAGTTGCAGGAGCAGGAGTAGGAGCACGAGCAGGTGCAGGTGGGAGGAGCAGGTACACGTAGTGGTGGAGTGGAAGGAGCAAGAGCACGAGTAGAAGCAGGCAAAGGGGCAGATGCTGTGGGAGGAGCAGAAGCAGGTGCTGGTGGAGTGGCAGGAGCAGGTGCAGGCAAAGGTGCAGATGCTGTGGGAGGAGCAGGCGCAAGTGCAGGTGGAGTGGAAGGAGAAGGGGCAGGTTCAAGTTCAGGTGGAGTGGCAGGAGCAGGAGCAGGAGCACGAGCAGGTGCAGATGGGAGGAGCAGGTGCAAGTGCTCCAGGTGTAGCCAAATGCAGGGGCAGGTGTAGCGGGAGTGGCATGCATGTACGTTTCAGTCCAGGGGTAGCCAAATGGGCGATTGGGACGCGCCCAACGTCAACAATGAAGATCAAATCTAGAATAGCAGGAGCAGCATATGCAGAGGCAAGAGGCAGGCCAGCACAAAGCTTTCTGAAAACCCACCTAACTACAATCTGCAATTCGGGCCACCCAGGGCGAGTATGATATCATATGATATCATACAAACTGCGTCATATAATATTGACCAAAGGCGAGTATGACATCATATGATACCATACAAACTGCGTCATATGATGTTGACCAAAGGCGAGTATGATGTCATATGATATCATACAAATTGCATCATATGATATTGTACATACTGGTAAATGCTAACTTAGGTATAGTCAGACTGCCTGCATCATATAATATCATATGATGACATGATATCATATGATATCATGTTGCCGTTCCCAACTCACCAGGCCACCGTGAGCGACCATCCACCCCCTCTGAGCTTGAGCCCTCTGTGCGTACATCTTCCTCCATTGGTCCTTGGGGCGGCTGCGGACCAACTTATCGAACTTCTGCAAGTGTTGGTTGTTTTTTCCTTTGGCAGTGTCGGGGCACTCCTTCAAGAACCGGACCTCGTCAAAGTCGCGGTCGTCCTGGCCAAGGCCAAAGCTGTCATTGTCACCAAGACCATATTTGAACTCCGGGATTTGGTAATTTTTGGCAGCCAAACCAATATGGAACTGTCGGTGGAAAGGGTTGTGGTATGTTATATTATGTATGTATGTATGTACGTTATGTCTGTCTGTCTGTTATGTAAGTAAGTAAGTAAGTAAGTAAGTAAGTAAGTATGTAAGTAAGTATGTATGTATGTATGTATGTATGTATGTATGTATGTATGTATGTATGTGTGTATGTATGCATGCATATATGTATATATGTATGTTTTGGGCATGTATGTATGTATGTGCACAGTCCAAGGGTAGCCGAATAGGCTATAGGAACTTGCCCAACCTTAAAACAGGAAAGGCTGTTTAAACAACAAGCACTGGTGAACTGAACCCTCACAAATTGTAAACGACGGGGGCCCGATTTAGTGCTATGCAGGATTGATGCAAGTGACGAAACCAGGGTAAATATCACTGTTTGGTGTACAAACAACACATAAACACATAAACAACACGTAAAAACAATCATCCACAGCAAGAATGTAATAATATGAGAATACAATTAAACGTTGGTAAATGTTCCTGTCAAAATATATTATCCTCCAAAAACAAATACGTAATCAAAAACAGGAAGTCAATGGGTTAGAAGCATAGCACCAGTTCAGTTTCGACTTGGACACGCTTTGAGCGTGCGACCAGGAGTACTTGACTTGAACACGCTATGAGAAGGACTTGACTTAACTATGAGGAGGACTTGACTTGACTATGAGGACGACTTGACTTGGACACGCTATGAGCGTGCGACCAAGTTTGTTTGTTTGCTTGTTTGTTTGTTTGTTTTTTTGTCTGTTCCAGTCCAGGGGGTAGCCAATCAGGCATAAGGGACATTTATCAATGCTAAAGTGTTTTTCCTTATAGTATACGCTATTAATTGTAGCGTTGTGGGGCAGTGTCATGTCATACTCAAAAACCTCTATATTATTGACGGCTTCAATACAGTTAAAATATTTCACGAATTCCCAACCTCAAACAATGAAGATGATTCTCGAGTATACCGATTGTAATGAAGATATTTGTCCACACCCACTCAGTGATTGTCCACACCCACTCAGTGATTGTCCACACCCACTCAGTGATTGTCCACACCCACTCAGTGATTGTCCACACCCACTCAGTGATTGTCCACACCCACTCAGTCGGTGGTTGTGACTGAGTGGGTGTTGTAATGAAGATGATTCTCAAGTATACCGAGGGGCTATTGGCAAGCACTAGTGTTTGTCCTGGGTGGCCGTGTATGACCCGTTACACACAAAATGATATTGATGATGATGATGATGATGATGATGATGATGATGATGATGATAATAATGATGCTGATGGTGGTGGGGGTGGTGGTGGTGGTGATGATGATGATGATGATGATGATGATGATGATGATGATGATGATGATGATGATGATGATAATGATGATGGTGGTGGTGATGATGATGATGATGATGATGATGATGATGATGATGATGATGATGATGGTGATGATGACAATGATGATGATGATGATGATGATGATGATGATGATGATGATGATGATAATGATTACATTTTTCCTGGTGCCCTACTGGACTCCAAATGTGCCCTCGGCTTGACAAAGTCAAGGGGGACTTCCCATTATTACTTATAAAGGAAATTTGGAATATAAGGGTCATACCTTTCTGAAATTGCATGGGGATTTTAACAGCTTCAACTCAGAGAGTAGAAGAACACATTTATACCGTCCAATAAGCTGAAGTGGCACATCCACATGTTTGAATTTGAATTTTAAAATGACCTGTTTCTGAACAATCAAATTCCAAATGAAAACATCTGTAGATGTTTAAAGACCCCAGCTATAAGCCCCAGACTCTCAGAATCCCTTGAGGACATGGTTAAGAAGTTTTACTTACAATTTGGTCAAGTTGACTGCCTCCTCCTCTTAAAAATAGAGTCCAAAGTTCTCGCACTGGGCGGACATAATGCGCCTGCAGAAACAGTCACTCCCAGGGATTTGTTTTCCCCCTATAAATAGCGATCGCCACTGTTGACCCTGTTTTAACCCAAATTGCCGTTAAAAAAAAAAGGTTTTGCCCCTAAACGGCCCTAAATAGCTACAGTCACGCTGTCCCTGGAGTAGGCCTAAACCACTAACATAGAAAAAAGCCACTTTCAGATTTGAAAACAAGTCCCTCGTCACTCCCATAGAAGATCGAGCCCCTATCAAATTGTAAGGATCTGACGGAGGACCTGATATCAAGTACTACTACATAATCTATAACTTAATACATTTTACGCCTTATATCGTGAGTCGGAGGGGGCCAGCATGGGGTTGAGGAGGCCAGCCCGTTTGCTTACGCTGGGGTCAACCACAGGGATTTATTTCCCGCTTTATGTGGCGATCGCTAATTTCAACCCCGTTTTAGTGAAATTATCGCTATAAACATTGAAACAAGTTTGTGCCATAAATGCACCTTAAAAGCTACAAATAGCTATAAAAGCTATAACAAGCACTCAATCACTGTCCCTGGAGGAGGCCTGAAACAATAAAGCTAGATAAACCCCCTTGCAGATTTGAACAAAATCACTGGTCAACCACCAATCAAAGTAGATCATATATATGTCAAGAGACCTAAAAACACCTACCAAGCCATCTGGAGAGGGCCCCCCATCTGTGGACCCAAACTCAGCTAGCGCCACCACTGCTTGGGCATATAGCCTAGCAGGAGAGTGGGCTTCAGCCATGCGTACTCGCTCCTCTAGGCTGGGCGTCCCGGGGGGGGGAGGGCATCGGCAGAGTACTTGAAAGGGGCACTGGGGAGGAGAGCTGCAGATGGTGAGCGTGGTGAGGCTTGAGTAATACATGTTGGTTGAGCTTGAATATGTTGTGTACGGAAAGCTTGGTAACTTTGCATGGGCAAGAGCGTGAAGTTATGCTATGTATGTTTTAGTCCAGGGGTGGCCACTTCTAAGATGGGCGTCCCAGAGGGGGGAGGGCAGGGGGGGAGGTCATCGGCAGAGCACTTGATAGGGGCTCTGGGGAGTAGAGCTGCAGATGGTGAGCGTGATGAGCTTGGTGATGTTTGGGTTATACATGTTGGTTGAGCTTCAGCCATGCGTACTCGCTCCTCTATGCTGGGCGTCCTAGGGGGGCGAGGGCATCGGCAGAGTACTTGAATGGGGCACTGGGGAGGAGAGCTGCAGATGGTGAGCGTGGTGAGGTTTTAGTAATACATGTTGGTTGAGCTTGAATATGTTGTGTAAGGAAAGCTTGGTAACTTTGCCTGGGCAAGAGCGTGAAGTTATGCTATGTATGTTTTAGTCCAGGGGTAACCACTTCTACGATGGGCGTCCCAGGGGGGGGAGGGCATCGGCAGAGTACTTGAAAGGGGCACTGGGGAGGACAGCTGCAGATGGTGAGCGTGATAAGCGTGGTGAGTTTTGGATTATAAATGTTGGTTGCGCCTCAGCCATGGGTACTTGCTCTTCTGTGCTGAGCTCCTACGGATAACAATTGGAATTAAGGGTGCCAATTTGAATTAAGGGTGCTAACACTTCAAATTTGAACCATTCAAACATGTGCGTATACATATGTATGGGATCGGAAATGATCTCAGAAATCCGAGGCGAAAACATCTAAGCATCAAAATCCATGAAACATTCCCATTCTGCAAGATTTGTAGCTTTCGCTGTCCACAGTTAAGCTACCTTCCGCCAGCCTTTCGCTAACTTATCAGCTACCAAATGGGAGAAACAGCTTGTAGCTAAATGCCTTCTCTTCGTCGCCAGACGGCCGAATAAAAAAGCAAAGAACAGCGATCGTTTGTTTTCGCCTCCTCCGCCTGCCTACCGATTTTAAGGCGAAACTAAATTCTGTGAAATCCACTACCTTGGGCACAGGCTATAATTAGCACGTACTTCACCCACTCCTCATCCACACCTCCATGGGTGAGGTGGGCCCACTGAGATGAAGCCACGCCAACTAAGGCCACGCCAACAGCTGTCTTCACGGATCTCAACCGAGTTTCCCACGCATTGCGGAATACCCTTGTTTCCACGAGTGCAATACCCGTAATGATACCTTTAATGCTTGTCAATTTGAATAAATTAAATCAAAACAAAATAAATCAAAATACATTTTCATTAAATTAAATTAGAAGTGATTAAAAATAAATCACTTCAGAACAGATAATTTCACTCAGGACGCGCCTCCAGGCGCCCTTAATACTAGGTCTACTAGATGACGTTGCTTATACGGGAGACGGGCACATACTAGATGTACGGAGGCGCCCAACATGTTTAAACCTTGGGACCTCTCAATAGGGTGTTAACTAGGTGCAGAAAGCTGTGGGGAATGTAGTTTTTTTTATCAAATCTGAAAATCTCACCCGTAGTTTTTTTATCAAATCTGAAACTAGGTTTTTACTCGCTTAATGATTTTAAGCCCCCTCCAGGAACAGCTTTTATAGCTTTTATAGCTTTTTAGGGCCATTGAGGCAAAAAACTATTTTTTGTTTTTACATTTTGTATAAGGGCAATTGGGCCCGAAACAGGATCAAAAGTAGCGGCGCTATATATCACAATGTACAGCGGAAACAAGACCTATAAAGCGTCACTAGCGACGAGAAAAAATTGACGGAATGTGTTAGCAACGGAAGGAAAGGTGGCAACGATGGAGCTGACCGAAGCCAGTTAGTTATGAGACAGTGGGCTGACGTGTCAGGCTTCAATTTTTCAGTCAGACTAAGGACAAATGGGTAACCCTGGGGGCTCCCGCCCCCCAGAAGGGGGGCTCTGCCAAACAAATCCCTGCTCACCTGTAACTGCATGAGGAACTCAGCGAGGCCATTCTAGGGCCATCGGGGCAAAACACACACTTTAGTAAATATATATTGTACAGCGGCAATTTTGCCCAAAACGGGGTCAAAAGTAGCGATCGGTATATATATATATTTATATATATATATATATATATATATATATATATATATATATATATATATATATATATATATATATATATATATATAGTACGGTAGCCCGTGTGGCCGGTGGCCACCCCCCACCCCCAGCCCCCCACCCAGGCCATGGGTCCTAGTCTGGTCTGGGTTACATAACGGGTAACGCCCTTGTATGCCCCCCCCTCCCCCCCCCCCCCCCCCCCCCCCCCCCTTACACACAGTCAAGAAATCAGCCATCTCAGCCCTTGCTCAACGCTCCCCTGCCTCTCCCCCCAAACCCACGCACACACACACACTTCCTCTCCCTACCTATTCCCCTTCTGCTTCAGGTGTGGCCTCCCACCCTGTCATACACACATACCATCCCCCCCCCCCCCCCATTCTGACCTCTCCCTACCCCTCACCCACCCCATCCACACGCACTCTCTTTCTCTCACCTTACCCCCCACCACCCTCCCTTCCCCCAACCACCAACACGCACACACAATCTTCTTCTCCCTACCTCGTACCCTTCACTTCACCCTGTGGGATTCAATCGCGCAGAAAGAGGGACCCGCTGTGCTTCGAACCTACCAACATTGCGAGTGCTCAGATTCCGATCGCCCCGAGAACACCGGACCGGTGCAATTGCATGGCTACAAACCTGCAGCTTCGTCTTCTCGTACAGTGCCCCAGTCGAGACTCGGTCAACTCAGAACAGCAAAAATCGCAGCAACGTACTTCATATTCTATACAACGAAAAGAGCTTGCAAAGATGGGATGATCGTGGCAAGCGCGAGAGTGTCCAGGGGGACGGAATGGCCAAGGCGATCTGAACAAAGGTAATTAATCGCAACTGGATGCCAATCACTACGAATGTGATGCGATGGCATGGCAAAATTGCGCATGCGTGAGATGAATGGTGGCAACGCTCGCAGACGGAGAAAAAGAGCATCACGATATGAAGGTCTGGCTTGATTATGATACTGGCATAACTCCTTAGGCTGGGCAGCATAGTCTTGGCGCCTGGATTGGTTACCAGCTTCGTGTTCCTCCTCAGGCACGGTAGCTCGTTCCTGACTCCTTGCGAGATTACCAGCATGACGTAGCGCCAGCCAGCGCGGGCATCACGTCGACGCTTGTTGGCTATTTCCCTGTCTTCCTTGCTCTGGCAAGCTCGCTTTGAGCGCTGGCTGGCGGTGTTGCGGGCCCTCCTGCCCATTAGGACCGTTGCCATGCATCATGGTTGCATTATCCGTGAAGAACTGAAAGCTATTATTCCGAGCGCCATGCCAAGCCATATGAGGGTCGGCTGGTGACCTCCGAGGAGAGGATCTTCTGATTCTAAATGTCTTGCCGTCATAGTATCGGAGGCAGTTGTGGACATGCTATGAGCGCGCGCGCTTAGCTTAGCGAATCTGCAGTTTTGGTATTTGAAAATTCCGCTAGGCGGGGAGTTGCTAGTTGAGTGAACGAAAAGTCGGTTGCAAGTCGGTTACACTTCGCACGCCCATGGCACGTGGGCACGCGATGATGACACCACCGCGACCACCGCGACCACCGCGACCACCACGACCACGACCATGATTTCTTTATATATATATATATATATATATATATTGTATAGTGGAAACAAATCCCTGCTCACCGGCATATCATAAGATGTTGAAGGCGAGTATGATATCATATGAATTGCAACATAAGCCTGGACATATGATATTGTATATAACTTGTAACTTTAGCCTAGTCTGACTGCTGGCATCATATGATATCATATTGCCGTTCCCTGCTCACCTGTAGCTGCATGAGGAGCTCAGCGAGAAGTTTGAGAGCTTGGGGAGGTCAGACAATGCTGCATGGACAGAAAAACAGGGTGGATCAGGATCAGGATAATTGTCGTTATTGAGGATAGCAGAGCAGGCAATGATCTTAGCGGTGTATCCTATCCGTTTTTCTTTGTGCTGTATCTTAGCCGTGTGTTCTATCAGTGTATTTGTGCGCTGTATCTTAGAAGTGTATCCTAGCCGTGTAGTCTATCAGTGTATCATATCAGTGTTTCTTTGCGCTGTACCCTAGTGGTGTATCCTAGCCGTGTATTTTTCAGTGTATATTTACACTGTATCCTAGCGGTATATCCTAGCTGTGTATTCTAGTGCTGTACCCTAGTGGTGACCGTCACATGCCTGCACTTTTGATTCTGGGGTGAAAAGCCTGACTCAATAGTGCCGTAGGTAAGGCCATAGGCCGTGTCTGCGGTAGACGGTCGGTCTAGCTGGCAAAAATGAAACAGAACATGAAACAAAAAATGGACATGCACACATGGTGGATGATTGAAACAGAAACATGAAACAGAAAATGAAACATGAAACCAAACATGAAACACAACATGAAACCGAACAATGAAATTGAAATCAAACATGAAACCGAACATGAAACCGAACATGAAACAGAAACTGAAACTGAAACCAAACATGAAACCGAACACGAAACAGAAACTGAAACTGAAACCAAACATGAAACCGAACATGAAACAGAAACTGAAACTGAAACCAAACATGAAACCGAACACGAAACAGAAACTGAAACTGAAACCAAACATGAAACAGAACAATGTCACGTATGTCCAAGTTTGGGCACGGGGATTTACTTATGGCTAGATGAGTGTGTAATATATATATATATACTTACCCCCCCACATACAAACACACCCCCCCACCTACCCCACCACCACCACCACCCTGTAATGATGGTAGCCTCACACGACAAACACAGTCATGGTCCTCACCATCTTTGTTGTACACTGGGCCCCACAGTGTCAAGCTACAGGGATAAGGAGAAGATCGTGTGCTCGTCAGGAAAGGAGGTGGAGATGTATGGACGGGTTGGGGGTCTGGGCAGTAGGAGTGGGTTTTTATGCTTATGTTCAGGAATAGACAGACCAGATTGGTAAAGAATGATGAGTCGGGGGTTCGACTCCCCCTTCGGTCGCTCTTGGCGTTGCAGGTCGTCGTCAACCGCGATGGTAGCTTGTCCAGTTGAGGTAGGAGACCGCTCCCCACCCGCGTACGACGGGCTCCCTTAACACCACGCCCCACCAGGCGTTATCATTACCTTTTTTTCAGGAATATACAAGCGTACACTAAGATTTGACTGATTTATACGGTCCTTGTGTGCTCGTCAGGAAAGGAGGTGGAGATGGATGGATTGGGGGTCTAGGAACTAGAAGTGGGTGTATGTGTTTAGAAACGATGATGATGATGATGATGATGATGATGATGATGGTGGTGATGATGATGATTTTTACATTTTCCTGGTGCCCTACTGGGCTCCAAATGTGCCCGCGGCTTGCTAGAGGCAAGGGGGACTTCAGAACATCACTAAACAAATGGATATGCGGACGTCAGGATATCACTGGTTCATCTGACACTCGTTTTCTGTAATACATGGAGGCGGAGAGGTATGAAAGGACTGGGGACCTAGGCACTAGAAGTGAGGGTTCAATGTGTTTTTGGAAATGGGCAAGAGAACGCTAAGACTTGACTGCTTCATACGGCACTCATGTGCTGATCAGGAATGGAGGTAGAGAGGAATGGGAGGATTGGAGGTCTGGGTAGTAGGAGTGGGTGTTTCTGTTTAGGAATTGACATGCGGAGGTCAGGATTAAAATGCTTCATGCGGCACTCATGTGCTGATCAGAAGTGGAGGTGGAGAGGAATGGGAAGATTGGAGGTCTGGGTAGTAGGAGTGGGTGTTTATGTTTAGGAATGGACATGCGAAGGTTAAGATTTGACTGATTCATACGGTCCTTGTGTGCTGGTCAGGAATGGAGGTGGAGAGGCATGGAGGGATTGGAGGTCTAGGTTATAGGTACTACTGTAAATCCTTGCAGATCCTTGCCTCTCTCTACCTTGTCACTGTTTTGTTCTGCGATTGGTGGTCGGTGGTAGATGGTGGTGGGTGGAGGGTGGTGGACCTTCAACATTGACACTCAGTTCCTAAAACACTTATTCATTGTCATCATCAAATTGGGGGTCTGGGAACTAGGTACTGCTGTAAATCCTTGCAGGTCCCTGTCTGGCTCTTCCTCTCCCTCTTCCCTGTTTTTTTGAGACGCATCCCAAATTGAGCAACACGGTGCAAACCCAGTGGTAAGCGCTGCCCCCCACCCCCACCCCCGGGGCTCTGCGCTTCGTGCTCAGCCCTATACCGTGCTACGCCACGGTGCCGTAATCAGGCTTGCATCGCAACTTTACCACACAACTGGACCTACAGAAAGCTGACAAAAAACAGTGTCCCTATTGCACCTACACATGCACTCCCACACATGCAGCACTAGACACTGGTCCCAGGACCTTAACAATATCTGGTCTAGACTTTACTTACTCTTTCATCATGTCATCTTCATACAGGTAGCAGTTTGTCATCACCCGGCAGATTCCGGTATTGAATTCAGCTACCTGTGGGTGGTGGATATACAGTGTTTAACAGTACACACAGCTTCAGTACAGCTACAGTACACACAGCTTGTGCAAGTGGGAGCTTGTGCAAGTGGGAGATACATGCAACTTATCAGAAGGAGATACACACGGGGCTTGGCAGAAGGGGATACACACAGCTTGGAAGTGGGAAATACAAGGAGTGTGCAACAGGGTACTTCCAAGCGCGCTCTTTTGCACGCTGGCGCGCTTCCTTTTTGAGCCCCTTGCAATCCTCTGTGGGCGCAGCAAGCAATTTTTGCGCTTTCTGCACTACAAAGCGCAGTTTCTTTCTTCAAGTGCGCTAAAGCGCTGGCCAATTCGGTCAATGGAAGTACCCTGGTGTGCAAACGGTATATGGATGCAGCTAATCAGGATAGGAGGGAAGGAGGGTAAAAGGTAAGAAGTGCATCAGGGCAGGAGGGTAGAGGCGTATCAGTGTAGCAGGGCAGGAGGATAGGGGCCCATGGGGGCAGGAGGGTGGGAAGGACCATGGATATGAGAACAGGAGGGTAGCAGGGTACAAGGGCAGGGGAGCAGTAAGGCCGATGGGCAGGATGGTAGGAGGGCGCGACGGCACGAGATGAGGGGAGCAGCAGGTTAGCTGGGCAGGAGGGTAGGAGGGCAGCATGGCAAGAGGGTGTTAGAAGTGCATTAGGGCTGGAGGGTACAAGCGCATCATGACATCATGGCATCATGACAGGAGGGAAGAGGTGTATCAGTGTAGCAGGACAGGAGGGCCCATAGATAAGAGGACGTGAGGGAAGCAGAGAAGGAGGGCGTCATGGCAGTATGACTGGAGGGAAGAGGCATATCAGTGTAGCAGGGCAGGAGGGCCAATGGATAACACGGGAGAGTAGCAGGGAAGTAGGGCATCATGGCAGTATGACTGGAGGGAAGAGGCATATCAGTGTAGCAGGGCAGGGGGATATGGGTGCATGAGGGCAGGGTGGCAGGACGGATAAGAGGGCACCAGGGTAGCAGGGTAGGAAAGCAGGAGGGCAGCAGCAGGGCAGGGCAGGAGGGCAGCAGGGTAGAAGTGCAGCAGGGCAGGAAGGCAGGAGGGCAGTAGGGTAGAAGGGCATCAGGGCAGGCTGGCAGGAGGCAGCAGCAGGGCAGGGCAGGCAAGAGGGCAGCAGGACGGGCTTTGTATCACCTTGTGGGATGGTGCTGGCACGGGAGGCAACTGTTCTCCTTGCCGCGCTGTGAAGATGATGACTCGGCGTCGACCCTACACACGAATAGGGAGGGGGGGGGGGGGGGGCAATGTTACCTACAATTGTGCGCATTGTAGTCCAGGTGGTGGTACCTATAATGTCTGGGGTTGGATAACTACTAAACGGGAATATATGGAGGCAAAACTGAGGTGGTAAAACTGCTTAGTAGGGATAGAGGGGGCCTGTGCGGGGGAGGGAAAAAGTATATCCGCACATTCTGCAACGGTTCAGATCCATGCCCGGATATGCAGCTGGGGCACTGTTTCTTTTGTTGTCGGTTTTACCGTCAACCGGCAAAACTGGGGTAAAGACCCAGGACTAGGTACGCACCGAGGCGGCAATTCCAAACGTGTGCTAGTCACAGGGCAATAACAGCGGAAGCATAATAATAGATGGGGGCAAAACTTGTGTGGTAAAACTGTTAAGCACGGATGTAGGGGGGCTGCACGGGGTTTGGAAATGTTTGACAGCTACTGTCAAGGCCCAGGACCAGCTATGCACCAAGGCGTCAGGTCCAAACATAAATTGTGTGTTAGTCACAGGGCAATAATAGCTAAGGCAAAATAAGAGATGTAATAGACAGACACAAAACCTGTTCTATCACTCTATCAGCATCTTTGGTAACGGTAAAAAACCAGGACCAGGTGTGCACCAAGGCGACTGAGTAACTGCTAAACAATGTGGTTGTCACGGGGCGATAACAGCGTAGGCATCAGAAGAGATGGAAGAATCAGAGAGGGAAACTGTAATATCAGCCTTCTCGGAAACGGCTGAGACCCAGGACCAGGTATGCACTAAGGTGACCGTTCTAAACATAAATCGTGCGGTTGTCGTAGTGCAATAACAGTATAAGATTAAGAAGAGATGGAAGAGATAGACACACAACGGGCTAACTGTTGTTGTGTGTGGGGGGGGGGACCTAGCTAGGGGAGGATTTGAGGGCTCACTTCTTGTTTGGGAGTGTGGGTGGGTGGGTGGGTGGGTGTTCGGAGTGTGGGTGGGGTGGGGTGGGTGGGGGTGGGGGAGGAGGGTGGTGGTGGGGGTGTGTGTGAGGGGTGTGCGTGAGGGGGAGAGGTTGCAACACGGATACACGCTAACGCACATGGACAAACAAACACTTGTCATACACAAACACAAACACACAAACACAGGCAGACAGGAATGAACACTGACCTGAGGGCAGCCATCTCCACCAGCTTCCCTGATGTGGACGCGCACCTACATGTTTATGGCGTTGGGTTGGATTGGGATGGGATGGGTTGTTGGATTCTTAGTTTGTTGGGTTGGGTTGGGTTGGGTTGGGTTGGGTTGGGTTGGGTTGGGTTTGTTTGTTGGGGGTTGGGTTGATCATGTCCAAGCCATGCCACAGTCACTTTCTGTTCATGCCCAGGCTATGCATTCAACAATAATATAGATTCGCATTCCCCTATTTGGCGGGGAGATCCATCTTCATCTACCAGGCTACCCATAGACTACCCTGCCAGGGTAGGACAAAACGGCCGGTATAGCAGAATTGCCAATTTTCACTGTGATGTACTGCAGCCCCAAAATCCCACTGTCGGTTTGCCCACAACTTCATGTCGAGTCCCATGCGGTATGCATTGACTAGTTCTAAGATAGACTTGTGGTGAGACCGATAGGAATCCATAGACTGTCCTGCCTGCATACTTGAATTCGAACTTGTCGCGTAGTAGTCCAAGCTCAGGCACAGTAGCAGTCTGCGAAAGCAAAACCCACAGTAACCTTCCCCAGTGCAAGCGCGCGGGAAGGTTCCTGCAACCTCACGCCCGTGGCAAGGCGTAACAATTTGTATTTGTTTTGCGATACTACATACTATCAGCTACACACTAAGAGCTATACATGATCAGCTACACACTATTAGCCACATACTGCCAGCTACACATGATCAGCTACACACTATCAGCCTCACCTGGTACCGCAACGACGTTGCTTTGGCTATCAGCAACACATTATCAGCATCACTTGGAACCTCAACGACGTTGCTTTGGCTATCAGGAAACGGAGGTATATCCCATCCACGTTAAGCTACACACTACTAGCTACACACTACCAGCTACACACTATCAGCCTCACCTGGTACCGCAACGATGTTGCTTTGGCTATTAGGAAACGGAGGTAAATCCCATACTCCTTTTGGGCAGAGTCCACAACCTGGGGTGGTTGATGGTTGGTGGTTGGTGATTGGTGGTTGTGTTGGTGGTTGTGTTGGTGGTGTTCTTCCCAGCTTCCCTGATCAACTCTAAACGCTACACCCCCACCCATCCACCACCCACCAACACATAATTAAGTTAAACACGTGGCTCAGTGTACGTTATCTATCGTAAGGTTGGCTAGCTGAATAATTATTATTTGTTGTGTGAGGCACGCCTCAAATTGAGCAACTTGGTGAGACCCCAGCGCATCGTGCTGCTCCCCCCCACGCACACACACACCACCACCACCACCACACACAAGCTCCCATTACCGGAACCGCCCATTATCTATCATTGATCCAAACCTGAAGCTAGCTAGTGCATGTGCAAGCTGACATTGCAGGCATTCCACGTCAGCTGGAAGCTTTGGACTTGACCCAGTGGCAGGCTACGGGAGCTGGCTGGAAGCTGTTGTGCGGGCAAAGAAACGGTGCAGGAGAAACGGTGCTAAGTCATGGTACAAAGAAATGGTGCTAAGGTTATTGGTGGTTGTGTTGGTGGTTTTCTTCCCAGCTTCCCTGATCAACTCTAAACGCTACCTCCCCACCCATCTACCACCCAGGTGCAGGAGAAACGGGGCTATGACACGGTACAAAGAAATGTGCTGAAGAAATGGTGCAAAGAAATGTTGCAGCAGAAATGGTAAAAACAAATGTCGGAGAAGAAACGGTAAAAAGAAACGTAACAAAGAAATGTTGCAGCAGAAATGGTACAAAAAAATGTTGGAGAAGAAACGGTGCAAAGAAACGGAACAAAGAAAGGTTGCAGCAGAAACGGTACAAATAAATGAAACAAAGAAATGTTGCAGCAGAAATGGTACAATGAAATGTTGGAGAAGAAACGGTACAAAGAAACGGAACAAAGAAATGTTGCAGCAGAAATGGTACAAAGAAAGGTTGGAGAAGAAACGGTGCAAAGAAACGGAACAAAGAAAGGTTGCAGCAGAAACGGTACAAAGAAATGAAACAAAGAAAGGTTGCAGCAGAAACGGTACAAAGAAATGTTGCAGCAGAAACGGTACAAAGAAACGTTGGTGAAGAAACGGTACAGCAGGCTGACCTGATTGGTAATGGTGTAAGCCGTACACCTAACCTGTTTGGTGATGGTGTAAGCAGTACGCCTTACCTGTTTGGCGATGGTGTAAGCGGTACAGAATGTTTACCTGTTCAGTGACGGTGTAAGCGGGCTTGTACCACTCCAGGAGCTTTAGAAAGACTTTGATTAATCTGTTCTTCGGGTGGGATTGAATATCTGTTGTCGGCGCTCCCTTGTTGTAGCCAGACATCTGCACCAAAGAAAGGCAGAGATCACATGTTCACAAGGATGGGTAGGTGGGACAGTATTTCGATCTTATCGATGATGATGATGCAAGCAGGCTTGAACCACTCCAAGAGCTTGGGGAATAGTTGTATGATTCTGTTCTTCGGGTGGGATAGAATATCCTTTAAAGGAGCTCCCTTGTTGTAGCCAGACATCTGCACCAAAGAAAGGCAGAGGTCACTAGTTCACAAGGGTGGGTAGATGGACAGTATGTTCTAGCTTATCGATGATGAATTGATGATGGTGTAGGGGGCTTGTACCAATACATGAGGCTGAGGAAGGGTGGGTAGGTGGGACAGTATTTTCTATCTTATCGATGATGATGGCCAGCCCGTTTGCTTGCACTTGGGCCAACCACCAACCAGTGATATTATAGCAATTCTGTGGATTCTTTTGAATCGACAGTCGAAGGTCATACTTGGCACCTTGACTTTTTCAGACAAAATTTACGACAATTCTCCTATAATTCTTGGAATTTCAGGCCGAATTGGAAGTTAAAAGTATGACCTATGAACTGTTTCGAAATACATGTCCCATACGTACTTACTCCTTGAAAAGGAGGTCCACCAGCAATTTAAGCTGGTAGCTAGCATAGTCCTGGGAGGTTGCTTGTACAGTATGCACTTAGCCACTTAGCACTTAGGGAGGTCCACCAGCAAATTAAGCTGACAGCATTACATTACATTACATTACATTGCATTGCATTACATTACATTACGTTACGTTACGTTACATTACATTACATTACATTACAATATGTACTTAGCGACTTACTCCTTGACAGGGAGGTCCACCAGCGATTTAAGCTGACAGCATTACAATATATTACATTATCACGTTTCACCTTAATGATGATATCTTGCAGAAATTCTTGCGTAAACCTCTTCAACCCACTTTGTTGCGGGCAGCATGTCCCTCAATTTTTTTTTTCAAATCAAAAAGAGGAAATCTGATTCCTTTTTATTTTTCCCTCCCTTTTTTTCCCGAAACAGGATCCTTATTCCGATTTTTGTCGGTTTGGGTCATTTTTAGTCAGTTTCGGTAAAACAAAACTTCGTGGCCTGCCAAGCGGGCAGCCTGTATCTTCATTGCGTGCTCGACCGGCAACATCATGGGTCGAAGTGGGTTGAAGAGGTTTACGCAAAACCTGGTTTCTATTTCCTTTTTTTCTTCAAGATATCATCATAAAGGGAAAAAGTGATCAAGTACATGAACAATATGCACTTAACCACTTACTCCTTGACAGGGAGGTCCACCAGCAAAAATCATGTTCTTGCCATGCTCCTGGAGCGGGATGTTGCCCTCGTCACGCCACCTCTTCACAAAGGCAGCAATGTGCTTGGGGCAAGAAAGGTCGTGTTCTGGCTGCCAAGAATTTTGCCAGCGCCTGAGGTTGGCGGAGATAGAGGGGTAGGGGAGGAGGGGGGGTAGGGGGGTAGGGGAGGAGGGGCTAGGGGGTATGGGGGTAGGGAGGAGGGGGGTAGGGGGTAGGGGAGGATGGGGGTAGGGGGGTAGGGGGGTAGACGATGAGGGGGATAGGGGGGTAGGGTTGGAGGGGGGTAGGTTTAGAGGGGTAGGGAGTAGGGGAGTAGGGGGGTAGGGGAGTAGGGTAGGGAGTAGGGGAGGAGGGGGGTAGGGGGGGTAGGGGGGTAAAGGGGTAGGGGAGGATGGTGGTAGGGTAGGAGGGGGGTAGGGGATAGGGGGTTTAAGGAGGAGGGGGTAGGGGGGTAGGGGAGGAGGGGGGTAGGGGTAGAGGAGGAGGGGGGGACAGGGGAAGGGGGTAGGGGAGGAAGGGGGTAGGGGGGTAGGGGGCAAGGGAGGAGGGGGGACGGGGGTAGGGAGGAGGGGGATAGGGGGTAGAGGGGTAGGGGGGTAGGGGGCGGAGGGGAGGAGGGGAGGAGGGGAGTTGGGGGGTAGGGGGATAGGGCGTACAGGGGTAGGGGAGGAGGGGAGGAAGGGAGGAAAGGAGGAGGGGGGTAGGGGAGGAGGGGAGGGGGGGGGGGGAGGGGAGGGGGGGGGGGGGGGAGGGGAGCAGGGGAGTAGGGGAGTAGGGGGGGTAGGGGAGTAGGAGGGTAGGGGATTAGGGGAGTAGGGGGGTAGGAGAGTACGGAGGTAGGGGAGTAGTGTGTGTGTGTGTGTCTGTGTGGGTGTGTGGGTGGGGGGGAGATGTATAGAAATGGGTGTAGGGAGCTGTGGGACTCATAATGGGGAGGGGAGTTCAGGTAGTAGGTAGTAAGACACATCATAGTTCCACTGTACCGGGCAGTCCCCATCAAAGTTTTTCTTCTTGATGGCACCCCCCCAGAACCCCTCGAGCTCAGAGCTTCGCCATGCGATGGCTATGCACATATGATATGCACATATGATGCGATGGCTAGGCAACAATCCTGAAACCAGGCTTGAGTAGCCCAAGTAGCTACTCAACCTGGCCTACAGAAATCTGAAATAAAAACACTGGTCCCCATAAGGTTGAGTGCTATATCAGAGATACCACCACCACCCCTCCCCTCATCCCCCATAACATGCTGGATCTAGGCTAAAACAAGGACTCGTGCAAGCAAGCAGACAGATCTTGAACCCCCACCCCACCCGACAGGCCCCCCACCCTACCACCACAACCGACCCACCCCCCATCCCCCAAAACAGGCTGGTCCTAGGCTAAAACAAGGACTCAGGAAAGGGAGCAGACAGATCTTGACCCCCCACCCCACCCACCCACAAAACCACCCCTCCCCTTACCGCTCACACTCGTCAACAGCCCAGTTGACTAAGAACTCGAGCTGTGAGTCACCGTACCCGGTTGCATGGCAAACCCCCAGAAAACCCGGGCTCAGAGCTTCGCCATGCGATTGCTACGCAAATATATAGGCTTCGGCCTCTAGGGCTACCAGTGGACAAAATTAGCCCTAACAGGTATAACCCGCCCAGGCCCCCCCTTACCGCCCACGCTCGTCAACAGCCCATTTGACCAAATACTCGAGCTGTGAGTCACCGTCCTCCGGGTCCTTCAATAACTGCCCATCCTCGTTCCTCTTGACATGGTCAAGCATCTGGCAGAGAGTACACAAGGGTGGGATTGGGATGGGTGGTGAGGTGGGTGGATGGATGGAGGGGTGGGTGATGGGTTGGGTAGAAGGGTGGGTGAATGGAGGCGTGGGTGGATGGAGGGGGGTCGATGGGTTGGGTAGAGGGGTGGGTGCATGGAGGGGGGGGGGGGGGGGATTAAGAACTGAGCCGTGAGACACTATCCTCCAGGAACTGAAGTAACTGCCCAACCTTGTTTTTCTTGAGATGGTCGGCTGGAAATACAGAGGAGTGGAAGATGAGATGGGTTGTGAGGTGGGTAGATGAAGGGGTGGGTGATGGGTTGGGTAGATAGGTGTGTCCATGGAGGGAGGATGGGTGATTAAGAACTTGAGCTGCGAGTCACCATCCGTGCTTTTCTTTTCATGGTCGGCTGGGAATACAGAGGGGTGGACGATGGGATGGGTTGTGAGGTGGGTTGATGGGGGTGACGGTGATGGGTTGGGTAGGCGGGTGGGGGTGGGGAGGATATACAAAATATACAAAATATATATATGGGGGGGATTAAGAACGTGAGCTGTGACTCACCATCCTCAAGGAACTTTAGTAATTGCCCATCGAGGGGGGGGCAATACAAGATATTCCGTACGTCATGTTCAATATGGATAAAGAACCGCAAGCAATAGTCGATACAAAAAAAATCATGTTGATACACCCACCGGCGGCCGAGATAGAGGGGGGGGGGGGGTCCGACCGTTTTCCCAACTTTATTTGTACTTTGTGTAACTTTCTTGCCAAAGCGATTTTTTGAGCGTTAAGTGCACCATTGAGAAGGGATCGACGAGACGGGTACAAATCTGCAACCGTTAGTCAGTAGCACACAGTGTGTAATTGGTGGGTGCCCTGGGAGGCACATCCAGGCTGGACGCCAGACTGGACGTCACCTACACCTTAGCGCCCAGCGTCGCACGAGCGGCAGTTAGGCTGAAAATTGAAAAACTTAGATATGGATTCTGGGGGTTTACAGTATGGCGCACACAATGGCATCCTCAGAATTCCCAAATAGGGATTGTGTGATAGTCAAAAATCAGTTCTTCACCCCCTCTGGGTTGCCCACGTACCGTAGTCACCCTTCACCTTTTCAGGGGGCGTCTCAAAGCTGGAGTTCTCCTTATTTAAAACAAAACAGTAGCAGGACAGTTTTCTCGGTATGATTCAGCTACACTTCCTCTTGGGTCCCACCAAACGAAGAGAAAGCAAACGGTAGAATGGCCGCGTTTCGGTGTTGTCGCAAGGTGGAGGGTCGGGGCGATGGTTGGGTGGGTTGGGTGGGTCAGGTGGGTTGGGTTGGGTGGGGGTGGGGGTGGGTGGGGGGGCTGGGGACATACCCCCCCCCACACCCACACCCACTCACCCCCCCATACTCACCCATATTACCTACCCATTCACCCACCCATATTATCAACCCATACCCAGGCATTCACCCACTTATACTCTGGGCTGGGCTGGGCTGGGCTGGGCTGGGCTGGGTTTGTGTGTGTGTGTGGGGGGGGGGGGGGGGGGGGGGGGTAAATACTTATTGCACGAGGTCCAAAGTGGTGCCTATAGACTACCCATATGACCCACCCATATTATCAACACATACCCAGCTATTCACCCACCCATACTCTGGGCTGGGCTGGGGTTTGAGGGTTTTGGGGGGAGGGGGGGGGGGGGGGGGGGGGGGGGGGTAAATACTTATTGCACGAGGTCCAACGTGGTGCCAATAGACTACCCTCACCAAGGCCTACTTATGGGTGGTATCAGAATGTCATTTGGAGGTCTGAGTAAAAAGTTAGCAAAAAAACAAATGAGGGCTGACACCCCCCCCCACCCCCCCCACCCCTAAATGAGGTGCTCAGAATGACCTGAAAAGTAAGTCAAAATATTGCCTTGTTACATGTGATCAGAAATAATCGATTGGCATGACTGAGATTTTTGAGGCCTGGGCTCCTCCTGCTGAATTAGTGGATAAAGACTCCAGCATGAAGCCGGTCAAGAATCCTGATTCCTTTGAAGGATGGGCGTACTCAATACAATTTATTCAAAAATGCGCTAAGAATCGCACATAGAGATGATGATTTAACTATATTGTAGAATTAAATGATCACTGTGGCACAAACTCAGGGCCCCCGACAGTAAAACGATTGTTTGGGGTTCACTTCATCAATGCTTTTAATTTATAAGCCCTTCCTACCACGGTTGGGCAAGTCCCTTTGGCTTATTTGACCTACCCCTGGACTGTAAGATACATACATACATACATACATACATACATACATACATACATACATACATCTATATATATGTAAAGATACAGGGATTTGACTATCCTTTTTCTGCTTGTTCCTCGTGTCACATGGGGGCGGGGGGCAGGGGGGTTACACGGACAATTGCGGTACAGTACTGCCAGCCAGTTCAAACTTAACTTGACAAAAATTACCAGCCCAAAGCGACTGAAATAAGAGCGATGCCACCATTTGCCTTGCGCATGCACACTGGATGCGCCATATCTCCCCACAATTGCATGGCCTTTGTAATGTTATTGCCACTTCTTTGAATTTCTCGATTCCTTCGTCGCCATTCCTTCTTGCTGAACATTCTCGCCCTTGCACCGCTCTTTCGATGTCTGCAGCCTCTTCCCAATGCATTGAAAAATCTGTTGATGCGAATCGTGCGATAGCGAGTGCATGACAGAGTTGACTCCATCAATCCTTCCTTCCTCGACTTCGAGTTGTGCAAGTAACAACAGGATTTGCGATGATTTTTAACGACCATCCAACAGTTGCAGAAGCTGTTGCACCTGTTACGCAAATCTTGCTCAATGATACCTTACAGCGGTGGTAAATGGATTTTCGGTCAACACCGCTGGCCCGACTTGGCAAATGAGCGCGAAGAACAAGCTTCAGGTATGCAGCTTTGCGATCGCGCAGGTATGGTTTTCTCTGCGGGGTCGATAGCTATGCAAGCGTTCGCAAGGTCTTGGGGGAGGGTGGAGGGTGGCCCACCCTGCGTGGGGATGGCTGTGTGGTTGTGGGTGGGTGAGGGGCAGGGAGAGGTCGGGGAATGTAGGGGATAATATGGGTCTTTTTGGGGGTGTTTGGAATGGTATGCATGTGTGATTCAGGGTGGGGGGCTGCTGAAGTGAAAGGGAAGAGTTAAGGGTAAGGGGTGTACGTTTCTGTGTCTGTGGGCGAGGGGGGTGGGAGGGAGGGGAGCGTACACCGAGGGTGGGGATGGCCGGGTGGTGGTGGTGTAGGGGGGGAGGTGTAGGGGGGAGAAAGAGAGTGTGTGTCAAGGGGGTGGGGATGGGGGGCAGGAAGATTTAGGGAAAAGTAGGGGATCGTGCAGGTCCGGGGGGGAGGGTGTGGGTGTGGGGGTGTGGGGGTGGGGTGGGGTGGGGTGGGGGGGGGGCATGCACTACATATTTTCAGCTGCAAAGGGGGAAATGTCTTGACTGAGTGCGTGTGTGTGTGAGAGGGGTAGGGTGTGTGTGTGTGTGTGGGGGGGGGGGGGCATACAAGGGCCCGACTCCTTCTGTGACCCTGAGCAGACCAAAGGACCTGGGTGGGTGGGGGGTGGCCAACGGCTATCTATAGCAGCTATCCATAGATCCATAGCAGCTATCCATAGAAGGCAGCTATCACAAAATGGGAGCTACCTATACCTTGAAAAGAAAAAAGAAGAAACAAAGAAAAGAAGAAGAAGAAAAATGTCCACGTTTACATTTCCTGGTAAATGTATTTGCTGAAGACGGCAAGTAGCTGAATTGCTGACTGAAGCTATGTAACTAAGTTCGAGTTCAAGTATACCTTCAGTCGCATACTTAAGATGTCCTCCACATCCCAACGCTGGGCGGCAGTGTTGTAGCCTTGTGTACCATCTTCCAATTCAGCCCAGCCCCCAATCTCCTCCTCCACCTCCTCCTTTCGGCGCTTAACAGGCGTTGCTCTGTTGTCTGTCTTGGCACTAGGGCTGGCCTTCTTGTTGCCTACCTGGGCACCTAAGAAGATAGAGGTGTGGGTGTGCGGGATGGGAGGTAGGTGTGTGTGGGTGTGTGTGGGTGTGTGGGGGGTGGGGGGGGCATGTGTGTGGCTGTGGCTGTGTGGTTGGGCTGGGGGCGTGGGTTGGGCCCTAGGGCTCCTGACCTCAACATCAGTTGTGTGTGAAGGGCCTTCACATTCTGCAGAACTTCACGCAGCTAGCCCACGGGTGCCCTCAGGGTGTTATTGGTAAGGATCGGAAAATCATATGATACTGAACAAAGGCCAGTATGATATCATATGATATCACACAAATTGCATCTTATGATATTGTATATAAATTGTAACTTTGGCCTAGACAGACTGCCGGCATCATGATTGAAAATTGAAAATTGAAAATTGAAAATCGAACAACCAAGTAAGTCACACTGCCGGGGACAGTTGACCCTACTAAGGACGTGGTGTTATCGGCACCGGTTTGTGAGCTCACCTTGCTCGAGGTTGGCAACGAGGCTAGAACCAGTCACGTGACATACAGTTGACGGCCACCGTGAGAACCGAAACGCTCCCGACGGGGTTCGAACCCGGCATCTCCTTCGATCAAGGTCGGAAACTCTACCATTGAGCCACTCCGAGTCCGGATCGGGGATGCCGGCATCATATGATATCATATGATGACATCATATCATATTATATCATAATGTCGTTCCCTAGTTATTGGGCACTTTTGCAGAAGCTGCACAAGGTAGGCTTGCGCTGCAAAAAAAGGCTAAAACCAATAAAGCTATTAGCCCAATCGGCTGCCCCCTGGACTGAAACACACGATCACAGCAAAGATGACTACCAATGTCTAGCTTGTGCTGAAAAAAGGCTAAAACCAGTACTGCCTTTAGCCCAATCAGCACCCCCTGGACTGAAACAGACTTGTGCCTTGTGCAGCTACTCATGTATAATTAACTACTAACTACCTACTAATAACTAACTAACTACTAACTACTTATAATTTACTAATAATGTCTTACTAACTACTAACTTACTACTAATGCCGGGCTTGTGCTGCAGAAAAGGCTAAAACCAATACAGCTTTAGCCCAAGCAGGACAGGAGAAGTACTAAGATTGAGCCATAACTGGGGGCCGGTAAAGATGACTGCTACAGTGAAGAGCAATCAAGACCGAAGAAGAAGAAAGAAAAAGGGGGGGGGAACGGAGCGGGGGCGGGCGTACAGGGCCGGGGAGTCGGGGGCCGCGAAAGACAGCGAGCAGCAAAAAGGCGGGCGAAGCGATGTCACAGGTCCAGTTCACGTGCAAGAAGAGGACGCCACACCACGACGCACCCAACACGCCACACCACACGACCACCGAAGCCACACGGCACCGCGCACCCACCGACGCCACACCAACCACGGACCCACATGGACGGCACAGGATCGGCAGCCTAACCGATGCACACCTACCAAGCACCCACGACGCCAACCCCACCACGCACCACCGTACGCCCACCACCACGCTCTCACCGACGCAAGCCCGCGCACCCCGAGACCTCATCCACCACGGACCCACCCGACGACCACCACGCACCCCACGGAGCCATACACGCGCCGCTTCCGCGACGCCACCCACCACGCACCGACCACGCACACCGCCACGCACATACCTACCAAGAACGGCGCACCTATTCTGCCACACCAGCACGTACCCACCGACGGCAACCACAGCCATCCCGACCGAGCCACACCACCCGACCCCCTGACGTCACATACCCATGCACCCACCGACTGCCCACCACAGCACTCACCGACGGCCCAGCACCACTACTCACCCACCGGACGCCAAGAGCACCGCGCACCCATCGACGCCACACCACCACGGACCCACCGAGGACACCACCACGCACCACTGTACGCCACACCACTGCGCACCCACCGACGCCAACCACCATCGGCACCATACTCCACCCACCACTCACACACCTACGTCACCACACACTGAACACACCGAGCCCGACCACCACTCAACCACGACGCCACACACCTACGCACCCACCGACCTCCACACCACCACGCACCACGAATTCACACCACCACCACCACCAGTCAACACCACCACGCACCACCGTACGCCATACCACCACTACCCACTCGTCCACACACCACCTCACCCACTACAATTACCACCATCCAAGAAGCACCACATCTTACCAACTTGGTAGCAGAGCTTGCAAGGCCGTTGCCACCTCCCGTCCTGCCTGGCGTATAAGCTTCCCTGGTCGCGGGGGGCTGTGGCCGCCCAGCCCTTGGTGGATTTTTTCTTGCTACCCCACTAATGCCTGCTCTCCCGGCCAAAGCGGTGCTGGGTCCTGGGCATGTGCTGGGGGCAGGTGGTGGGGGCATGTCCTGGAAGGACATGCTGGGGAGGGGCTGTGCTGGGGCGGGCATGTGCTGGGGGGATGTGTAGACGTCGCCCTCACGCCAGCTAGGGTCTACACTCATGTGGTCAGCACCGTCAGTGTGGGCCTCTCCGGCTGCTGAAAGAGAGAGCGGAAGAGAAGGTAATCTGTCCAGCTCATCGTCACTCTGCCCACTGCCTTCAGCGCCTGAGTCTCTGGCCAGTTCACTGCCCCTGCTGCCCTGTACCCCTCTGACGTCCTCGGCCTCTGTCCCTGCGACCAGAGCCGTGATCTGGTCCATCGGGCTTAGCTTAGCAAAAACCTTGGTCTGACCCGATGCTAAGAGCATCTGCTCGGTACTCCACCGGCCATCAGCCCCATTGGCCGCGAAACCCCGGCCGCGGGAAGGGCTTGGTTCCTGTGTTACAGGGTAGCGCTGCAGGGAGGAGGAAGGTTCTAGAGCATCCCGGGCGGGGCTGAGGGACAGGTTTATGAGCTCGGAGAGCTCATCAGAGGTGTGGGGGGGAGGGGTGGGGCTGGGGGATGAGTTGGGAGGGGGGGGGCTTTCAGATGATGGGAGTGCCCATGGGTTGACTGCAGAGGTGTTCTCAGGTGCTTCAGCTGGAGGAGAGGGGACCCTTGAGCTCCTGACCTCAACATTGGGCGCGTGTGAAACGCCTTCATATTCTGCAGCACTGCACACAGCTGCACCCGTGGTCGCTTCACGTGCGAGGGCAGCTGGACTTGGGCCCTGGGCAATGGAACCTGGGCTGCCTGGGCTCCCGGGAGCACACGCGGATGCAGACGCAGAGCCTGGGTCGCCAGCCTGGCCGGCAATCGCCCCAGCAGCAGCTTGTTGTCTACACTCCTCTTTCTGGACACCGCCTTAAGGGCCCTCCTCCTCATCCCTCCACTGGGAAGCCTCCAGATCCAAGGCTTGCTCCCCCTCCAATTTTGATTCCGAATCAGATACTGAATCTGAATCACTGGGAGCAACAGATGAGGCGGGATACTGGTCACACACCGTCTGCCACTTCCGCGCCTGCGTGCAGAGGTGGAGAGAAGGTGGATTCTGGATTTTGGGGAAGGTGGAGAGAAGATGGAGAGAAGGTGGATTCTGGATGTTTCACTTGTGTGGAGAGGAGGAGGAGTGAAGGTGGATTCTGGATTTTGGGGAAGGTGGAGAGAAGATGGAGAGAAGGTGGATTCTGGATGTTTCACTTGTGTGGAGAGGAGGAGGAGTGAAGGTGGATTCTGGATTTTGGGGAAGGTGGAGAGAAGATGGAGAGAAGGTGGAGAGATGGTGGAGAGAAGGTGGAGAGAAGGTGGAGAGAAGGTGGATTCTAGATGTTTCACAAGTGTGAAGAGAAGGAGGAGTGAAGGTGGACTCTGGATTTGGGGGAAGGTGGAGAGAAGATGAAGAGACGGTGGAGAGAAGATGGATTCTGGATTTTGGAGATGGTTGAGATAAGGTGGAGAGAAATTGGGTTCTGGTTCTTTTTACGTGTGCGGAGTGACGGTGGTTTCTGAGAGATGGCTTCTTGGAACAAAGTGAAGGCGGAGGTTGGAGCAGACGGTGATTTCAAAGGTCAAGGAAAGGAATCAGTCTGAATCAATACCAATAAAAAATTGTGCGACGCGTCGCAAATTGAGCGACTTGGTTGGATTCAAGTACGACGCGCTGCCTCCCGAACCCAAGCGCGGAGCCCGGGGGGGGTGGGGGGGCATTCTGACTAGATTAGCCAGACACTTGGGTTGCCATGGAGCGACGGAATGGCGACACGTCGTCCGAAGAAGAAAAGTGAATGTTAAGGCTGAATCAATCCAACAACGTGCATAGAGATTATGAGCTGGGTTAGGCACTGAACACACGTTCAGGACAAATATCACGGACATGTGCAGTATAAAAAATAAATAATAATAAATAAATAATAAATAATAAATAATAAATAATAATAAAAAAAAAAAAAAAAAAAAAAAAAAAACAGAAGCATATCACGGATACGTGCAGTGTACAAAGCAGGGAAGGTCCAGTGGGCTTATGCTATGTTGTACTGTCTTATAGCTATTATCCTGGCTTACATTGAGTTGGGAGTTGGGCTGTACGTAAGAATGCATAGAGGACCGTATGGGGCATCAGTAGAAACAAACCTGACTGTAAACGACGAGCTCAGAGCATATTAACTTGTCCTATATTAAACTGAGTTTTAGGGGGCTGTATACTAAAACGCGTAGAGGACCCCATGGGGCACCTGTAGAAATACAACTTGCTGTAAACGACGAGCTCAACGCATATTAACTTGGCCTGGCGTATACTGAGTTTTAGGAGGGCTGTATATAAGAATACATAGAGGATCTTGTCGAAACAAATATGGCACTTGTATAAACAAATATGGCTGTAGACAACGAGGCCTACGCATATTAACCTGGCCTTTCGTATAATGAGTTTTAAGGGGGGGCTGTATGAAAGAATATGTAGAGGACCCAATGGGACACCTGCACAAACAAAACTTGCTGTAAATGACGAGGTCTACCTTCAGTAACCTGTCCTTGCTCACACTGAGTTTTAGGGGGGCCTTCAGTAACCTGTCCTTGCTCACACTGAGTTTTAGGGGGGCCTTCAGTAACCTGTCCTTGCTCACACTGAGTTTTAGGGGGGCCTTCAGTAACCTGTCCTTGCTCACACTGAGTTTTAGGGGGGCCTTCAGTAACCTGTCCTTGCTCACACTGAGTTTTAGGGAGGTCTTCAGTAACCTGTCCTTGCTCACACTGAGTTTTAGGGGGGCTGTACATAAGAATATGTAGAGGACCCTATGGGACACCTGCACAAACAAAACTTGCTGTAAACGACGAGGTCTACCTTCAGTAACCTGTCCTTACTCACACTGAGTTTTAGGGGGGCTGTACATAAGAATATGTGGAGGACCCAATGGGACACCTGCACAAACAAAACTTGCTGTAAAGAACGAGATCTACCTACAGTAACCTGGGCTGGGAGCTATATCCCGAGGATATTGAACCCCTGCTCCTTATACTGAAGTTTACTGGCGCATATTTGGTAGTGGTGCACTTTCTGAGCAGACAGACAATGAGACATTTACATTTCAAGTGAGTGACGTCTTTTTACACCAGGGTACTCTGATTAGGACAAGTTCTATGCAGCGTCGCAAGAATTTGCAATGGAGCGACAGGTGGCAACGGAAGCGAGTTAGTTACGAGACAGTTGCCTGACGTGTCGGGCTTCATCTCGGGGGGGCGGTCGGACGCACGGACGGTTAAACGGACAACGGGGCAACCCTGGGGGCTCCTGCCCCCTTGAAGAGATCCGCTACGCTCTCTCCCTGAACCCAAGCAACTCCCAACCGCTGCCATTGCTAGCTGTCGTTGAGCAGCGTGCACATGCTTTAATTCCCCCCATACACCCAATTTTCACCCCCCCACCCATACACGCCACACACCCTGTTCACCGGAGCTCCGCCAAAAAACTCTGTATGACCTGAACCTCATGGGTTTGAAGCAGGCTGCAGTCCCCATGGCATCTGGTACGGAGTGGTCTGCACTCACACCTCCTGCTTTTTTTATTAGGTACCTAGGCGGCCCTTGACTCCACTGCTCAATCGGGCAGTTTCGCCGATGCACCACTAAGTACCATCTCTTTGTTCAGTTCCTATCACTATCTTGTTCTTTCTTCTCATCCCAACAGGCAGCATTGACCACTCACCATCTCATATGCTTCGTCCAGGCCCATGATGAAGACCTGCGGCATGATAATACAAAAATTGGTTTTGAGAGACAAGAAGGAGGATACGACTGCAGATTTAGGGGTCTTCAGAACCCTTATATCTGGCTTATAGGTGTCTGGCTGATAGATTATGGAGGGAGAAGAGGAAGGAGGGTTTGCGATGAGAAAAAGGGAAGAAATTAATAGAGGGCATGGGAGAAGGAGAGGGAGAGAAAGAGGCGGAAGAGGGGGGAGAGAGAGAGAAGTTAGAGGGAAAGAGGGAAGGGGGGGGAGGAAGAGAGGCCGGAAGAGGGAGGAGAGGAGGATGAGAGGGGGAAGGGTAAGGGGGGTGGGGGGGGAGGAGAAGGGAAGAGGGAGGAGCCGAGAAAGAGAGACAGAAGAGGAGAGGAAAGAGAGGGAAGAGGAAGGGGAGGGAAAAGAGAGGAGAGGAGGGGAAGAGGAGGAAGAGGAAGCGGGGGAAGAGGAAGAGAAGGAAGGGTAGGTAGAAGAAAGGGTGAGAGATGAGAGGAAGAGAGGTACGAGGGAGGAGAGGATAGAGAGGGAAGAGAAGAGAAGGATAGGTAGAAGAGACAGCGGGAAGGGGTAGGAGAGAGGAAGAGAGGGAGAGGAAGGGGGGGGGGGGGGCGCGGACGGAGGAGGAGTGAGGGGGAAGAGGAAGAAGGATAGGGGGACGAGATCAGGAGGAAGGGGAGGGAGGAGAGGAAGAGAGGGAAGAGGAAGGGGAGGGAGGAGAGGAGGAAGAGGGAGGAGAGGAAGAGAGGGAAGAGGAAGAAGGATGTGAGACGAGGTAGAGGATGAAGAGGAAGAAGAGGGGAGAGAGGAAGAGGGAGAGGAGGAAGGGGAGGGAGGAGAGAAAGAGGGAGGCGAGAAAGGAGAGGAAGAGAGGAAGAGGAAGGAAGATGTGAGACAAGGTAGAGGAAGAAGAGGAAGGAGAGGGGGGAGAGGAAGAGGGAGAGGAGGAAGGGGAGGGAGGAGAGGAAGAGAGGGAAGAGGAAGGAAGATGCGAGATGAGATAGAGGAAGAAGAGGAAGAAGAGGGGGGAGAGGAAGAGGGAGAACAGGAAGGGGGTTGAGGGTGGAGGGTTAACGAAAAGAAGAGACAGAAAAGGACAACACCTTATATCAATCGATCACCTTGGTTTCAGGGTGATTGACCTTGTAGGTTTGTCCTGCATCATGATTGTTGTCTACTGCCCACTTGCACTTCACCTTCGCCCCTATGAGCCCCTTTTTCTGCCCAGCTGCTTGGACGGGCTCTGGATGGACAGTATGGGGAAGCTGGTCAGCACTTGGGTTTAGGCGGTTTAGATGTAGGATTTGGGGTTTATGATTTAGTGTTGAAGGGGTTGTAGGGATAAGGTTGAGGGTTTGGGGTTTAGGGTTTAGGTGGTTCAGGTGTTTTAGGAAAATAAGTGCTGACCAGCTGAGTGCTGACCAGCTTTCCCCTAACTAACTGGGTTAACCCGCTGCGCCATGAATGCCAGACCTCCAGCACCACAGCAGACCTCTTGTACAAGCGTCACCCTCTGGATTTTTTTGGAAAAAAAGTGCTGACCAGATGAGTGCTAACCAGCTTCTCCCTACCTGGGTGGACTCGCTGCTCCATGAATGCCAGACCTTCAAGCCAGGGATTTGATTTTCCTGTATATATAGCGATCGCTAGTTTTGCCCCTGTTTCAGCGAAGTTATCGCTATAAAAAAAGTAAAATAAAAAAAGGTTTTGCCCTAAACAGCTACAAAAACAGCTTATAAAGTATAGATGTTAGAAGTCGCCTTAACACGAGTGTCCTTGCGGGAGGCCTAAAACCCTAAAGTAGGGAAACCCAGTTAGATTTAAAAAAAATCTTAAGCACCCAGCAGCCTCTGTAAGATCACCCTTGGTTTTTTAGTGAGGAAACACT
>JACBWV010000394.1:882130-1027070 GCA_013435795.1 Chlamydomonas sp. ICE-L | reverse complement strand
GCGTGTGTATGTTTGTGCGGTGGGTGGGAATGGCTTTGGATGGGGTGGGTGGCCGGCTGGTGGGGTGGGAAGGCTTGTTGATGTGTGTGGCGTGGGGCGTTGGATGGGATGGCGCGTGATCGGGTGACGAGGGTTGGGTAAGTTGTTGTGAGGGTAGCGGTGCGGTTGGGAAGGCAAATGTGATGGGGGGTGGCATGGGTGGGACGTGCGTGTTAATGGGTGGCGTGGTGTGGGAGGCATGTGCTCGGGGTGGCGTGGGTGGACGCGCGTTGATGGATGGCGTGGGGTGGGAAGCCGCGTATGATGGCCGGTGGCGTGGGTGGGAAGGGTTTGATGGGTGCGTGGGGTGGGAAGCTGTGTCGGGTTGCGACGGTGTGGGACAGGCTTTGATGCGTGGGCGTGGGGTGGGAAAGGCTTTGAGGGGATGTCCGTGCGTGGTGGGATGGCATGGCGCGTGATGGGAGTGGCGTGGTGAGGTGGGCAGGCTCGCTGATTGGGTGGCGTGGGGGTTTGGCCCGAGCGTGTAGATGGGGTGCTGCAGGTGGTGAAGGCGCGTGTGATGTGGGTGTCCTTTGGGTGGGAATGGCCTGTGATGTGGGTAGCTTGGGGGTGGGCCGACCGCGTGTGATTGATGTCTTGTGGGGTGGGCCGGCGTGTGATGGGGGTGGCTGGGGTTGGCAGGGGCCGTGTCATTGGGTGTGCTTGGGGTGGGCAGAGAGAGCTAGAAGGCGTGTTGCACTGGGGTGGCGTGGGTGCTTGTAAGGTCAGTGTTTATCGGGGTGGCGTTAGAGTGTGTGACAAGAAGGCAACTCGGGAAGAAAATTAGAGAGAAAGGGAAAAGAGGGAACGGAGGGGCTTTGTTTCCTCGGCGTCTTCCCGTGGCCTGCTTCTTATGGCGTATTTTTGGTAGTAAGGTCTCCCTGCCCATAGCCCTCTCTGAGGTGTTCACGTCAGCCTGCAAACTGAACCCCAGTGGAGCTTCTGCAGATCATTTTATAGCTTTACATTCCTTCATCTCGCGTCAGCGTGGGGATGGGTTGTGGGATTGCGTGTGATGGGGTGGCGTCGAGGTGGGCATGGGCATGGGTATGGGTATTTTGATAGGATGTATCCTGTACTTAGCGGCTAGGAGCGGCAGGCAGGCAGTGCAAATGATTAATGTGGCGGGAGCTCTGCTGGTGACTCCTGCTTTAATCGCGGCTCAATTCAGGTAGGGTGGGATCGCATGTGATGGGGTGGGTTGCGATGGGGTGTCGTGGGTATGGGTATGGGTATTTTGATAGGAGGTACATAGCAGCTAGGAGGGGCAGGCAGGCAGTGCAGATGATTCATGTGGCGGGAGCTCTGCTGATGATTCCTGCTTTAGTCGCGGCTCAATTCAGATGGGATGGCGTGTGATGAGGTGGGTTGTAATGGGGTGGCGTGGGGGAGGGGATGGGGATGGGTTTTTTTAAAGGAGGAATCCTGTACCTGGCAGCTAGGAGGGCCAGCCAGGCTGTGCAGATGATTCATGAGGCGGGAGCTCTGCTGGTGACTCCTTCTTCAGTTGCGGCTCAATTCAGGTGGAAGAGAGGGAGGAGATGATGAGGGGGGGACTGTGTGGGTGGGGATGAGAGGGTGGAGATGTGTGTGTGGGTATGGGTGGGTGGGGGTGGGTGGGTGGGGACGGGTGGGTGGGGATGATGAGGGGAGGGACTGTGTGGGTGGGGATGGGTGGGAGGGTGGTGTGGTGGTGCGGCTGATATAAGATGGGCAGTATCGCATACATCATTATGTGGCATTTAACGCTTACATGATTACGTGATGGTCATTGCCCTCACCCACTACTGTTTCATTGGTAATGCAAATGGGTCCGGGGGGAGGGCCGAGATTCGAGTCTCATGATAGCAGATGGTTTGGCCAAAACAGGGTCCCAGGTAGCGATCGCTACTGGTAGCGCAAAAAATATCTCTGACACACAGAAAACAACCTGCTCCACCAGCCCCTCCTGATATCATGGTCAGGCAAGTCCCTTTAGCCTATTTGGTTACCCCTGGAGTGTAACAACATACAATCAACACCCTCCACCCACTACCCCCTCCGCTCTCCCTCCCTGCAGACTTGTCATTCGAACACTGGAGCTACTTTTACCGCCCCAAAGAGTCTTGCGCGTCCTCTCCATTTGCTTCACACACGAGCGCATCACTGAATAGCTAAAAGCCATGACATGGCCAACAAACAGAGAACGATCCTCTCCGTCCCTCCTCCCCACAGACTAGTCCTTCGAATACTGGAGCTACCATTGCCGCCCCAAAGTTCCTTGCGCGTCCTCTCCATTCGCTCGGTACACGAGCGCATCACTGACTAGCTAAAAGCCATGACATGGCCAACAAACAGAAAACAATCCCCTCCGCTCCTCCTCCCTGCAGACTTGTCGTTCAAACACTGGAGCTACCAAGACCCCCCCCCTCAAAGCGTCCTGCGCGTCCCCTCCTTTCCCTTCGCACATGAGCTCATCACCAAACAGCTAAACTCCTGAAATGGCAAACAAACAGAAAATAATCCCCTCCGCCCAGATCCCCTTCCACTCATTACCCCCTCTGCCCATAACCCCCTCCACTCATAACCCCCTTTGCTCATAAACTCGTCCACCACTCCACCATAACCCCCGGCAACCCCCTCCACCACTCCACCATAACCCCTGCCCCCGCTCCACCCATAAACCCCTGCAGGCTAGTCATTCACAGACTGAAGCTACCAACATCGCCCCGAAGTCTGCGCGTCCTCTCCATTTGCTTCGCACACGAGCGCATCACCGACGAGCTAAAAGCCATGACATGGCCATTAAACAGAAAACAATTCCCTCCGCCCAGATCCCCCTTCGCTCATAACCCCCTTCCGAGTCATACGGGGCAAGAGAATGAATGTGGAGAGGCAGAGGAGGGGGGAAGGTAAAAAGGGGACTCAGCAGGAGGTAAGGCGAGTAAAAAGCAGGAAAGGAAAAACGAAAGGAGAAGCGGAATGAAGACGGTGAGCTCCCCCCCTTCTTCCGATACCACCAAACAAACCCCATCCCCGCACTCCAACCTGCCCAGCGCACCGCACCTCACCCCGGGACAAGAGGCGCTCCCCCCAACTCCAACCGCCAACCACCAGGCGGAGAACGTAATGTAAGCAAGCCCCCCACCGCCGGCCCCACCCGCATTGCATAACCCCCCATAACCCGCATCGGAACCCCCCTCCTCTCCTAACCACCCTTCACCACCTCCAAGCAACCAAACCGAAAACCAAAACCCCCCCGCCCCCGTCACTAAAAAACCCACCAGTCCGCAAGAACGTCCCTCCCAACGCAGAACCGCTCCCCCGACTCCTGGGCCCCCCCACCCTCCGACTCCCACGTCACACAACCCCCTCCACCACTCCGCTCATAGCTCCCTCTGCTCTCCTTGCAGACTAGTCCTTCGAATACTGGAGCTACCATTGCCGCCCCGAAGCGTCCTGCGTGTCCTCTCCATTCGCTTCGCACACCAGCGCACCACCGAATAGCTAAAAGCAATCATATGGCCAACAAACAGAAAACAATCCTCTCCGTCCCTCCTCCCTGCAGACTAGTCCTTCGAATACTGGAGCTACCACAGCCACCCCAAAGCCTGCGCGTCCTCTCCATTCGCTTCGCACACGAGCTCATCACCAAATACTTCAGGACGGACCGCCCCTACTGCCTTGATCCCAATCTCCTGGTCAAGATCAGCAGGGCCCCCCAAAAAGACCCGGTCCTACCCACCTGCGCAAGCTCAGCTGCCATACACCAGCATCCCGTCATGAGGGCTACAATCCAGCTAGTTGACATAATCACCAAGCTGGGTGCGGGTGACGGGAGATCGATGATGAAGGTGGCGGGTGCGGTGTTGGCTCTGGCAGTGGAGGCGATGTTCTTGCAGACCAACAGCGGCATACAGAGATTCAAGGACTCGACAGTGGCCGACCTGCTTGGTTGCAGAAAAGGAGACGTAAGTGCAAATACACTATAGCACACAGTTAATAAAGTTGAATATAGTAGACTAAGCTATAATATCCATCTGCACAAACACAAATATGGCTGCGGAGGCGATGCATACCAACAGCGGCATACAGAGATTCAAGGACTTGACGGTGGCCGAACTGCATGGTTGTGGAAAAGGAGATTTAGGTGCGAATATGGTGTAATACAGTTGAATACACTTGAAAACAATTGAATACAATTTAATACACTTGAATGCAGTATACTACGCTATAATAGCCATCTGCACAAACACAAACTGGCTGCAGAGGCGATGTGCCTGCAGACCAACAGCGGCATACAGAGATTCAAGGACTCGACGGTGGCCGACCTGCTTAGTTGCGGGAAATCAGACGTAAGTGCAAATACGGTGTAATACACTTGAATACAGTATGATACGCTGTCATAACCATCTGCACAAACACAAACATTGCGGTGGAGGCGATGTTCCTGCATACCAACGGCGGCATACAAAGATTCAAGGACGCGACAGTGGCCGACGTGCTTGGTTGCGGGAAATCAGACGGAAGTGCAAATATGGCATAATAATAATAATAAAAATAATAATAATAATAGTAGTATAGTAAAACAGTATAATATTAGTTTATGTGTGCAGATGTATGGTATAATAATACAGTTCGGTACAGTATAATGCAGTATTTAATACAGTATAATACAATTTAATACCGATGAAACTCATATTTTCTTCAGTGATGAGTGAGTGGGTGAGTGGGTGGGTGCACAAGCTGGCGTGTGGGTGGGTGAATGAGTGGCTGAGTGGGTGGCTGAGTGGATGGGTGCACACGCAGGCGTGTGGGTGAGTGAATGAGTGGGCTGGACTCTTGAGTCCTCATGATGAAAGTGCAGTGTAAATACAATACTGGGCAAACGCAGTGCAACACACACATTACGCAAATGTCCTTTGCAACCATGGGCGTCCAAGCACCATATGGCTCTCAAATGTTCTTGAGGCATGAGTGGGTGGGTGGGAGGGTGGGTGGGTGCGTGGATGTTTGCACAAGCGGGCGTGTGGGTAAGTGCACAGCTTTTTTCTACTATGAGCAGCTACTTAGCTTACCGGGTCTAGCCAACTCATTCACTCACCTGTAGCTGTTATTTTCAGCTATGAGCAGCAGCTTCTAGGCAGCTCCCCTGGCTTGCTACCGAACAAAAACTAAAGCAACGTAGTCCTGGAATCTTACAAAACCATTGTTTCAGTAGTATTGAAATCTTGCGGCTTGGCCCAGTGGCTGGCTCATGGAGCTGCCTAGAAGCTGCTGCTCATAGCTGAAAATAACAGCTACAGGTGAGTGAATGAGTCGGCTAGACCCGGTAAGCTAAGGTTGAAAGTACAGTGTAAAAACAATACTGGCCAAAAGTAGTGCAACACGCACATACCCGTATTCCCTGTGCAACCATGGGTGTCCTAGCATCACATGGCACTCACATTGTAGTGATCGCTACCCGGGACCCTGTTTTAGCCAAGTCTTCCGCTACCACGAGACTCGAATCTCAGCCCCACCCCCCGAACCCTCTGGGCTGACCCTTCTGGCCGCCTACCCAAATCGCTACCAGAAGCCCAACCTTGAAAGGCATCAAATCCCTGATCGCTACCGGAAGACCCCCTTTCTGAATCAAAACAAAAAGCATTGAAAGAGCTGCTGGTAAAATCCCCCCAAAAGCTACTAGGAACACCATGGTGCTACGTAAACACTGATTCCTTTTAAATTAATGATAGCGCCTGGTGGTGCGTGGTATTTTGGGAGCCCCGTCTTACAGCGGTAGATAATGGGCTGCTACTTGGACCTGGGCAAAGCTACCATGGCGTTTGACAGCGACCACGAACACAAAAGCGCATCCGTAGGGATTCGAACCCCGCACCTTCTTGTTTCAATGAGCTCCGACTCCTTTAAAAATGCAAAAACTCTGCTGCTCTCTCATCCAGTGCAGGTGTCACTTGCTGAGCTGAAAAGAAAGAGCTGCTGGTAAAAGCCCCCCAAAAGCTTCTAGGAGCACCCTGGTGCTACGTGAAAACACTGATTCCTTTCATAATGCAAAAACTCTGATGCTCTCTCATCCTGTTCAGGTGTCCAGCATGCGTCACAACATTCTGGTCGCACCACCACTGGTCGCACCACCACCGCTCTCACCACCACCCTCTCTCATCCTTTTCAGGTGTCTAGCATGCGACACCTCATCCTCGCAGACATCCTCAAGCTAGCTGGCCTCTTGCCCTTTGGCGACTCAATCACCAAGTCCAACGTACTGCTGTACCTCGGTGTCATCGCTACCATGTCGACAACAGTGTCAGTGACCCCCCCGCCGGAGCCCCAGCCTGAGAGTTCCCTCTTAGCCCTACCCCCAGCAACTTCGTCAGCTAATAGTCTGGTTGATTCAGAACTCTCACATCCTTTTCCATGTACTAAACATGTGGAGGCCTCAAATTTGCTGCTTAACTTGCGTACCCCTGCCTTGCTGGAGGCTGCACCCTCGCCGTCTGGGCAGGGCAGAGCACAGGGGGATGCATCAGGCAGTGGGAGAGGTAGGAGGAATGGTGGGGGGGAGAGCGATGCTAGGGATGAGAGGCGGAGGAAGCGTGTGCGATGGAAGGATGAGCAACAAATGCCTGCACCCCTTGAGTCAGCGGTTCACGTCCTTCCATCTAAAGAAGGTACGACCCTGGAACTATTCAGTGTTTGCCTCAATACTTGTCATTACAAAAATAAGTAAAATATATAAACAGATCATGCTGATAGCTCCTGAAACATGCTTGTAATATTCTTCAAAAACGCCGTGAGAGAGAGAGAGGGTTAGTTCCATAAACTCAGCAAAACATTGCTGAGACAGGACAGCAGCACAGCCTGCCAACCATCAAATTTTATAACAGGGAGTATGAGGGTTTCTGAGGCACCCTCACAAATCTAAAAAAAACTGGAAAAAAAACTAGGAACCTGTAGTAACAATCAAAAAAGAAAAGCAAACTAGAGGCGGACGCCTTCGAAGACAAGAAAGGTCGATTTTGAGTTTCTTACGCTTAAGTTTTACCATGTGTCATCGATTCCGCCATAGTCTAGTTGGCCTAGGATACTCGGCTCTCAAACCGCTCCACCCCATAGGGTGTTGTACCCGAGCGACCCGAGTTCGAATCTCGGTGGCGGAATTTTTTGTCGTCGAAGCTTGTCGTCGAATCGAATGACCGAACTTCGTCGAACTTTCGGCGGTGTGTACGGCGCACGACTTTGAACGGGGCTAGCAACATGTTCTCAGGCACATGCTTCTACGTACATATATACCTGTGCAGGTCTTCTGCGGTTGCCTTGACCTTTGTAGTTTCCTTGACAAGGCTTGTGTCCTGAGTCATGGTACTACAACTAATCGATGGAGCTTTAGGTCATTGTATGGAAGTACAAGACCTCTTTGATCCCCTCTACCACATGCATGCCCAATGCAAACGTTTGGGTGTCCTAACCACCACCAAGCCCTAGACAAACACCTCCATGATCCCTTCTACCACATGCATGCCCAATGCTAGCATCTCCATTATCCACACCACCACCTTCGAGCTCCGTACAAACACCTTCATATCCCGTACAGATACCTTGATGGCACATATAAGCATACACAATAACAAAATAAATACGTTGTACGCCTCGTAACGATGGGTGAGGAGGCCAGCCTGTTTGCTTGCACTGGGGCCAAACACCGATCATAGCTGTTTTCGTTTCAGTTGGTAGCGACCAGGGATTTGGTGTTTTCCAAGGTTGGGCTCCTGGTAGCAATTTGCGTAGGCGGCCCAAAGGGATGCCCTGTCAGGCCAGCCCGGGGGTGTCAGGGCCACCACCACCCGCACCACCCCACCTACCCACCCACCCACTCACGCCCACCACCCGCACCACCCCACCTACCCACCCACCCACTCACCCCCACCACGCCCACCACCACCCGCACCACCCCACCTACCCACCCACCCACTCACCCCCACCACGCCCACCACCACCACCACCACCACCCGCACCACCCCACCTACCCACCCACCCACTCACCCCCACCACGCCCACCACCACCACCACCACCACCCGCACCACCCCACCTACCCACCCACCCACTCACCCCCACCACGCCCACCACCACCACCACCACCACCACCACCACCACCACCACCACCACCACCGCCACATGCAACATACCAGCTTGGGGGCATCAGGGGGCAAGGCAGGGGAGTCTCAGGGTAGCGGAAGGTTTGGCCAAAACAGGGTCTCTGGTAGCAATCGCTATAGGTAGCGGGGGGAAGAAGCTTCCACCAATGAACCATACGCATTTATTCAACCACCAATGAACCAACCACCAACCACCAATGAACCATACACATTTATTCAACCACCAATGAACCAACCACCAACCACCAATGAACCATACCAACCACCAACCACCAATGAAGCATACACCTGAATTCTATGTCAAACAAACTACACTAAACCTCGTTTCGTACTGCAGCCCGTGGCCCTCCTCATGGCGTGTGCGGTACATGTGCCAACAATGGGTTGGATGAAGAGTTGGGCGTGGCGTCGGAGGAATTATATTTGTTGGAAGGAGAAGACGATGCACGCGTTATACTTGGTCTCATGACGAGGGAAGAACTGCTTCAGGAGAGGTCCCAAGAGGCTGAAGGGGGATGACATGAACAGATGGCAGAGTGTATTTGGGTAGGATAGTACGAACACACACATGGGTAGTACAAACACACACATGGGTAGTACAAACACACACTTGGGTAGTACGAACACACACATGGGTAGTACAAACACGCACATGGGTATTACAAATACACACATGGTTAGTAAGAACACACACATGGGTAGTAAGAACACACACATGGGTAGTAAGAACACACACACATGGGTAGTACAAACACTACTTCATCACACTCCGGAGAACAGAATGCAGTAGCTGGAATTTGGAGGACGAGAAAATCGTTTTTTAAATTTATGGTTGGCTTCAGGAGAGTTCTAAAGAGGCTGAAGGGGGATGACTTGAACCCAGCTGATAGATACCATGGGGGGGGGGAGGAGAATGGGAGGGACATCCATACACCAGCCTACAAAAGGCCTGGAATGCTGGAGCAATATTAGGTGTTGCATGTTACGCGAGTGTTGGTCATGTGGCCTACCACCCCATGGCATGAGGAGAGGTCCCAAGAGGCTGAAGGGGGGTGACATGAACCATGGTGATAGATACGCTAGGGGGGGGGGACATCCATACACCAGCCTAAAAAAGGCCTTGAATGCGGAGCAATGATAGGTGTTGCATGTTACATGAGTGTAGGTCATGTGACCACCCCATGACATGAGGAGAGGTCCCAAGAGGGTGAAGGGGGATGACTTGGAACATGGTGATAGATACATTGCATAACGTTCTGATATATACATTACATTACATAACGTTTTGATAGATACCTTCCGTTACATAACGTTCTGATAGATACATTACATTACGTGCTGATAGATACATTACATTACGTTACGTTGTCATCAACAGGCCATTGTTGACCAAAGACAAGCCCGCTCCACAACATCGGGAATGGGTCGTCCAACTAATCCTCAAAATTATATTGGCCATTTGATTGATTGCGTGTTGTATCAGCCTTTAGGCTGCTCACCGTCTGCAGGCGGAGTGTATGTGGGCAAAATTAATTTACCACTGTAGCACGAACTCAGGGCCCCCGTCAGCAAAATGATTGTTTGGGGTTCGATCATAACTGTTTTGTTTAGCCCCTTCTGATTTCATGGTTGATTGGTTGGGCAGTTCCCTTAAGTCTATTTGGCTAACCCTGGACTGTACCAACATACATATGTGGGTGGTACAAACATGGTCGATTGGTTGCAGGTTGGTTGCGTCTCAGGACGCAGGCTGTTAAATTGGTTGTGTCTTGGGACGCAGAGGTGAGGTCCTCCTGAACAACCCTGATCAGCATGCTCCATACTGAATGATCACCAGCCCCCAGGGTGGCAAACTGGCAGGACGACACTTGGTAGGTTGTTCATATTGAGGTATTGTGTATTTCAGGTTCGGGAGCTTCCTAGTTCCTCTTGAACTTGAACTTGGTTACATAGCGTCAGCCATCAATTTGGTTGCTCGCCGTCTTCAACAGTAAAACATCATTACCAGGAAAATTGTTCATCTACCGGTAGTTCCTAACTGGAACACTACAATTGAGGCTACCGGTATACACATGCTCCAGTGCCTTGGACAATCCAGCCCTCTCAGGGGGGGGGGGGGGGGGGGGGTATGATTGATTTGTTAAATGTACAACCACGTCATCAAGCAGAAATACGGTCGTAGGTGTGGCATAATGTATTATTTTTGGGATTTGGGTCGTATGCGTTCGGTACATGAGTTTTTTGTTGAGCAAGAATGTCAGCAAAATCGTGCAGCCCGATTGCAAACATTTCCATCTCCCCAAACCACAGACTCCAATAACCTCGGTACACCAAGTTTGTGCCCAAAACACTTAGCTGGAACAAGACAGCCCAAATAAGAAGAGGTCTTTGTTTCTGGCTGGCATTGGCAGATCCCATCTAGTCTCGCTGCTGTAATCCCCGTGGTGAAGTACATTCCTGCACCACTGTGTACTTCCGTAGAGCAGTGTAGACAGAGGGTAAGTCTCCTGCTGCCACTCTCTCATCTATCTTAGTAAGCTACTAGCTTCCTTCCATGTAACCAGTCTACGCTACTCCGTCCTTAAAAGGTTATAGGCCCATCACGTCAACCACTGCGCAAAGAGGGCAATAAAAGGGAGGAGCCCCCTAAGAACCAGCTCCTCTACCGGGCAACCATAGCCGCTAGCCTGAAGCCCAGTGGTGGAATTGGAGGCACTAGCTCTGCTATCACTGGGGAGCGCCCTATCACGGGTGATGATAGCCCAACCCTGATCCCCATTGGGTGTGGCAGCTGAGTATCTGCTGATAGGACTAAGGCCGTGATCCCGTCGGGAATAGGATATACTGTAGTTCCTTGTTGCTCCTGCAGTGTATAAGGCTACGAAAAGACCACTGAGGAAGCTGGTAATGTTTCCAGTGTGTTTGACTATCAAGACCACACTGGAAGCCTTGATTGCATGTATGACGTATGTCATGTGCATGCCTAGCCGAAGCTAGATTTCTTTTAAGCTTTGCAATCTTTTACATTTTCCTGGTAATAATTTGTTTTATTGCCGAAGACGGCGAGCAGCCAAGTTGCTGGCTGAAGCTATGTAACCAAGTTCAAGTTATAAGCTTTGACGCTTGTTGTACTGTTTATGTTTCTGTTTTGGGGGGGCTAGGCCCTGCTGACCTAGTTGTCCTGTTCTACTTTTTGGGGAAGGATTTTTGAGTTTAATGTCTTGTGAATCTCAGATATCTATTATCCCATAGATCAGGGGGAGTGTTGTAGTCCCCGTGGTCCAGTACATTCCTGCAACACGGTGTACTTACGGAGAGATGAGATACGCGATATCTCGCAGAGAGATATAAATCGTTGCGGCAAAGTCTTGCATGATTGTTATGGGCGTCCAGGTGTGTAAACATGTCCGTAATCCAGACTTCGGATTTCTTTGTATGTATGTTTGTTACAGTCCAGGGATAGGCCAAATAGGCTAAATGGACTTGCCCGACCGAATAGGAAGGGCAGAAAAAACAAGAAAATTACAGAAGGACCAAGTTCAAGTTCAAGGAATAGGAAGGGCTAAAAATAACAAGCATTTCCCTGATTTCCCTGTGGTCCATAGCTCATATACCTACCGAGGTCCTTGATGCACAAAATATCCTTGATATACACAGGAGGATGCCAGGAGCCATTGAAAGTCCGGCACGGCCCATGTTGGGGTATGGGAAAGTGGTTTCCGTCAGGGGATCACGTGATCTATCGATACCCCCGGGTCCGGTGACATTTGAAGGACCTCGTCAGCCCCCGCCCCCCCCCATTATCAGCTTTTCTCTTACTTTTTCCAGTATGTAATCCTCACGATATTTCCGTATGTCATCCTCCCGGTATACACCATAAAATGCCATTGATAAATAACTAAATAACATCATATTTAGCACAATGAGGCCCTTGATGCAAAAGCAAGATATCCTTGATAAATAATTAAACAAATAAATAGGTGAATAATTAAATAAATAAATAAATAAACATTACGACTTATTATGAGGCATGAGGTTGAGGGGGCCAGCCAGTTTGCTTGCTCTGGGGCCAAGAGGACTCTTCCAACAAAACCTCCTGATTGAATTCCATGATCTTGGACCTGAATTTCCGAAGCTCTGGGTTTACGAGTGGTGCCACGATGTTGAGGTTCTTCTGCTCATGCACCTGCAACGGCAACGTGGGTACAGGGTCAGTTGTTTTTGGAAAAGAATCAGTGTCTTGACATAACACTGTGGTGACAGAAAAACAGAGAAGGTTACAGAAAAACACAGCGACAGAAAAACACAGTGACAGAAAAACACAGCGACATAAAAATACAGCGTCAGAAAAACACAGAAAACACACAGTGACAGAAAAACACAGTGACAGAAAAAAACAGTGACATAAAAACACAGTGACAGAAAAACACAGCGTCAGAAAAACAAAGAAAAACACAGCGACAGAAAAACACAGTGATAGAAAAACACAGCGATATAGAAACGCAGCGTCAGAAAAACACAGAAAACACACGGCGACAGAAAAACACAGTGACATAAAAACACAGCGACATAAAAATACAGTGACAAAAAACACATCGACAGACAAAAACACAGCGACAGAAAAACACAGAAAACACTGTGAAAGAAAAACACAGTGACAGTCAGACAAAGGGGAAGAATGGCAGAACAATGAAGGAAATAGCAAAGAGAAACAAAATCAAAGAAGAAGCCCCTTTGAGCAGATTAGAACAGCAGCAGGAGCAATTGCCGCAGCAGAAACAACATAATTGGAGAAATGAAGAATAAGAAGAAAGAACACACACCATGCTTTTTATTTTTATTATTTTTATTATTTTTATTATTTTTATTATTTTTAGCCCTTCCAATCACGGTTGGGCAAGTCCCTTTAACCTATTTGGCCAACCACTGGACTGTAACATACATACATACATACATACATACACACATACACACATACCATCCTGAGGATGTTTTGCATGCGGTCAAGCTCCTCCTGCAACAGCGCGTTGAACGTGTTCTCTGCCATCCAGTGCTCGCGTGCATCTGTCACCTCATCTGCAAGCTCCTCTCGGATAAACTGCGTGGGAGAGCAGTTGTTTCAGTTGTTCCAGTTGTTTCGGGTGTTTCAGTTGTTTCAGTTGTTTCAGTGGGAGTGCAGTTGTTTCAATTGTTTCAGTTGTTTAATTTATTTCAGTGGGAGTGCGGGTGTTTCAGTGGGAGCACAGGTGCTTCAGTTGTTCCAGTTGTTTCGGGTGTTTCAGTTGTTTCAGTGGGAGTGCAGTTGTTTCAATTGTTTCAGTTGTTTAATTTATTTCAGTGGGAGTGCGGGTGTTTCAGTGGGAGCACAGATGCTTCAGTTGTTCCAGTTGTTTCGGGTGTTTCAGTTGTTTCAGTGGGAGTGCAGTTGTTTCAATTGTTTCAGTTGTTTAATTTATTTCAGTGGGAGTGCGGGTGTTTCAGTGGGAGCACAGATGCTTCAGTTGTTCCTGTTGTTTTGGGTGTTTCAGTTGTTTCAGTGGGAGTGCAGTTGTTTCAGTTGCAAAACACATAAAGCATTCCCATACTTATATAAATACTACACTCATTTTAAACTATATTTATTTTTAACTATATTATTTAGAAGTTTAATTGCTCAGCACTCAGCTACCACAAGCGTCTGGTTGTCAATATTGTTCTGGCTCCAAGATTATCAGGTGATATAGCGTACAACCTCGTACCATATATTGTACAACATAGTTATATATCATACGATATTGTAGGATATATAATATATTAATATAATATGCGATTTATCATATGGTTTATCAAATGATATATATCTACACGATATCAAACTCAGCATTCTACATATGAGAATGAAGGAAGAGCCAGAGGAGTACCTCAACTTCCTCCAAATCAGTCATAGTAAGCGACGCGGAAAATTGGCGGAGTGTGTTGGCAACGGAACGACTGGTGGCAACCGACTGGAGCTGATCGAAGCCAGTTAGTTATGAGAGTATGAAGGAAGAGCCACAAGCGTACCTCAACTTTCTTCAAGTCAGTCATAGCAAGCGACGCGTAAATTTGCGGAGTGTGTTGGCAACGGAACGACAGGTGGCAACAGACTGGAGCTGACCAAAGCCAGTTAGTTATGAGAGGATGAAGGAAGAGCCACAAGCGTACCTCAACTTTCTCCAAATCAGTCATGGCAAGCTTATGGCGACGGAGGGCCGTCTCTGTCCCCTTCTGCAAATGTCTTGCATGCTTTACCAACTCAGCGCGGGTCATCAGGTGCAACTGCATGAATGGGTGGGTGGGTGGGGTGGGGTGGGGGGTATATGTGCAGTTTGTCTGCATAGTGTGTGTGTTTGTGTGTGTTTGTGAGTGTCTACGCCACAAGAGTCACACATGCTTCATCAACTCTGCGCGGGTCATCAGGTGCAGCTGCATGTATGGGTGGGGTGTATATGTGCAATCGTCCCCTGCAAAGCTAAGCACACCCCCAGCAGGAGCCGTTCCTGAGAGAGCACCATCCAGCTGGAGCTGCAAGCCTTGTTAGGGAACAGATCTGCCTATGGTGTAGCCATTCACGCAGCAACCAGTCACCACAACAACCACTCACTGCACTGTAGCCTGAGGCTTGATCATCGCCAGGGAAGCTAAGCACACCCCCAGCAGGAGCCGCCCCTGTTGGTGCATCATCTAGCTGGATCTGAATACCCTGCTGGGGAACAGAGAGGCCAATGGTGTTGCCATTCACCCAACAACCAGTCACCACAACAACCACTCACCGCACTGTAGCCTGAGGCCTGATCGTCCCCAGGGAAGCTAAGCACCCCCCCGGCAGGTGCCGCCCCTGAGGGTGCACCATCTAGCTGGAGCTGCATGCCTTGCTGGGGAACAGAGAGACCCATGGTGTAGCCATTCACGTTGGTGCTCATTATCGGCAGGGGACCGGGGTCGATCTGGGGGGGGCCTTGCCCAGGCTCTAGCTGCCAGCCGAGGAAGGACCCAGGGCTGGCGTGGCTTAAACCGCTCATGGGGCGCGGGTTCTGCTGGCGCTCGGGGGAGCTCGGGGGATAATCGTAATTGGTCATCATTCGCGAGTGTGCGGAATTCGGTCGACCTCTCATGTCCAGCTTGAAGCCCTTCTGAGGAGTCGCGGTGATGGTGCGCACGTGGAAGCTGTCCGGAAGCTGGTCAGCACTGGCCGCCAGCCAGCCCGCACCGTTGTCTTCCAACACGCCCAGGTGGGTGGAGCGGCCTCTATCAGGCGAAACACTGCGATCTGGGCTCTGCTGCCGATCTGCACCGCCTCTTGGTGGAGAGTGTGAGTATAGGGCCTGCCCTGGTCCCATACTTCCTGCAATGCATGTGACAACAAACGTGAAGGTAAATTATACTCACAGCCAACCACCTCCACCACAACCACTTGGCGGAGATGCAGTGGGTGAGGGTGAGTATGAGGCTGCCCTGCTCCCATACCTCCTGTAATAAATGGAACAAGAAACATATGAAAATATTGTCACCCTTCTAGGTTGGCCTGTATGAAATAAATAAATAAATAAATAAATACATATATAAATAAATAAATGAATGAATAGTACGCCATATTATATAGGCATGTTGAGGGAGCCAGCCCATTTGCCTGCACTGAGGCCAACCACCCCTGTTGAATTCAATACAGAATAAGTCTGCGGTGACTGGGCTATTGTAGTCTTAATATCCTTTAATTATATAGTTATACATATACATTATTTATTTATGTTCTAAGTTAAATGATCTGCATTGCACGAACTCGGGGCCCCCATCGTTTACAATTTGTTGGGGTTCAGTTTACCGGAGCTTATTTTTTGAACTGCTAACTTTTTTAACAACATACATACACAAAATGTATGCACTTATGTTTTGCATGACTACAATAATAGCTGTACACACATACACACGGTGAGTGTACTTATGTTGCACAAGACCACATTTATAGCATAGCAGTACATACCTCCCAGGGGCTGCCAGCTAATGCCCTCAGAGGACAGGCTGGCAGGGTGGATTCTTGGCAGTTGGGATGGGGGTTCAAGGAAACGGCCACCCGAGCCAAAGGCATCGTTCTTTGTCGTCGCTGCTCTGCTGCTACCTGCACGAAGGAACATGCATGAACGGGTTAGCACGTACAGGCATTTTAATGATACAAATGCATATCATAAATACATACATACATGCATATAATAAATAAATACATAAATAGATTCACATAAATAGAGACATTCAATACGCAATAACATAAATAAATAAATGGTACGCCTCATTACGAGGCGTGAGGTTGAGGGGGCCAGCTTGTTTGTGTTCTGCTGCTTTGCTGCTGCTTGCATGATGCCAATATGCATGGACGGATTAGAACATGCAGAATGTGTGTATATATAATGTATGTTACTGTATTGTATTTTGTATTTTATAATTATTTTATATATTATTTATTATATATATTTATTATTGTTTCGTGTTATATGACCTTCAGCTTGAGAACTTCTACCACCACTATTACCACCACCAGCGCCATCACAACCACCACAGCCTCCTCATCATCCTCACCTGCATGGGCTGCTGCTGAATTAGGACGCGGCTGCAGCCCCATCTTTTTTGCGATTCTCAGCGAGGGAACCAGAGCCCCCCCTGATCCATGGGGTGGGGACCAGGAGTGAAGAGGGGCAAGGCCAGACCGCCCACCGGCCAGGAGCTGCTCAGGACCCCCCGGGCCTTGCTGCTGTCCTCGCTGCTGCTGCCATTGCTGCTGTTGCTGCTGCTGCCATTGCTGCTGCTGCTGTTCTTGCTGCTCACCTGGAGACCTGGGTCTGAGATTAGATCCAGCAAGTCCTTGTTGAGACGGCAGCCGCTTGCCCCTCTGGCCTAAGGACTCCCTATCCTCATCAGTAACCAACCCGCTGTTCGCCGCTTGCCCTACCTCCCCACCCTGTGTCATGTAGTCCCCAACGGAGTTCTCCTGGTGGTAGTTGCCACCCCCCCAGGGATCCCCAGGGGGGGCCTGGGACGCATCCCAGGGGACCGAGACACCTGGCTGGGCCGGGGGAGGGAAGTACTGTGCGTGGTGGTTCTCGAAGCTACCCACTGGTCGAGTTGGGTACAGGTTTGGGTTGGACGATGCGGCTGGCCGTTGGGCGGAGGGTGTGCTAGGGTCCATGGTGTGAACAGAGGCCGGGATGACCAAAGCATTGCGTGAGATGTGTGAGGGGCCACCTGCATCGTGCTCCGTGCCATCAGCAATGTCTCTCAGGGCCTCTGCGGCCATCAGGGAAGGGGGAGCGTACCCCGGCTTGTTCACGACCACAGCGCCAAGATCCAATTCCTGTGAGGTGGTGGTGGTGGTGGTGTGTGTGTGAGCGTGTGTGCGTGTGGGGGGGTGTGGGGGGGTAGTATGTGTGTGTGGAGGTGGTGGGGGGAGTGGGCGTGTGTGTGTGTAGGTGGGAGGGGAGGCAACAAAGAAAGTGAAGCACTGTTAAGTGTGGAGCAGCCTAAGCGCATACCCCGGTTTGTTCATGACCACAGCGCCAAGATACAATTCCTGTGAGGTGGTAGTGGTAGTGGTGAAGGTGGTGGGGGGAGTGATGGGGGTGTTGGTTAGGCCCCCAAAATAAAACAGTGCAGGTGCGGCCGGGTGTTTAATGTATGGTAATGTTTAATGTCTGGCAATGTTTAATGTCTGGTAATGTTTAATGTCTGGTAATGTTCAATGTCTGGTCATTTCAGGCTATTTCAGGCTATTCCGGGCTATTTCAGGCTTTTCATCGATCATCGTACGTTAGTTCACCGTCTCCCAGGCTATTTCGGGCTATTTCAGGCTATTTCATCCATCCTGGCACGTTAGTTCACCGCACCCCAGGCTATTTCCGGCTATTTCGGGCTAATTATTGAATCAAATTGCACCTAATAGCCATTATGGACCAGCCAACATAGACCCAAGGATAGGGGAAGATTATTAGGCAACGATCCTAACCCAGTGACGACGCTGGTGATTACCTCGAGGCTCTTCGGTATTCAAATCCTGGCTATCACCAACGGTGCAAAGACAAACACCCAAGCTGAACGCACTGCACGTACCAATTAAACACTAGGGTGTGATGCTCAGTGGAGGGATCCGGTCACATGCTACATTCTCACCCCCTTGCAGAGTTGTATGGATGTTACAGTACAGGGGTAGGCCAAATAGGCTAAAGAGACTTGCCCAACCGTGATAGGAGGGGCTTACAAGAAAAGGCGTTGATAAACTGGACTCCAAACAATTGTTTTACTGACAGGGCCCCAAAAAACAAAGGTCCCCTCGGGTATATAATGGTTACTCCCCGATTGCAGCCTTACCCTGTCTGAGCCTGCCTGTTCAGCAGGGCCTGATACACTTCTCATACACTCATGCACCTCTTATTCACTCATACGCTTATGCACCTCTCATACACACTCATACACCTCTGCTGATATATACAGGCTGCGAGTTATTCTGGTCATCTTGCAAGATGCCATGCACTCGTACACCTTACCCTGCCTGAGCCTGCCTGTTCAGCAGGGCCTGCCCCTTGCTGCTGCTGCTGCTGCTGCTGCTGCATGAAGCTGAAGTCCTGCGCTTGGTCCACGGCCAACCCTCTTACAGCTGCCTCCAGCTGGTGCTGATCTGGCGCAGTGCCAGCTGGCCTAGCAGAGCCTGCGTGTGTGTGGTATTGTATGTAAGTTACAGGAAGGAGGACGTTACGTAAAATACACAAACTGCATAAACTACATAAACTGCATATACTGCACAATTTGCATCAACTGCATATCCTTCATAAACTACATCAACCTACATTACCATGGTGAGTGCACATCCTGTCCTGAACCCACACACTCATGAACTTATGCACCTCTCATACATAAATATATCAAGAGTACGTCTTATTACGAGGCGTGAGGTTGAGGTGGCCAGCCTGTTTGCCTGCACTGGGGCCAACTACTAAACCTCTCATCCACGCATGAACTAATGCACCTCCCATACGCTCATACACCTCTCATAAACTCCTGTATCTTTCTATACACGCATACACTCCTGCACCTTTTTATACACTCATAAACCTCTCATACACTCCTGTACCTTTCTATACACGCATACACTCCTGCACCTTCGTTTACACGCGTACACCTCTCATACACTCCTGCACCTTCGTTTAAACGCGTACACCTCTCATACACTCCTGTGCCTTCTTATACACGCATACACTCCTGCACCTTTTTATACACTCATAAACCTCTCATACACTCCTGTACCTTTTTATACACGCATACACTCCTGCACCTTTTTATACACTCATACACCTCTCATACACTCCTGTACCTTTTTATACACCCATACACTCCTGCACCTTTCTATGCACTCATACACCTCTCATACATTCACACACCTACCATACACCCATACACTCATACACTCATACAACTCTCAAACGCTCATGCACTGACGCACCTGTCATGCACTCATACAACCTTAACCCTCATGCACTCATGCGCCTCTCACCTGGATCATTCCTCGAACTGTTTCTAACAGATTCCGGACCATCCTGGCCTGCCACGTCATCTCGGAAGTTCTGCCCCTGAGCCGCCAAGAAGCCTCCCATAGGAGACACCAACGACAGGTCCAGAGAGGGCACCCCACTGGAGCTGCCCCGTCTCTCATATCCTGCAGTCCGCAACATGGCTAGATTTTAGTTCACACGCAAAGAAGAATGCTACGTACGGCAGCTGAACGTCCTCAGCTTGGAGTGTTGAAGGCAAAGCTTACATGCAGACCTGCCTCAAAATAGAGTTTTAAAGAACAATTTGTTCACGTTTACATTTTTCCTGGTAAATGCTTGTTTTACTACCAAAGACGGCAAGCAGCTAAATTGCTGGCTGGAGTCATGTAACCAAGTAAAATTATAAGTTAAAAGGGACCTACCACACGAAGTGTTCCGCAGCATGGCTATATTTATGACCTCTTCACATTATTTGAAAGCGGAAACAGATAGATGGAAGCGCCCAATGATCCAGAGGAAAGATCCAGTGTGTGAGACTTAAATGATCTAGGTCAAGTTCAAGATTAACATCATGTGATTTTTGGCGGAGCCCCCCTTTCTGGGGAGCGAGAGCCCCCAGGGTTACCCATTTGTCTGCCTGTGCGGAAAAAAAATTGGAGCCAGACACGTCAGCCAACTGTCTCATAACTAACTGGCTTTGGTCAGCTCCAGTTCGTTGCCACCTGTCGTTCCGTTGCCATCACACTCCGCCAATTTTCTGTGTCGCTTGCAACGCTGCATAGGACTTGTTGAATGTAGCAATGAAGACGTTCTGGATGCGAGACGTAATGATCGTAACTTGATTTTTAGCGGAGCCCCCTCTTCAAGGGGACAGGAACCCCCAGGGTTACCCATTTGTTCGTCTGTTCGGCGACCGAGACAAAGCCTGACACGTCAGCCAACGGTCTCGTAACTAACTCGCTTTCGTTGCCACCTGTCGCTCCGTCGCGAACACTCTTCGCCAAATTTCCGTGTCGCTTGCATCGCTGCATAGGACTTATTGAATGCAGCAATGAAGTATTTTGGATGCAAGACGTAATGATCGTAAATGGATTTCCCAAACTGAGAACAAAATGATTCCGTAACGTTTCTTGATGTGTAATCTAGAGGTGGAAGGTCGTGAGGAGCTGCCATGGTGTATCAATGATTGTATGAAGAGATTGGATCAAATATAACAACACAACAACAGCACAACAATGCCTTTGATTTCAATTGATTATGTCACTGTCAAAGACGGCAAGCAGCTTTAAAGGCTGGAGTCATGTAACCAAGTTCAAGTATGAATGCGACACTATTGCTTTTACAGCCGAAGTTAATCAATGATTGTCTGCCATTGTATGTATGTATGTATGTATGTATGTATGTATGTATGTATGTATGTATGTATGTATGTATGTATGTATGTGTATGTATGTATGTATGTATGTATGTATGTATGTGTGTATGTATGCATGTATGTATGTGTGTATGTATGTATGTATGTATGTATGTATGTATGTATGTATGTATGTATGTATGTATGTTTGTATGGATCAGTCCAGGGGCAGGCCAGGTGGCTGGTCGGTAGTGGCCCCTGTGTAAGCAAAGAGGCTGCCCCCCTCAACCTCACGCCTCACGATAATGCATATTATTTATTTATTGATCCAATATTATATATTTTATATTATATCTAAAATTATATATCATATTATATCTAATATCAGCTAATATTCTAAATGATTACCTTGTGCGTTGCCTGCAGTGGGGATCGCGGGTGACGAGGTGGCACGATCAGCAACAGGTAGGTTGGACTGGCTACCCTGTCTGCTCAAGGGGTCCACATTGGGGTTACTGCTCCTAGATAAGCCGTGTGCTAGCCTGGGGGAGATGCCTGTGTATGTGTGTGTGTTGATGTATATTACCATGTAGATATACCAAAATAATTGCCAGGTAGATTATTTATATTATTATTATATAATTAAATTATAGTATGTGGTATATATATCATTAAGTGGTTTATATATATAATTATGTATTCAATAATATATCATATATATGTGATCATTATCTACAGGTCATGTATGGTCTTATGGTATAAAATGGGGGGGGGGGGGGGGGGGGGGGTAGGATGCCCATCCAGGTTATGATTAAATAAGCAGTGCTGATCAAATAAACAAAGCATACAAAACGAAAAAACATATCTATTTATCTATAATAGCATACACAAAGGCACACTCAGTTAAATTTCCACAAGCGGGACACTGTGCCAATCATTAAGTTCCAAATAAGTACCTGCAAGGACTCAAATAAACAGTGATGATAATAATAAAAAAAATGTATGTATATATATATATATATATATATATATATATACTAGTACGGTAGCCCGTGTGGCCGGTGGCCACATCTACTCTCACAAAGACCCCCCACCCCCCACCCCACCCCCCCAATCATAGTACGGTGCCTGTTTGGCCTTTGGCCACACCTATTTGGGGCTGGTTACATAATGGTTTACACTTGAAGACCCCCCCATTCACACACCACCACCACCAAACCATTATCCGCCCCCTCCCCCCTTCCCTCCCGTTGGCCACACCTGTTTTGGGCTGGGTTGCAAAACGGTTTTCTCTGCAGTACATGCAACTTCAAACATTGACGGACGCATATCCCTTGCGATGGTCTCCCTTGTGCACCCACAAGCACACAAACACCACCATACCCCCCCTCCCCCCCCCCCACACACCCAACCATGTACCCCCGCCCACAAACATACTCCCTTACTCTTCCTGACATATTTCCTGACTCCATCCCTTCCCCCACCCTAGCCATCCCACCAGCCCCCACCCTCTCCCCACTCTCATCCCTCCCCTCCCTCCTACACGCACCCACCAGCACCCACACACTCCATATCTGCCCCCCTCCACTTCAGCTGTGGGCTTTGCCATAGCTGAAAGGCAAACGGGACGATGAGCATCGACAACGTTTGCGCATCATCCGACTCCGCTAAAAGCATCGGACCTGCTTCCCTGCCACCTCAGCTGTGATCGATAGTCGACCCCACTGAAAAGGCTGCACCTGCGCAATCGCAACTGTATATAACTAAAGCTTCTTCTTAGCGAGCATGTATTCAGTTTGGCCGAAAAACAATCCTGTTCACCGCAACTGCTCCCGAAGTCAACTCGATCTGGGACTTGGAAACATCGCTAGGTTCATCCATTCAACTTTGCCGCATGCTCGCTATAGAACAACGCACAGCGACGACACGTTTCTCGATGCAGTGGGAAGAAGTTACAGTCAAGTAGCTGATTTGAGATGTTCGGTCAAGTTAGGGCGAGAATGATCAGCGAGATTTTTCATTCGGTCAACTTATACGCGTACTTGCTATGGCACAATGCGGAGCGACATGTTTCTCAATGCAGTGGGAAGAATTTGCAGTCAAGTTTGTGACATGGGATGGATGGGATTCGGACATTTCTGACAGGTCGGCTGACTCACCTAGTCACCTCCCGTTGGGCGCAGCGACAGGTCTCTTGACGCAAGGGAAAGGTTTCGCAGAGATGCAGGGGGAAAAGCTTGTAGGAAGACGAACTGTAGCGCTACCGAAATCAGGTGGATGAAATCAGGCGGGAAAAGGAGAAATCGGGCGGGATGCGCAACAGGTAGAATACGCAGGAGGAGAAGGTTGCATAAGGCAGAATTCGCAGGAGGCCAATCAGGCAGAAGTTGAAGCAGGAGGGATTAAAAGCGTGAATTGGCTGAGCGGGAATTGGCTGGGCGGGAAATGGCTGGGCGGGAAGTCGGTTAAGGCGGTTACGCGATGACACCACCACGACCACCACGGCCACGACCACGACCATGATTTCTTTATATATATATATATATATAAATATACACACACCATTATCTATATACGGTAGCATACAACTAACACAAGGGGAGAACTGTGGCAATCAGTGCCAAATAATCACCTGAAATAATAAATGAAGAATAAATAATTACCTTCAATCATAAATAAATAATAATACATAATTATTTGCAATAAATAAATAACAAATGATAACGACCTGCAATAAATGAATAATAAATAAGTACGTGCAATAATTAAATACAAATAAATCACAATAAATAATTACCTGCAATAAATAAATAATAATGTATTATTACCTGCCAGGGGTATCTGCATGCGTGTGGGAGCCCCCCGCTGCCATCTATCTATCTAAACTAGCATTACATTACATTACATTACATGTTAAAGTCTACTTGACACCACGAGGGTGTATGCGCCTCTGTGCTTTAAACAAAAAGAAAAAGCACCCAAAAAGCATAAACCCCATTAAATCAGGGGTGTGTCGAGGACAAACAAACCAAACTCCCAACCACCGTTTTGGTGGCGTAGATATAAGCTAAAAACAAAGCAAAATACCACGCAGAATCAGTTTTGTTTCACAAGGGGGAAACTCTGCCAATCAATCAGTTCCAAATAATCACCTGCAATACAAATAAAAAAATCACATAATTATAAATATTAATGAACTGCCAAGGACATGCGCATGCGTGTGGGAGGCCCCCTGCTGCCATCCATCTATTTATAATAGCATAAGCTAAAACAATATGCAGACTCAGTTTTGTTCATAAGGGGGAAACTGTGTCAATCAATCAGTTCCAAATAATTACCTGCCAGGGACATGCGCATGCGTGCGGGAGGCCCCCCGCTGCCATCCATGCTGTTCATTATGGAACCACTCCGAGACCGTCGTTGGGGATGAGCTCCAGAGTTTGAGAATCCTCCATCATATCGCAATGGGGCAGGCAGCTGACCTGGCACTACAGGTGCACCGCCCATCTCCTGTAGGTGGGTGGGTGGGTGAGAGCGTGATGGGTTGAGGGACTTGCTGACCTGGCACTACAGGTGCACCGCCCATCTCCTGTAAGTGGGTGGGTGGGTGAGAGCGTGATGGGTTGAGGGACTTGCTGGCCTGGCACTACAGGTGCACCGCCCATCTCCTGTAGGTGGGTGGGTGGGTGAGAGCGTGATGGGTTGAGGGACTTGCTGACCTGGCACTACAGGTGCACCGCCCATCTCCTGTAGGTGGGTGGGTGGGTGAGAGCGTGATGGGTTGAGGGACTTGCTGACCTGGCACTACAGGTGCACCGCCCATCTCCTGTAGGTGGGTGGGTGGGTGAGCGAGTATGCAAGGGATTGATAAACTAATGGATGGATGAATTACTGGATTGAGGGACTGGCCTGGCACTACAGGTGCACCGCCCATCTCCTGTAGGTGGGTGGGATATATGCGAGGGATTGATGGACTGATGGACTGACAGACTATTGAATTGAGGGATGGATGGATGGATGGATGGATGGATGGATGGATGGACGGATGGACGGATGGATGGATGAATGGAAATATGGATGGATGGATGGATGGATGGATGAATGGATGGATTAATGGATGGATGGATGAATGGAAAGATGGATGGATGGATGGATTCTTGCTGGCTGGATGGCTCCTGTCCCTCTGGCTTGCTGGCTTGGCTGTCTGGCTGGATTCCTTGATTGGTGGGGGGCCACACCATTGTGCCCTGGCTGGCTGGCTTGCTGGATTGATGGCTGTATCCTGCCCGATGGCTGGCTTTCTGGATGGACGGATGGGCTGCCGCTGCCTGGCTGCCTGGCCCTGAGCTGGATGGCTGGCTGACTGCCCCCTGGCTGGATGGCCTGGCTGGCTGGCTCGGCTTGGGGCTGGCTGGCTGGCTTGCTGCTCGCTTGGCTGCTGGCCAGCTGGCTGCATGGCCCGCTGGCTGGCTGGCTGGCTGCGTGGCCCGCCATGGTGGCTGGGCCGGGCCGCTGGCATGCTGGCTGGTCTGGCTGGCTGTCTGGTGGCTTTCCTAGGCTTTGTTGGCTTGTGGCTGGCTTTCTGGCTGGCTCGTTGTTGCCTTATGTGGCTGTCATGGCGTCGCTGGGTTGGCTGGCCTTCCCTGGTGGGTGAGTGAGAGTGAGATAGATTGAGGGACTTGCTGATTGATTGATTGATTGATTGATTGATTGATTGATTGATTGATTAATTGATTGTGTGAATGACTTAGATTTATTAAAATATGTATTGATTGATAGGTGAATTAAAATATGTATTGATGGATGGATGGATGGATGGGGGGAGGGAGGTAGGGAGGGATATATTGAATAACATATTGATTCACACATGTATTGATGTATGGATGGGTGGGGGGAGGGAGGGGCAGATGGCAAGTGACTGAATTAACGTGGATTAAAATAATTGGGATTAGCAACCCAGCAGGGACCAATTCATGGCTGAACACTTACATAGAGCTCCTTCAAATTTGAATTTTAATTCATGTTGGACCACTTACATAGAGTTCCCTAAACTTTGAATTTTAATTTTAATTCATGATGGACCACTTACATAGAGCTCCCTAAACTTTGAATTTTAATTTGAATTCATCATGGACCACTTACATAGAGCTCCCTCAACTTTGAATTTCAATTTGAATTCATCATGGACCACTTACATAGAGCTCCCTCAACTTTGAATTCGAATTTGAATTCATGATGGACCACTTACATAGAGCTCCTTCAACTTCGCTGAGCTGTTCGCCAGCAGCCCTTGCAGCTCCGCCTTACCCATCACCTTGCGCTGGCTCACACTCTTCACCTGCCCCTGCCCCTCCTTTCCCCCCTCCTGCACCACCTCCGGGTCGTACTTGTTCGCCAAGCTCTCCACAAACAGGCGGAGCTGTCTGGCTTCATCCTCTACCACTTGCATCATGGCGTCAGCATTGGAGTTGCAGTTTGCCGCTAGGTCTATCATTGTAGAGAGAATCGCGTCGAAACCGTCCTCTAGCTCAGTGATGAGAGCCAGTCGTGCATTGCGCTCGATCTCGATCTCGACCTGCAGCTGGCCGGCTGGCACGTTCATGACTGACCTGCGTGGGGGAAGGGGGGATATGGGTGGGGTGAGGGGGGGAGAGGGGGGAGGAGAGGTGAGATGAAGGGGGAGGAGAGGTGGGGGGAAGGGTTTGGGAAAGGATTTGATGAATGTGTGTGTGTGTAATGGGGGGGTGAATGGTGGGTGGGAGGGAGGATATTGGGGGTTGGAGATAGTATTCACCACCAGGTTGCACATGGTAGAGAGTATCAAATAAAAACCGTCCTCCAGATCAGTGATGAGAGCCAGTCGTGCACTGCCCTCAATCTCGATCTCAACCTGCAGCTGGTTGGCGGGTGCGTCCATGACTGACCTGTGTGGGGGAAGTGGGGATAGGGGTGGGGATAGGGGGTGAGGGGGTGGGGGGGGTGAGGGGGGGGAGGGGGGGGAGTGAGTGGGGTGGGGTGAGTGGGGGAGGGGGGTGGGTGAGGAGGTGAGGGATGGGGTGAGGGGGAGAGGGGTGGGGTGAGGGGGGTGAGGGGTGGGGTGAGGGAGGGAGGGGTGGGGTGAGGGGGGAGAGGGTGGGTCGAGGGGGGAGAGGGGTGTGTGTGGGGGGGGGAGAGGAGGGGGGGGGGGGGGGGGGGGGGGGGTGAGGGGGAGGGGAGGGGGGATGAGGGGAAAGGAGACGTGGGGGGAAGGGTTTGAGAAAGGGGTTTGATGAGTGTGTGAGTGTGTGGGGTGTGTGTGTGGGGTGTGTGTGTGTGTGGGGGGGTGGGGGTGAAGGTGGGTATGAGGGAGGAGATTGGAGGTTGGAGATTGTACTCACCACCAAGTTGATCATGGTAGAGAGTATTGCACTGAAGCCGTCCTCCAGCTCAGTGATGAGAGCCAGTCGTACAGTTTGCACAAACAATACAAGTGAAGACATACAAACACAGTGATCCTTACTCTGTGCGCTCCCTCTGCTTTGTCAGCTTGTCTGTCAGCTTGGCCACCTCATCCTCCAATGTTGCCACCTGTTCCGTAGCTGCCTCTAACTTCTTGTTAGCTGACTCCACTTGACCGCTCAGACAGTCACTATACTCACGAGCGTTGTTAAGGGAGGACTCAGCAGCAGCAGCGGCAGCCAGGGCATTGCCTAGTTCCTTGCCATCACCTGCATCGGGGGTGTGAGCGTTCAATCACACCCTTGCATGCACACACACACACAGGAATATAATATACATGCATCGGGGGTGTGAGCGTTCAATCACACCCTTGCATGCACACACACACAGGAATATAATATACAAGCACACAGGGGTGTGAGCGTAATGAAGAGAGGAATCAGCAGCAGCAGCGGCAGCCAGGGCATTGTCTACTTCCTTGCCGTCACCTGCATTAGGTGTGTGAGCGTTCAATCACACCCATACATGCACACACACAAACACACCCTGAACTGTAACATACATGCATACAGGGTCGTGAGCGTTATACAAGGAGGGCTCAGCAGCAGCAGCAGCAGCAGCAGTAGCCAGAGCATTGTATACATCCTTGCTGTCACCTGCATTAGGGGCGAGAGCGTTCAATCACACCCATACATGCACACACACAGACACCCTGGACTGTAACATACATACATAAATACATGGTTGTGAGCGTTTTGAAGAGAGGAATCAGCAGCAGCAGCAGCAGCAGCAAGCAGGGCATTGTGTATATCCTTGCTGTCACGTGCATCGGGATTCAGTTTATCAGTGCTTGTTTTCGTATACGCCCCTCCTGAATCAAGGTTGGGCAGGAAAAGTCTTACCTGCACTTGCAGCAGCTCCAGCACTGACCCTGGCTGGTGATGCTGGCGATGATTGATCAGCTGCAAAAGGAGAGATAGGGGATGGGAGTGGACGGGAGGGGGCAGGGTGGTGGGGGGGGAGTAGAGTGGGGGGGGGGGAGGGTGGGGAGGGGAGTCGTGACGGGGGGGGGGGGGGGGGGGGAGTGGTAGTGGGGGGGATGGGAGTGGAGGCGAGAGAGGGGGGGCGTGTAGGGGGGGATTTGAGGCGGGATAGGGGGGAGGGGGTTCATGGGGTATTGGTGTGTGCATGTGCGCTTGTGTGTGGTTGCGTGTGTAGAGGGGGCGGGGGAGAGTTGAGTTGGTTGGAGAAATGCAATAAGAGTCAGACCAACCCAAACACAACCCAAACATAACTAGCACCCAAGTCACGTCATATACTCACGTACACCCCCAATAATACCTGCCCACAATCATGCCCTTACCCCCTACCCCCACGCCCTTGCCCACCGCCCCCACACACACACATATTTTATATTTCCCACCTGCAGAAGCAGCAGATGCGGACAAAGATCTACATCCACCCCCCACCCAGAATCATGCCCTTATCCCCTATCCCCAAGCCCTTGCCCACACCCACCCACCCACCCGGACACACAGATTTCCCACCTGCAGAGGCAGCAGGTGTGGGCAAAGATCCAGACTTTGGTGCTGCTGTCTTGGGCGGTGCTTTTAAACCTTGCTGCATGGCCTTTCTCAACTGCAGTAGATGGGACACACGTGTGGACAGACTCAATCGGTGTTGGTGTTGGTGCTGGTGGTAAAGGAGGTGTTGGTGCTGATAGTGATGGAGGTGTTGGTGCTGGTAGTGATGGAGGTGTTGGTGTTGGTGCCGGTAGTTATGAATGTGTTGGTGTTGGTAGTGATGGAGGTGTTGGCAGTGCTTTAGAACCTTGCTGCATGGCCTTCCTCAACTGCAGTAGATGGGACACAAGTGTGGACAGACTCAATCAGTGTTGGTATTGGTGCTGGTAGTGATGGAGGTGTTGGTGTTGGTGCCGGTATTGTTGTATGTGTTGGTGTTGGTAGTGATGGAGGTGTTGGTGTTGGTGCCGGTATTGATGGATGTGTTGGTGTTGGTAGTGATGGCACTGCTTTTGAACCTTTCTGCTTACGCCCACCCACCACCTACCCCCAACACCCAAATCCACCTTGACCACCCGCCCTGTCCCGCCCCATACACACCTACCTGGCTTGCTTCCTCAGTCTTAGAGCTCAACTCATCTCCAAGAGCCTTCAGTTGAGTATTCAGCTCCTGTTATCACATGGGTGGGTGATGGTGAGGGGGGAGTGGGTGGGTGGGGGGCAAGTGATGGAGTTGAGGCAGAGGACAGGCTGGTAGGCTGGTTGGTTGGTAGGTGGGTGGGTGGGTGATTGTGATGGTGAGGGGGGCAGGGGACGGGCTAGTAGGTTGGTGGGTTAGTAGGTGGGTGGGTGATGGAGCTAGGCAGGGGACGGGCTGGTAGGTTGGTGGGTTAGTAGGTGGGTGGGTGGGTGCGTGATGGTGAGGGGTGGGGGGTGAGGGGTGGGCAAGTGATGGAGTTGAGGCAGAGGACAGGCTGGAAGGTTGGTTGGTAGGTTGGTAAATGAGTGGTTGGGTGGGTGGATGGGTGACGGTGAGGGGGGCAGGAGTGATGGAGCTGGGGCAGAGGACATGAGACAGGCTGGCAGGTAGGTGGGTTGGTGGGTTGGTAGGTTGGTGGGTTGGTGGGTTGGTAGGCTGGTAGGTTGGTGGGTTGGTAGGTTGGTAGGTTGGTGGGTTGGTAGGTTGGTAGGTTGGTGGGTTGGTTGGTAGGTGGGTTGGTAGGTTGGTGGGTTGGTATATTGGTGGGTTGGTAGGTTTGTGGGTTGGCAGGTTTGTGGGTTGGTAGGTTTATGGGTTGGTGTTCATAGTTTATATTTTATTTATGTTTCACCATATCTCATAGATAAACCACCGACAGTCCCCACTTTGGTTCTAGCAGCATCGTCTCCTCCTGCCATTGTGCAAAGAGAAACCTGGCATTGTGTGCGCCATAGTGTCAAGACCCAGAATCCATATATAATTTGAAGTCGTGCCTCTTATTTCTATTTGTTTTGAAGGGCTGGGCTGGGCTGGGGGGTGGGGTGGGGTGGGGGGGTCAGCCCTCTTCAGTTGTTCAGGCGGTGGGCTGCGGTGGGGGAGATATTTTTCTACTCCTGTCTATCCTTATATTTTATTTATGCCACCATATCTCATAGTTGCCCCATGACCAACAGTCCTCACCTTGATCTTAGCAGCGACGTCTCCTCCCCCCCGTGCCGTTTGGCCCGGCGAAGACGGGCCTTTAGTAGGCGACGATAGGGTGGAGCGGCCCTTTCGATCAGGGGAGCCAGTCTTGCTCCGTGTGCTAGGGGAGGAGCGACCGATTGACTGCTCTGGAGCCTCTTGGTTGCCAGAAACAGCACTAGTACTTGTGTTTGCTTGCTCGAGCTCATCCTTGGCAGCATGCAGCTGGAACTGAAGGTCAGCCTTCTCAGACTCCCAACCGGCAGGAGCGCATTTAAGCTCCTCGACCTGAAGGAGGGGAAGGGGGGAGGGGGAGGGGGAGGGGGTAAGAGGGTAAGGGAGGAGCGACCGATAAGGGGTAGGGGGTCGGGCGTAAGGGGTAGGGGGTAAGAGGGTAAGGGAGGAGCAACCGATAGGGGGGTAGGGGTAGGGGCAGGGGCTAAGGGGTAGGGGTAAGGGTGTAAGGGGTAGGGGGTAGGGGAGGAGCGACCAATTGATTGCTCTGGAACCTCTTGGTTGCCAGACACTGCACTAGTGCTCTTGTTTGCTTGCTCAAGCTCATTCTTGGCATCATGCAGCTGGGCCTCCAGGTCAGCCTTCTCAGACTCCCAACCGGTAGGAGCGCATTCAAGCTCCTCGACCTGAAGGAGGGGTAGGGGGTAGGGGGTAGGGGGTAGGGGGTAGGGGTAGGGGTAGGGGGTAAGGTGGTAAGGGAGGAGCGCCTGATAAGGGGTAGCAGATTTCAGCTCCTCGACCTAAAGTAGGGGGAGGGGGGTGTTGTGGTGTTGTGGTGGCCTGGGGTGGTGTGGGCCTCCAGGGCAAGAGACGGGTTGGGTTGGTGTGTTGGTGTGGTCTAGTGTATTATGTAGACTCACCTTGGCAGGCAAGCTCCTCCTCTCCAGCTCCCAAATAGCTTCACTCTCCGCCTTCTACTCAGAGAGGGGGTGGGTCAGTGTGTTGGTGTGTTGGTGTGCTGGTGTGTTGGTGTGGTGTGTAGATGCACCTTGGAAGGCACAATACTCACCTTGGCAGACAAGCTCTTCCTCTCCAACTCCCAAATAGCTTCACTCTCCGCCATACGCTCCAAAGGGCGGCGGCTTGGTTGGTAGTGTAGTGTGTTGGTGTGTTGGTGTAGTGTGGTGGTGCGGTGTGATGTATTGATGTGGTGTGTTGATGCGGTGTAGTGTGGTGTATCATGTAGAATCACCTTGGCAGACAAGCTCTTACTCTCCAACTCCCACCTAGCTTCACTCTCCGCCATACGCTCCGAGAGGGCGGCGGCTTGGTTGGTAGTGTAGTGTGGTGGTGTGTTGGCGTAGTGTGGTGGTGCGGTGTGATGTATTGATGTGGTGTGTTGATGCGGTGTAGTGTGGTGTATCATGTAGAATCACCTTGGCAGACAAGCTCTTCCTCTCCAACTCCCACCTAGCTTCACTCCCCGCCATATGTTCCGAGAGGGCGGCGGCTTGGTTGGTAGTGTAGTGTGGTGGTGTAGTGTGGTGGTGTGATGTGTTAGTTTGGTGTGTTGGTGCGGTGTGGTATGGTGTATCATATAGACTCACCTTGGTAGACAAGCTCTTCCTCTCCAACTCCCAAATAACTTCACTCTCCGCCCTATGTTCTGAGAGGGTGGCGGCTTGGTTGGAAGTGTAGTGTAGTAGTGTGATGTGTTGGTGTGATGTGTTGGTGCGGTGTGTTGGTGTGTAGTGTGGTGTGTCATACTGACTCACCTTGGCAGACAAGCTCTTCCTCTCCAACTCCCACATAGCTTCACTCTCCGCCATACGCTCGGAGAGGGCGGCGGCTTGATTGGTAGACTCCTCCAGCTCTGACTTCAAGCGTGATACGTTCATGATCATGTCCTCGCTGTCGTCCATACCAAGAGGAAGACCCTCCTCTAAGGCGGGTTCCCCATCAGCCGTATCATCGGCTGGGGCCTCAGCACCACCAGTGGACTTGCCTGTTGAGGTGAAAGTAGGGCGTAATTGTGCTTGTGTGTGTATGTGCGTGTGTGTGCGACTTGAAGTGCGAGACTTTCACAGACATTGGTGGACTTGCCTGTTGAGGTGAAAGTAGGGCGTAATTGTGCTTGTGTGTGTATGTGCGTGTGTGTGCGACTTGAAGTGCGAGACTTTCACGGACATTGGTGGACTTGCCTGTTGAGATGAAAGTAGGATGTGTGTGTGCTTGTGTGTGTGTAAGTGCGTATGTGTGCCCCTTGAAGGGCAAGACTTTCACGAACACTGGTGGACTTGCCTGTAGAGGTGAGAGTACGGTAGGCGTGTGTGCTTGCGTGTGTGTATTTTTGTGTGTGAGCGACTTGAAGCGCGAGGCTTTCACAACCACTGGTGGACTTGCCTGCAGAGGTGAGAGTAGGGTGCGCTTGTGTGTGTGTTTATAGGGGGATCTGTCTGCCTGCCTGCCTGATTGTTTGCATGTGTGTGCGTGTGGACTGGCTGAACATATTTTTGTGCGGACTGAAGTTTTTTCCTGGGACTGCGCGGCTAGGCAGTGAGGTAGTTGATTCCAGCCCAGCCCCAGCCCCGGCCAACAAGCAAAGAATATACCAAGTCCTCCCCTCATGCAAGGGAGATCCCAGCTCACCTTAATTCAAGCCCAGCCCCAGCCAACATGCACCGGAGAACCCAAGTCCCCCCCGTATGCAAGGGAGATCCCAGTGCACGTTGATTCAAGCCCAGCCCCAGCCCCAGCCAACATGCATGGGAGATCCTAAGTCCCCCCCGCATGCAAGGGAGATCCCAGCGCACATTGATTCAAGCCCAGCCCCAGCCCCAGCCAACATGCAAGGGATATCCTAAGCCCCCCCCGCATGCAAGGGAGATCCCAGCTCACGCTGATTATTGCATTGCAGCATATCTGCATTGTTATTCATCGACAGGAATTGCACCTTGTACATGTTGTTCATTCCCCATCCCCTGCACCAGCCCCAGCCCCGGCAATAGTCTTAGCCCCAGCCCCAGCCCCATACAAAAATCCAAGTCCCCATATGCCAGGGAGATCCCAACTAACGTTGTTTGAGTTGTAGCATATCCACTTAGCTCCTCCTTGGATAGGAATCGCTCCTTGTACTTGCAGTTCATTCTCCTACCCCTGCACCAGCCCCTGCCCTAGCACCAGTCTTAGCCCCAGCCCCAGCCCCATACAAATATCCAGGCCCCCCCATGCCAGGGAGATCCCAACTCACGTTGCTTGCGTTGTAGCATATCCACTTTGTTCTTCATTGACAGGAATTGCTCCTTGTACATAGAGTTCATTCCCCAGCCCCTGCACCAGCCCCTGCCCTAGCACTGGTCTTAGCCCAGTCTTAGCCTCAGCCCCAGCCCCATACAAATATCCAGGCCCCCCCATGCCAGGGAGATCCCAACTCACGTTGCTTGCGTTGTAGCATATCCACTTTGTTCTTCATTGACAGGAATTGCTCCTTGTACATAAAGTTCATTCCCCAGCCCCTGCACCAGCCCCTGCCCTAGCACTGGTCTTAGCCCAGTCTTAGCCTCAGCCCCATACAAATATCCAGCCCCCCCCATGCCAGGGAGATCCCAACTCACGTTGCTTGCGTTGTAGCATATCCACTTTGTTCTTCATTGACAGGAATTGCTCCTTGTACGTGTAGTTTGTATCCTGCAGGACTTTGATCTGTACACACAATATATGGACATGGTATGAGTTGTTTTTCACATGCATGTATGTTAGCAAACAGGAAAAACATTTATGTTTGTATGTAAGCACATGTGTGCATGTACGTATGTTTATATGTATGCATGTATGTATGTATGCATGTAAGCACATGTTTGCATGTATGCATGTTAGCACATGTTTGCATGTAGGTGCAGTTCGTCTCACATATGACATCGATCTGTAAACATTATGCGTGAACATGGAATCTATTGTCTTGCATATGATGATGATGATGATAATGATGATGATGATGATGATGATCATTACATTTTACTGCTACCCCACTGGACTCCAAATGTGGATTGTATGTTACAGTCTGCGGGCAGCAAACTAGGCTCTTGCCCAACCTCAGCTAATCGATTCCTTGTATGTATGTTATGTTACAGTCCAGGGGTAGGCCAAATACGCTTAAGGGTAGGCCAAATAGGCTAAAGGGAGGGAGCTCAGCTAATCGATTCCATTCAAACTCATCCTGCCATGATGAGCGCGAGTGGTCGTGGCATTAAAGCATTCTGGGCCCCCATGGGTAAAACAATTATCTAGTTACCCTGTATTATTGGTAATTTTGTTTTACTGTAGCACAAACTCAGGGCCCCCTGTCGGTAAAACAATTGTTTGGGGTTCAGTTCATCAATGCTTTTTCACTTTAAGCCCCTCCTGCCACGATTAGGCAAGTCCCTTAGGCCTATTTGGCCTACCCCTGGACTGTAACAGCTAACATACATGGGCCACTCTGATAATGGCATTGTAAGCATGTTACAGTCCATGGGTAGCCAATTCGGCACAGGGACTTGCCCAAGCTTAGATACGATGATCACTTTCATTCTGACTCATTTGCCAGTTCATAATGAGTCAGCGTGATTGTGGCAGAACAGTACAGTACAGTGATCCAACGAACGCACCTCTTTCCGAAGCTCAATCAGCTCATCAGCATCAAGGGTTTGCTGCTCCTCCCACTCTTCCTTCAGCTGCAAACGTGGGACATGGAAGGAGAATGCAGGTTGAGTCAAGTGTGGTGCATGGAAAGAGGATACGGTTTATATTCATACTTTTATTTACCGTAGTGTTCCATGGATGGATGGATATTCATATTTATAGAAGGAGAACACAGTTTACGTGTATATTCTTATTTAAATGGAAGGAGGGTGCAGGTTGAGTCAAGTGTGGTGCATGGAAGGAGGATACGGTTTATATTCACACTTCATTATATATATACTTTATTATGTATATATACATAGGATACGGTTTATATTTATACTTTATTTACCGTAGTATTCCATGGATGGATGGATATTCATAATTATATGGAAGGAGAATACAGTTTACATGTATATTCTTATTTAAATGGAAGGAGAATGCAGGTTGAGTCAAGTGTGGTGCATGGAAGGATAATACGGTTTACATGTATCACTATTTCAACGCACATATTCAAGCCTGTTAGCCGGTGCCCCATGGTACCCATACTCCTACACCACATACACCACATTATGTGTGTACCTTGCCAATAGGGCAGGGCAGCGTCAAATCCTGCCGCATATCCAATCATGTGCTATTACGTAGTACTCATATTCAAGTCATACTGCTGTACACCACCTTCTATGCGTACTTTGCGTACACCACCTTCTATGCGTACTGCTGTACACCACCTTCTATGCGTACTGCTGTACACCACCTTCTATGCGTACTGCTGTACACCACCTTCTATGCATACTGCTGTACACCACCTTCTATGCATATTGCTGTACACCACCTTCTATGCGTACTGCTGTACACCACCTTCTATGCGTACTGCTGTACACCACCTTCTATGCATAGTGCTGTACACCACCTTCTATGCATACTGCTGTACACCACCTTCTATGCGTACTTTGCAAATGTGTCGCTCAACTTCTTCATCCACAGTGGTCTTCAAATGAGAGCGCTGCCATGTGCTTTCAGGGCAGCGCCAACTCCTGTTGCATAGTTAATCATGTGCTATTCCGTAGTACTCATATTTGAGTCCTCTTGTCATACAGCAAATTCCATGCTTACCTTGTCAACGTGCTGCTCAACATCACCATCCACAGCTGAGTGGTCTCCCAGTGTGAGCACTGCCCTGCGCTGCCTTGCACTAACAGTGTTTAGGGCTGCACCAACCCCTGTTGCATATTCAATCATGTGCTGTTTCACAGTACTCATATTTGAGTCATACTGTCATGCACCATATCCTTTGCATACCCACCCAATGCGCCCACGATGGTCTTTCAATGAGAGCGCTGCCCTGCACTCACAGGGCAGCGCCAACTCCTGTTGCATAGTCAATCATGAGCTGTTTCATATTACTCATATTTGAGTCATACTGTCACACACCACATTATTTCCTTACCTTTTGCCAATGCGCCGCTCAACTTCCTCGCCCACCGTGGTCTCCCAGTGTGAGCGCCGCCCTGTGCTCACAGGGAAGCGCCAACTCCCGTTGCACATTCAGTCATGTGCTATTCTGTAGTACTCATATTCAAGTTATACTGTCATACACCACATTCTTTGCCTACCTTGCCAATGCGTCGCTCGACTTCCTCGTCCACCGTGGTCTCCCAGTGTAAGCGCAGGGCAGCGCCAACTCCCGTTGGATCTGCGGTGTTTGCCCTCTTACCCTCATCGCCAAGATCGAGCTGGTCGGCGTCCACATGCTCATTCACAAGCTGACTGGCAGGATTCCTGGGGTGTGATAAGGGGGTAAACGTGTTAGCTCATGCATTATTAAGTTGGCTGGAAGAATTCCTGGGGTGTGATGAGGGGGTAGGTTGGGTACCACTGGTTTGGGTGATTCAGGGGGTGGGGTGGGGTGGGGTGGGGTGTGAGTGAGTGAGTGAGTGTGAGTGGTGTGTGTGTGTTTGTCTTTGTTTGTGTGTGTGTGTGTGTGTGTGTGTGTGTGTGTGTGTGTGTGTGGGGGGGGGGGGGGCTTGATTTAGTGATGAGCGTCTGAGTGCTCATTCACAAGCTGGCTGGAAGGATTCCTGGGTGTGACGAGGGGTTAAACGTGTTAGCTCATGCAAGGATGGCTTTGGCGGGCAGCAGTGGAATTTAATCATAGAGAACCCCCAGGCTCCACACTTCGCGCTCCGCAGGGTTTTGAGGAGCAGCGCGTCATACTGGGGTACTTAACTAAATTTGCAAGGGGGAAAAAACTGTCATATTATTTTGTATAAGCCTGATAATAGGAACACACACTCACTCACACACACACACAACACACTCACTCACATGCACACACACAAACACTCACACAGACACACAAGCACACACTCACACACTGACTCCCACACACACGCACACACAGGCATACACATAGGCACACACAAACACTTCCGCACAGACCCCCCCCCCCCCCCCCCCCCCCCCCCCCCCCCATCCCCCGACCCCTGCCCCCAAAGCTTGACAGAAGGATTCCCGGCGTACGGCGAATGGGACACACACTTTACACATAATGTATTATATTTAATTATTTGTTTATATATGTATGTATCATTTATTATTTATGGAACACACCTCTTGATAAGCACATCGTCAGTCCAGTTCTTGAGGCCAGTGATGACCTGCATGCGCTCTTCAATGCGATCCTTGTGCTCCTCAACACTTGCAATCATAGAAAGCATGTTGGAGTGCCCGATTCTGGAAAAGGGGGGGGGGGGGAGGATTGGTGTGGGGTGAGTCAAGATGAATGGCGATGGGTGGTGAGGTGGATAGGATGGTTGCGTTGCGATCCTTGTTCTCCTCAACAGTCGTAATCACGGAAAGTATGTTGGACTGCCCAATTCTGGAAAGGGGGGGGGGGGGGGGGGGGGGGGGGGGGGGATTGGTGTCGGGTGAGTCAATATGGGTGGCGATGGGTGGTGAGTTCAAAGTCAAGATGGGTGATGATGGGTGGTGTGGTAGATAGTATGGTTGTGTTGCGATCCTTGTGCTTGCCAACACTTGCGCTCACGAAAATAATGTTGGAGTGCCAAATTTTGGAACAGGGGGGGGTGGGGGGAGGATTGGTGTGGGGTGAGTCATTATTGGTGGCGATGGGTGGTGAGTTGAATGTCAATATAGGTGATGATGGGTGGTGTAGTGAACAGGATGGTTGTGTTGCGATCCTTGTGCTTGTCAACACTTGCAATCACGGGAAGCATGTTGGAGTGCCCAATTCTGGAAAGGGGGGAGGATTGTTGTGGGGTCAGTCGAGGTGGGTGGCGTGATGGGTGGTGTGAGGATAGTCGATGTGGGTGGTGTGATTAAAGTCAATATGGGTGGTGATGGGTGGTGTGGGGATAGTCGAGGTGGGTGGTGTGATGGGTGGTGTGAGGATAGTCGATGTGGGTGGTGTGATTAAAGTCAATATGGGTGGTGATGGGTGGTGTGGGGATAGTCGAGGTGGGTGGTGTGATGGGTGGTGTGAGGATAGTTGATGTGGGTGGTGTGATTAAAGTCAATATGAGTGGTGATGGGTGGTGTGGGGATATTCGAGGTGGGTGGTGTGATGGGTGGTGTGAGGATAGTCGATGTGGGTGGTGTGATTAAAGTCAATATGGGTGGTGATGGGTGGTGTGGGGATAGTCGAAGTGGGTGGTGTGATGGGTGGTGTGAGGATAGTCGATGTGGGTGGGTGATAAAGTCAATATGGGTGGTGATGGGTGGTGTGGGGATAGTCGAGGTGGGTGGTGTGATGGGTGGTGTGAGGATAGTTGATGTGGGTGGTGTGATTAAAGTCAATATGGGTGGTGATGGGTGGTGTGGGGATAGTCGAGGTGGGTGGTGTGAGGATAGTTGATGTGAGTTGTGTGATTAAAGTCAATATGGGTGGTGATGGGTGGTGTGGGGATAGTCGAGGTGGGTGGTGTGATGGGGTGGTGTTCCTAGGATAGCGATTGTGGGTGGTTGTGATTTAAAGTCAATATGGGTGGTGAGGGTGGATGGGGGATAGTCTCGGGTGGTAGTGTGATGGTGGTGTGAGGATAGTTGATGGGGTGTGTGTTAAAGGCAATATGGTGTGGTGAGGTGGTGTGGGGATAGTCGAGGTGGGTGGATGTGAGGATAGTTGGAGGTGAGTTGGTGTGATTAAAGTCAATATGGGTGGTGATGGGTTGTGTGGGGATAGTCGAGGTGGGTGGTGTGATGGGTGGTGTGAGGATAGTCGATGTGGGTGGTGTGATTGAAGTCAATATGTGGTTTGATGGGTGGTGTGGGGAGGAGTCGAGGTGGGTGGTGATGGGTGGTGTGAGGATAGTTTGATGTGGGTGGTGTGATTAACAGTCAATATGGGTTGGTGATGGGTGTGTGGGGATAGCGAGGTGGGGTGGTGTGATGGGTGGTTTGAGGATTGTCGATGTGGTGGTGTGATTAAAGTCAATATGGGTGGTGATGGGTGGTGTGGGGTAGTCGAGGTGGGGTGGTGTGATGGGTGGTGTGAGAATAGTCGATGTGGGTGGTGTGATTAAAGTCAATATGGGTGGTGATGGGTGGTGTGGGGATAGTCGAGGTGGGTGGTGTGATGGGTGGTGTGAGGATAGTCGATGTGGGTGGTGTGATTCAATTTGATATGAGTGGTAATGGGTGCTGGGGTGAGAATCAAGAGGAGCAGTGTGATGGATGGTGTGATAGGAGGTTTGATGCTAGTCAATATGGATGGTAATGGGTGGTGTGATGGGTGTTATTATGGATGGGGAACGGGGTAAAGATAATTGAGGTAAATGGTGGTGGGTAGTGTGGTGAGAATCAAGCCGAAGGGAGTGGTGATGGGAAGTTTGATGATAGTCAAGGTGAATGGTGATGGCTGGTGATGGCTGGTGATGAGTGTTGTGATGAGAATCATCAGGGGTAGTGATGGGAGGTTTGATGATAGTAGGGGTGGGTGGTGATGGCTGGTGATGAGTGTTGTCATGAGAATCATTAGGGGTAGTGATGGGAGGTTTCATGATAGTTGAGGTGGATGGTGATGGGTGGCGTGATGATATTCAAGATGGGTGGTGACAGGCATAGCTTTTATTTTTAGATTCAGCTGTCGAGGAAGCTCCCCTGACTGGCTATTCAGCCAACTCAAATGCAACCCTGCATACCTCTCTGATGCTCAGCATTCCTCTGCTCCTCCTCCCCACCCTAAAAAAAAACGACCTACAAACCATAAAACACACGCACACAAATACCTGTAAAAAAAAAAACTGGCTGGACAACCTCTCTCTGATGCTCAGCATTCCTCTGCTCCTCCTCTCCACCCCCCACCCCCAAAAAAACAAAAACGACCCAAGAACCATAAAACACACACACAAAAACACATGTAAAAAACACAAAAACTCACTTAGTGGACTTGCTTCTTCCCATTGACTTAATCTTCTTCGCGGACTTGTTCCTGCCCATTGACTTGCTGATCAACCTCTCTCTGATGCCCTCCTTCTCCTGCACATCACCTGCATCCTCCTGATCACCAAACCTCTCCTCCTCCTCCTCCTCCTCCCCTTCTTCCGCTTCGTTCTCCTCCTCCTCCTCCCCCTCCTCATACTCCTTCAAATGCTCGCCAGCTTTCCTAGAAGCAGCCAACGCTGACTTGATGATCTGTTCCCTACTGAGAGGGGCATCCTTGGGCTGTGCCAGGGGCTGGGACTGATGCTGGGAGTGGGACTGGGGCGTGTCAAGGTTGTCAGGAGTGTTTTTCCCACCGTCCCCACCACCGCTGGAGCGTTGGTCTGCAAACTCGTCATCACTGCTGAGATCCATTTCAGCAAGTCGGTGCTTCAGTGAGCTACGACTGCTCCCATCGATGTTGCGCATCGCCTCACCTGGGGGTTGGATGGTAAGGGGTGGGGGTGGGTAGGGGGTGGGGGGTTGGGATGGTAATGGGTGGGGTGAGGGTGGGAGTGGGGTGGGCTGGGGGTTGGGGTTGGGATGGGGATGGGGGTCGGGGTCGGAATGGCGGGGTGGTAAGGGGTGAGGTGGGGTAGGGGTTGGGATGGTAAGGGGTGGGGGTGGGATGGGGGTGGGGATGGGGGTGGGGGTGGGGAAGGTAAGGGGTCGGGGTGGGGTATGGTAAGGGGTGGAGTGGGGGTAGGAGTGTTGATCTGCGAAATCGTCATTACTGCTGAGGTCCATTTCAGCAAGTCAGTACTTCAGCGAGCTGCAACTGCTTCCATCTATGTTGCGCATCGCCTCACCTGGGGGTGGGGGTGAGGGTAGGAGTGGGGGTTGGGATGGGGTAGGGTGGGATGGTAAGGGTTGGGGTGGGGGTGGTGGTTGGGATGGGATGAGATGGGGTGGGTGGGGGTGGGTTTTAGGATTGTTGGTCTGCGAAATTGTCATCACTGCTGAGGTCCATTTCAGCAAGTCAGTACGTCAGGGAGCTCCGACTGCTTCCATCGATGTTGCGCATCGTCCCTCTTGGAGGTTGGGATGGTAAGGGGTGAGGTGGGGTTGGGGTTGGGGGTTGAGATGGGGGTTAGGATGGGGGTTGGGATGGTACGGGATGGGGAATGGTGGTGGTGGTGGTTGTGGGGAGTGTGGGGGGGAGTGTGGGTGGGTGGCGGGGATGGTAAGGGATGTGGTGGGGGTAGGAGGAGGGGGGGGGGGGGGGGGGGGGGGGGGTAGGGGGGGTACCACCACCACCACCACCACTTCTACCACATTCACCACGGCCACTTATACTACCACCACCACCACCACCACCTCTACCACCACCACCACCACTTATACTACCACCACCACCACCACCACCACCACAACTTCTACACACCCCCCACCACCACTCTACACACACGCACACTGGACCTGGGGGTTGACAGCCCCCCCCCCCCCCTGTCCCCCAACCTCCCCCCCCCCAGCCCCCCCCACACATGGGCCTGGGGGTTGACAGCCCCCTCCACCCTCCCCACCTCCAGCCCCCCAATCCCTTCACACGCCCTGCAAGTGGTTGTCCCGAGTGCAAGCAAACAGGCTGTCCCTCTCAACCTTATGCCTAATCATAATACGTATTATACATATGTATCACACACCTGAAGGCGCCAGCGCAATTGACTATCCACCATCGTTGTCATAACACCAATTATTGATCCATGCATCACACACCTGATGGCGCCACCTCTATTGACTCTCTATCCTCTTCATCATCAAACACAAACAATCAGCCCCCCTCAGAAAAATGCAGTGGGACCTGGGGGGGGGAAGGAGAAAACAAAAAAAAAAAAAAAAAAAAAAAAAAACAAAAACAAAAAAAAAAAAAAAAAAAGAAAGAAAACAAAAAAAAAAAAAAAAACCCCCCCCCCCCCCCCACCACACACACACACCCCACCACCCCACCCACCCAGCCACCCCCACACTCCCCACCTCCAGCCCCCAAACCCCTTCACACACCCTGCACGTGGTGGGCCCCAGTGCAAGCGAGCGGGCTGGCCCTCTTAACCTCATGCTTCATTATAATACCTATTGTTTATGTATTTATCACACACCTGAAGGCGCCACCCCAATTGACTCAGTGCCCTCTTTGTCATAATACCTTTTATTGATCTATGTATCACACACCTGAAGGCGCCACCTCAATAGACTCAGTATCCTCTTTGTCATCAAATTCAATCACATCAGGGTCCCCCTCTGAAAATGCAGTGGACCTGCGGAGGAAGTTGGTTGGTTTGTGTGTGGTGGTAGTGGTAGTGGTGGTGGTGGTGGCGGTGGTGGTGGTGGTGTGTGTGTGTGTGGTGGTGGGTGTGTGTGTGGTGTGGGGGGGGGGGGATACGTTGTACGTGGTGGGGAAGGGAGGGGAGGGGTATGTGTGTGTGTGTGTGGGGGGGGGATGTATGTGTATGTGGTGGGGAGGGTGTGTATATGTATGTGTTTGTAAGGTTGGGCAAGTCCCTTTTGCCTATATGGCTACCCCTGCACTATACACATACATACATGCAATGTCCAACAAGCGGTTTGTGGTGCTGTTTGATAGGGCAAAAAATAACCAGAAATAGCACCAGACAGACAGTGAAATGTGTGATGATAATTGCATTGAGTTACAAAACTAAATTATACCTGCGCCTCATCTTGACCTGCAACCCACCATCTAAGCCTGCCATAGTTTTCTGTTCAGTTACGAGCAGCAGTTTCTAGGCAGCTCCCTGGGCTCTCTCTTCATCCAAACCTTAAGAAGCCTAGGCACCTGCAACCTGATATCGTCAGCTTTCCAGTGCTCCTGGAATCTTTGGGTTTGGCCCAGTGGAAGTCTCAGGGAGCTGCCTAGAAGATCGTACGTTAGCCAAAAAGAAAAAAAGGGAGGCATGCACTGAATAGTCGCACCACCTCTGCCTGTTCTGGAAAACCCATTGGTAGATGACAACTGTTAATACCATTCAATAGGTCAAGCGAAGGAATGTAATATACAGGGGGTGGAAGGCACCAGTGGGGAGTCAAGCAGAGAAGGACAAGTCGAAGGAGCACAACCACCCCCACAAAAACCAAAGAAAAAAAAAAAAAAAAAAAAAAAAAAAAAAAAAAAAAAAAAAAAAAAACAAAAAAAAACAAAAAAAAAAAAAACACAAAAAGAAAGAGACAAAAAAACCAAAAAAAAAAAAACAGAAAAAAAACATAACAAAAAAAAAAAAATCAAAAAAAAAGTAAAACAATAAAACAAAAAAAAAAAAAAAACCCCACCCCCCCCCCCCCCCCCACCCCCCCCCCCACCCCCCCCCCCCCCCCCCCCCCCCCTCCCCCCCACCACCCATCCCCCCCCCAACCCCCCCCACCTACCTACCCACACTACACCTATCCACCCACCCCCACCAACCTTCCCAGCCATCCAACACCTTCCCAGCCATCCACATACACGATCTCCCCCCCCCTCCACCTAAGGAAACTTAGTGCTGGATAAATTAAATTCAGAGATCTGATGCTCTCCAATTGAATGTAGCACCCTTGTTAATAAACTCAACAGATCACTAGTCCATAGAAGCACCAAGTATCTCAGAAGTATTATAACTATATACATTCTCATAACTAGGGAACGGCAATATGATATCATATGATGCCATGTCATCATATGATATCATATGATTCCGACAGTCTGACAAGGCTATAATTACCATACAATATCATACAACTCAATTGGCTGGTTCATTTACTCGCTTTTGTTCGGTCTCCAAGCATAAACAACATTGTGACCAACCTATACACATTCCGCAACAACAATCTTACACATATGCACAAAAGTACACACATACACACACATACTCACACACATACACGCATAAGCACTCATATACACACACATACATACATGCACACACAAACATTGACACACACATGATGCCCACACCTGTCACAATAATTGCGACCTACCTTTCCTTGTTGGGCATGCCACCAAACAGTTTACGAGACACGCTACCCATGGAGTCAGGCCCCCCTAAAGAGCGGCGGGACAAGGCCCCCCCGATGCTCCCACTGCTTCCCCCAGGGGCTCGGCATGACCTCATACTCAAAAGTGGCGTGGCCTTCTTTCCAGAGCCTGCTGCTGCGCTGTTGTTCAGAGAGCGGCGCAACTTCTGGTCTGAGGTTAGGCTGTGGACCTTCTTGTCCACGTCACTGTTTGTCCAGCCAATTGCCTTGCGGGAGATGCTGGACAGGGATGGCTCTGCAAGCATGAATCATATTAAAGCAATATAAGTATATAACAAGCTGGCTTTGAGCAGAAACTTATGTTGTTGACTACAAATGCAACCAAGCACATTAACAAATCACATTAAAGCAATATGACAAGCTGGCTTTGAGCAGAAACTTGTGTTGTTGACCACATATGCACCAAAGCACATTAACAAAAATCACAGTTTAAAAGCAATGGAAAAGCTGGATTTGAGTTTGAACTGTGTGGTTGACCATAGATGCACCAAAGCACATTAACAAATCACAGTAAAGCAATATGACAAGCTGGCTTTGAGTTGAAACTTGTGTGGTTGACCATAGATGCACCAAAGCACATTAACAAATCACAGTAAAGCAACATGACAAGCTGGCTTTGAGTTGAAACTTGTGTGGTTGACCATAGATGCACCGAAGCACATTAACAAATCACAGTAAAGCAATATGACAAGCTGGCTTTGAGTTGAAACTTGCGTGGTTGACCATAGATGCACCAAAGCACATTAACAAATCACAGTAAAGCAATATGACAAGCTGGCTTTGAGTTGAAACTTGTGTGGTTGACCATAGATGCACCAAAGCACATTAACAAATCACAGTAAAGCAACATGACAAGCTGAATTTGAGTTGAAACTTGTGTGGTTGAACATAGATGCACCAAAGCACATTAACAAATCACAGTAAAGCAATATGACAAGCTGACTTTGAGTTGGACCTTGTGTTGTTTACCATAGATGCACCAAAGCACATTAACAAATCACAGTAAAGCAATATGACAGGCTGAATTTGAGTTGAAACTTGTGTGGTTGAACATAGATGCACCAAAGCACATTAACAAATCACAGTCATGCAACATGACAAGCTGGCTTTGAGTTGAAACTTGTGTGGTTGACCATATATGCACCAAAGCACATTAACAAATCACAGTTTAAAGCAAAGACAAGCTGGCTTATTGAGTGAAACTTGAGATAAAGAGTCATTGGTGTGTGGGTGACCATAGATGAACCAAAGCACATTAACAAATCACGTTTTTAAAGCAACATGACAGTTGGCTTTGAGTTGAAAAACGTGTGTGTTTGACAATAGGCAAACAAAGCACATATTACAAATTCACAGTAAAGGCAAATGACCAAGCTGACTTTGAGTTGGACCTTGTGTTGTTTACCATAGATGCACCAAAGCACATTAACAAATCACATTCAAGCAATATGACAAGCTGTCTTTGAGTTGGAACTTGTGTTGTTGACCATAGATGCAACAGAGCACATTAACAAATCGCAGTAAAGCAATATGCGGTACGAAGCATCATGCTCGTTGCATGTGGTACGAAAGCATCATGCACATTGCCTGCGGTACAAAAGCATCATGCATGTTGCATGCGGTACCAAAGCAGCATTGGATGCACATTGCATGCAGTACAAAATCAGCATTGCATGCACGTTGCATGCGGTACGAAAGCAGCGTTTCCCTCCTCACACCATTCACCTTGAGCTTCCTAAACACACTTTGAGCTTCCTGAACACATTTTGAGCTGCATGAACACACTTCGAGCTCCATGCACACACACACACAACACACAAAAAAGAGAGAACACCACCACAAGACACAACAGCCCACCGACACAGGACACACACAACACCGCAACATAACACACACACAACCACAACCCCCCACAATAAACCAAACCACAACACACCATAAACCGCAGCACGCACGACTCCCAAAAAAACGCATGCACACACCCCCCTCCACCAAAAGCCAAAACCAAACGCACACACACACCAAACACAACTTTTTAGTCATCCCGTTTGATTATACATGTACAGCAGAACGAAAACAGACAAGTCCTATGAATACTCACCCACACACTCCTCACACTCACACACACACACACACACTCACACACAAGCCAGCATCCATCTGGTCACCCACCAGTAACCATGCCCACATTATGGACCTGAGCACGCTCATTTATGCATGCAGTAACCATGCACACACCATGGACAGGATACACACTCATGCATGCGTTTATTACAGTAAGTAACCATGCCCCCACCCTTATGGGACATGAAACAACAATAGCATTGCGTGCAGTAGTAGTAAGATGTAGTAACCAGCCACACAAACCAGTTATACACACCAACTACCATGCACAAACCATGGACCTGAACACGCTCATTCATGCAGCCAGCAAGCATGCAGACACCAGGTCAGCTCAGCACATCCATGGACTCCTATTTCCACCACCACCCTCACTCTCACCCTCAGAAGTCTTCTGTTTTCCAGGCATCCCTGAGGGAGTTATTGATTTGGACGTGGGGATGGAGGGAGGAAGCGCCGGCGCGAACGACGCGCGCCGACGCGAAACGACCGCCGCGAAAAATAACCATTCGAAGAGGTCTGGGCTCATCACCACCACCGACCACGGCTCTCTTGCGCATACTGCGTGCTACGACCCCCTCATGCTTCTCTGCCTCCACACTGCGGCTTCTCCCCCAGCCCGGGGAGAGGAAGAGAGGACCCCCCGCGCTCGGTTTCGCAGGGGATGCTTTTGCGGGGATCTGACCATTTCGCAGCACAGCAGGATCGAATTGCACTCTGAGAGAAGTGAAACGACCCCTCTCAGTGAAGGAAAGCTAGGAATAGAAACTGTTCATGACCCGCAAATCAAATGTATTTACCAACGGAAGAAGAAGAGCAAATATTCAGGTTTGCGAGTTCGGAGCACATATTGGATACCGTTAGTTTTGGACAACCGCGCAGAGAGCTAGAATAAACTATTCCGGCAGTAGTCAGTAAAGTAGTACGTGAAAAGCGAGGGAAGGAGCTGAGCGAGGGAGGCCGTCCTAAGAATCGTCCGACTGACTGAGGTCGGGGAAACGGCACCCTGTCTTCACATCGGTTCACACCAACCAGTGACATCTGCCAGTCACTGAAGCCAAGCCAATTGTCAACGATTATGAGTTGATCTTCCTTAGTTCTATTAGCGCCCAGCGTCGCCTGCCCGTGCAGAGGCAGAGAGAGCATCTAACGCCGCGTTGTTTGTTTGAATCCGTTTTTGCGCTTTCGTTTGAGATCAGAATTCCCATCCATCTGCCCCAGACCTATTCCCCCCCACCCACCCACCCACCCACCACCCCACCCACCCTCCCCAGTATACCTCCATGCAGCCTGGTTGTTTGTCATTGGTCAATTAGTGTAAAAAGAACAGTCAACCACCCTCCCAGCCCTTCCAAATCACATGATATGCACCCAACGCTTGTCTGAGCTACGTCATTGTTTCTCCAGGCCCAAGCCTTTGTGCCAGCGTGCACCTTGTGTCAGCCCTAGCCACAAAAAAGTCCATCAGCAGGTAAGAAGCTGGGTGGTAGGTGAGTAGATACATTGGCCTATCGCGGTGACTGCTGTGAATTACGTAAGCAGTGCAGATGTACCGCACTGTTGTTTTCTACAAAAAACGGAGCCAAGAAACAGCAAGACTCAACAAAAACCTGCGCCTCATCTTACTGTTGATTTTTATTTGCATCGTAATTGTTTTCTATTTTCATTTCTTTGTTCATTTTCTATTTTGTTTTCTATTTTCATCGAAATTGTTTGTATCTTCATTTGTCCTATTCTCTCGCTACATCTTACTGTTGATTTATATTTCCAAAAGTTCATCATAGATCCCTAGCACTCACTCTCTGTGAAGAAGCTTTGGAGGGGGGGACCCCGCCACAGCCCCCCCCCACCGCCCACCCCACCCCCACGCTCGCCTACCCCACCCCCACCCAAACCCCACCGACAACCCCAACCCCACCGCCAACCCCAACCCCAACATCCAACCCCAACCCGCAACCCGCAACCCCCAGAACCACCGAAAAACCCCAACCCTAACCCCGGAAGCCCCAACCCCAGACCCCATACCCAAACCCCAACACCAAAACCCCAAACCCCAAACCCCAAAGCCCCAACCCACCCCATAGACCCCACCCCAACCCCAAGCCGCCCAACCCCAACCCCAACCCAACCCCAAACCCCACCCCTAACCCCTAACCCCAACCCCAAGCCCCACAACCCCCAAACGCCAACCCCAACCCCCAACCCGCCAAAGCCACAACCTCCCAACCCCCACGCCAAGACCACCCCCAACCCCAACCCCAACCCCAACCCAACCCAACCCCAACCCAAGCTCCCAACCCCCAACACAACCCAACCCCAAACCCCAACCCCAACACCAATCCCCAACCCAACCCCAACCCCAACCCCGAAACCCCAACCCCAGACACCAACCCAAACCCCAACCCAAAACCGCCAACCCAGCCCCAAACCCCCCAACCCCAACCCCAACCACAGACCCCAACCCAGACCCTCAAACCCCCGAACCTCAACCCCAACCCCAACACCCAACCCCAACCCCAACCCAACCCCAACCACAACCCCAACCCAAACCACCAACCCCCACCTGCCTAACCCCCAACCCAACACCACACCCCCAACCCCAACCCCAACCCCAACCCCAACCCAACCCCAACCCCAACCCCAAGCCCCCAACCCCAACCCCAACCCAGCCCCAGCCCCACCCCAACCAACCCCACCCAACCCCAACCCAACCCCATACCCCAAACCCAACCCCAGCCCCAACCCCAACCCCAACCCCCCACCCCAAACCCAACCCCAACCCCAACCCCAACCCAACCCACCCAACCCCAACCCCAACCCCAGCCCACAACCCTAACCCCAAACCCCAAACCAACCCAAACCCAAACCCCAACCCAACCCCAACACACACCCCAACCCCCAACCCCCAACCGCCAAAGACCCCAACCCCAACACCAACCCCACCCCCAACCCAACCCCGAGACCCCAACCCCACCCAACCCCAACCCCAACCCCAAAACCCACAAACCCCCTAAGCCCAACCCCAACCCCGAACCCCATACCCAAACCCCAACCCCAACTCCCAATACCCCAACCCCAACCCCAACCCACCCAACCCCAAAACCGCAAACCCCAACCCCACAACACAAACCCAACCCCACCCCCAACCCCAACCACCCCCCAAACCCCAACCCCAACCCCAACCCCAACCCCCAGCACCAACCAACCCCAAACCCCAGCCCCAGCCCCAACCCAACCCCAACCCCAGCCAAACCCCAACCCCAACCCCAACCCAACCCCCCCTCCTTCCATTTGTATCCAGCCAAGTGCCATGAGTGGTGACGAGATACATTTCATGCAGTCCATAGCATCAAGGCTCATTGTCAGCCCCCCAGACTTGGCAACATCAGCCCAACCGACAGAGGATCTATCCCTTAGGAGGGTGCGATATCGATCACATGTAAGTAAAGTCAAACACATGCTCCTGGTGTCAATTTTGTATATTTTGTATTAATGAGTATATTTTGTATGTATGAGTCAATATTTTATATTTTTATATTTTAGTCAATTGTGTACTATCTCTCCCACAACATCAGCACTTCTAATATCGATCACAAGGAAGTCCAATAGTCCATTCAAACCGGTGAGGACCCTGGTGTGTTCTATCTCTCCCACTGCATCAGCACTGCCAGTATCAATCACAAGGAAGTCCTTTCAAACCAGTGAGGACCCTGGTGTGTTCTATCTCTCCCACTGCATCAGCACTTCTGCTATCAATCGCTTGTAAGTCAAGTCAAACACATGCTCCTGGTGATTCTATGTTATATGCCGCATATTTGAGTCAATTTAGTAGATTTATTTTATTTTGTATATTTGAGTCAATTTAGTAGATTTATTTTATTTTGTATATTTGAGTCAATTTAGTAGATTTATTTTATTTTGTATATTTGAGTCAATTTAGTAGATTTATTTTATTTTGTATATTTGAGTCAATTAGTAGATTTATTTTATTTTGTATATTTGAGTCAATTTAGTAGATTTATTTTATTTTGTATATTTGAGTCAATTTAGTAGATTTATTTTATTTTGTATATTTGAGTCAATTTAGTAGATTTATTTTATTTTGTATATTTGAGTCAATTTAGTAGATTTATTTTATTTTGTATATTTGAGTCAATTTAGTAGATTTATTTTATTTTGTATATTTGAGTCAATTTAGTAGATTTATTTTATTTTGTATATTTGAGTCAATTTTGTGTATTTTGTTTATTTATGTACGATCTCTCCCACTATATCAGCACTGCTGCCATCGATCGCATGTGAGTCAAGTCAAACACATGCCCCTGGTGTTTCTATTTACTATGTCGTATATTTGTGGACAATACATACATATATATATATATATATAAAATATAACCTGGTGCACAGCTTGAAATAAATATATAAATATGTACAAATTAAAGATAACTTCGTGCGAGGGGGGGGCAAGAACAAATATTTCGTACCTCATGTTCGATATGGATAGAGAAGCGCAAGCAATAGTCGATACAAAAAAATCATGTCGATACACCCACAGGCGGCCCTGATAGAGGGCGGTGGGGGGGAGGGGGTCTGACCGTTTCCCAACTTTATTTGAACTTTGTGTAACTTTCTTGCCATTGCGAATTGAGCGTTAAGTGCGCCATCGAGAAGGGATCGACAAGATGAGTACAAATCTGCAACTGCTAGTCTGTTACACCCAGTGTGTAATTGGTGGGTGCCCTGGACGGCACATCCAGGCTGGACGCCAGGCTGGACGTCACCTACACCTTGGCGAACAGTGTTGCACGAGCGGCAGTTAGACTGAAAACCGCGCATTTGTATGCGCGTTCGGAATTCAGGTCCCTGACGAGGTTCCTGAAGCAGTCGAGCCTGGGGTCTAGCCCCCCCCCCCCCCCACACACACAACCGCCACCACCACCACCACACATGCACACCCTCCTCTCCGCACACATCACACACACACACGCACCATCACCCCCACCCACCCCCACCACACCTGAGCAGACCCTCACACTCGAGAATACAATTTGAGTCAATTACACCATGATAATGATGATAATAATGATAGACAGACAGATAAATAACGCCTTTAGTCCTTTTCATACCTGGGTGATCTCCTTTAAGGTCGCAGACTACTGAGCTACCCAAGAAAGTTGTAAACATACTCAAAACTGAATTTCTTTGTCCAAACTTGATATTGATTATGTTTTATTGTATGGTTGGAAAGGCCTTGACGAGATGATGCTCATGGACCCCCCTTTCACTATGTTATTCTGTCTAAGTGTCCAGATATGAAGCCCTGGGGGGGGGGGGGGGTAGGGGGGGGTCAGGGGTGAAAAAAACAATTTCCGAACATGCGGTCTGCAAACTTTATTCCTGCCCCCCATCAAAATAACTTGGTGCATAGCTTCAAAATATAGTGAATTGTAGAGTACCCAAGGCGTGAATGTGAACTAGTCCTATGCAGCCTCGCAAGCGACGTTAACAAATGGTGGAGTGTGTTCCCAACGGAGCGACGGCGAGCGACAACGAAGGGAGTTAGTTACGAGACCGTTGGCTGACGTGTCAGGCTTCGTCTCGGTCAAACCATCAGAGTAGGGGACTTGCCCAACCTTGACAGGCGAAAGCTGAAAAGAAAAAGCATTGATGAACTGAACCCCAAACTGCTGCTAAGTATGTATGTTACAGTCCAAGGGTAGGCCAAATTGGCCAAAGTGACTTGCCTAACCTTGACAGGCAAAGGCTAAAAAGAAAAAGCATTGATGAACTGAACCCCAAACTGCTATAGCTATATTGTGGTGGACAAGTCCCTGTAAGCTTAGCTAGTATCTCTCGCATTGCAGTACAATCTGTGCAATGCTATTTTATTTGTTTATTGCAGTGCAATCTGTACGATACTCTTTTAATTTGTATTGCAGTACAATCTGTACAATACTATTTTATTTTGTGTCTGCACCTGTTTTTTCTGGAGGTCCAGTTGTGTAGTAACAAGTGCAATTCAAGGTAAATTAGAAGACTGGGGCTAAGGACTGGTTGCTACATTTTAGATTTACCAACATTGGAAGACTGGGGCGTAGCACTGGTTGTTACATTTTAGATTTACCAACATTTGAAGACTGGGGCGTAGCACTGGTTGCTACATTTTAGATTTAACAACATTTGGAGACTGTGGCCTATCACTTGGCGCTACATTTTAAATTTACTTAAATTTGAAGACTGGGGTGTATCACACTTGGTTGCCATATGTCACACTTGTGTCACCCATTTGTATTGTTCCCCATCACCAGGATTACCAGTCCATGCTCCTCAATTGCTTTGGTCGTCACTTCCCTTATCCCGACCCTTCGCTATGGAAGCAGCACAAGGTAGGCCACTGTTGTGTGTGGTGTGTGTGTGTGTGTGTGGTGTGTGTGTGGTGGGGGGGGGGGGGGGTGGGGGGGGGGGGGGGGTATGTAGCCACAGTAGGCCACGGTAATCACTCTCTGGGGCTGTGGTTCAGGATCACCAGTGGAAGTGGTGTGGGTGGGTGGGTGGGTGGGGGGTGGGGGTGGGGGTGGGGGTGGGTATGTACAAGCGCAAGGTAGGCTTGCTAGTGGCGTAAGGTAGGCAGTGCTTTTATTTTCCAGCTAACAGCAGCAGCTTCTAGGCAGCTTCCCTGGATTGGTACCCACTCAAATATATGCAACAGTGTCAGCCATTATTATCACTCTCTGGGGCTGTGGGGCAGGATCACCGGTGGTAGTGGTGGTGTGTGAGGGGTGAGGGTTTTGTCCTGTGTGTGTGTGTGGGGGGGGGGGGGGGGGGGGGGGGGGGGGGGGGGGGGGGGGGGTATGTAGTTAGATAAGCACGATTTACGGCCGACTGTTCATCACTCCCTGGGGCTGTGGGTCAGGATCAGCAGTGGTAGTAGGGTGTGTGAAGTTGTGAGTGTGTGTGTGTGGTGGGGTGGGGGTGGGGGGATGTAGTTAGCAGTAAAGGGTAACCCATGGCATCACTCTCTAGGACCGACTGACTGACGGACCGACTGACTGACTGGACTTGACTGACTGGGACTATGACTGACTGACTGACTGATGGACTGGACGACGGGCTGGACTGGGTAAGTGGCCGGCGGGGACTGACTGAATGAATGACTGACTGACTGACTGACTGACTGACTGACTGACTGACTGACTGACTGGCTGACTGACTGATGGACGGTTGGCTGTCTGGTAAGGTTGGACAGATGGGTGACTTGACTGACTGACTGCGATGACTGACCTGGACCTGACTGACGCTGACTGACTGAAAAATGACTGCAACTGACGGCTGTGGGCTGACTGGTATAGTGGCCGGTGGCTGCTGGATGGATGGCGACCTCATGATGAATGACTGACTGGACTGAATGGACTGATGAATGGCTGGATGACCTGATGACTGACTGACTGACGACGGTGACTGACTGATGGCTTGACTGACTGAGACGAATGACTGATGAATGACGACTCTGACTGACGAACTGACTGACTGATGACTGACTGACTGACTGACTGACTATGACTGGCTGAATGACTGACTGACTGAATGACTGGAATGACGGACGGACTGACTGACTGACTGACTGACTGGACTGACTGATGACTGACTGAACTGATGACCCTGGACTGAATGACTGCCTGACTGACTGGACTTTTGGGGCGACGGACTGACGGACTGTAAGTGGCAGGATGACTGACTGACTGACTGACTGACGACTTGACGACGGAGTGACTGGCTGTGGCTGACTTGCGTAAGTGGCCGGATGGCTGATGACGAATGACTTGAGCTGACTGACTGATGACTTGTACTGACTGAGATGACTGACTGGCGAGCTGGACTGAATGACTGACTGACTGACTGACTGGAACTGATGACTGGACTGACTGGAATGACTGATGACTGACTGACTGACTGACTGACTGGCTGACTGACTGGACTGAATGAGACGATGACTGACTGGACTGACTGATTCTTTCTGGACTGACTGACTGACTGACTGGCTGACTGCACTGACTGATGACTGACTGACTGACTGACTGGTTGACTGACTGACTGATGGTTGGCTGACTGGGTGGTAAGTGGCCGGCGGGCTGACCTGACTGAATGCTGACTGACTGACTGAGGGGGACTCTGACTGACTGACTGACTGACTGACTAATCTGAACTGACTGGTGGTTGGCTGACTGCGTAAGTGGCCGGCCTGGCTGACTGGGCTGGATGGGCTGGACTCACGGACTGGACTGACTGGACTGACTGACTGACTGACTGACTTGCTGACGAATGACGACCTGACTGACTGGACTGATGACTGATCTGACTGGCTGACTGACTGGACTGACTGACTGACTGACTGAACTGACGAACTGACTGACTGACTGAATGACGACTGACTGACTGACTGGTGACTGACTGATCTTGAATGATGACTGACTGACTGGACCTGAGACTGGACTGACTGACTGACTGACTGACTGACTGCTGACGGATGAATGATGATGACTGACTGACTGACTGATGCCTGAACTGATGGAATGACCGGACGACGGGCGGAGGATGACTGCCTGGATGACTAACTAACTGAACTGACTGACTGACTGACGACTGACTGACTGCTTGACTGGCTGACTGACTGACTGACTGAGACTGACTGACTGACAGGACTGAATGACTGGCTGGTTGGATTGGACTGGTGGGTAAGTGCCGTCCCTGAATGACTGCTGACTGAATGATGGACTGACTGAATGACTGACTGCACTACTGACTGACGACTGACTGACTGAATGACTGACTGACGGACGACTGAACTGAACGACCGACGGACTGACTGACTGGCTGATCTACTAACTGACTGACTGACTGAGACTGACTGACTGACTGACGACTGGGCATGACTGACATGGACTGGAGGACTGACTGACTGACTGACTGAATGACGACTGGCGGTTGGCTGCCTGGTAAGTGGCGGTGACTGACTGAAGCTGCACTGACGACTTGACTGATGACTGACCTGACTGACCGGACATGACTGGCTGGTTGGCCTGCTGGAAAGTGCCGGCTGCGACGACTGACTGACTGACTGACTGAATTGACTGGACTGACGGACTGACTGACTGACTTGCTAGATGACTGATCTGGACTGACTGACTGAGACTGACTGACTGACTGACTGACGACTGACTGACTGCTGAATGACTGACTGGCTGACTGACCTGGACGAATGATGATGACTGACGACTGATGACTGACTGACCTGAAGATGGACTGACTGGACTGAAGACTGACTGACTGACTGACTTGACTGAGCGCCTGACTGACTGGACTGGAGACTGACGGACTGACTGATGACTGAATGACTTGGTACGTGGCCGGCTGACTGACTGACTGACCTGACGAACTGAGCTGACTGACTGACTGACTGGATTATTGGCGACGGAAGTGGCCGGCGGTGACGACTGAAATGATGACTTGACGACTGACGGAATGACTGAATGACTGACGACTGGTATCTAGATGACTGACTGAATGCCCTGACTGACTGACTGACTCTGACTGACTTGGACTGATGAAGATCTGACGGACTGACGCCTGGACCGACTGATGGCTGACTGATGACTGACTTGACTGACTGACTGACTGACTGGACTGACTGACTGATGACTGAATGACAATGACTGACTGACCTGACGACTGACTGGACTGGCTGACTGACTGACTGATGGTTGGCTGACTGGTAAGTGGCCGGCTGGCTGACTGACTGACTGCCTGCCTGACTGACTGACTGACTGACTGACTGACTGATGACGGACTAAATGACTGATGGTGAGTGTGGCTGACTGGTAGTGGCCGGCTGGCTGCTGTGGCTGATGACTCACTGACTGACTGACTGACTGACTGCCTTGAATGACTGACTTGATGACTGACTACTGACTGACTGAGCTGACTTGATCTTGACTGATGACTGCGACTGACTGATCTGACTGACTACTGACTGACTGACTGGACTGACTGAGCTGACTGACTGACTGACTGACTGACTGAATGGCGGACTGACTGACTGACTGACTGACTGACTGGATGACTGACTGAATGACTGATGACTGACTAGACTGACTGAATGACTGACGAATGACTGACTGACGACGACTGACAGACTGGACTGACTACTGACTGAAAGGATTTCACCCTTTCTGCAAATAAGAATTGAAGTGCCGACGGGACTGACGGACTGATGACTAACTAAATTGACGACTGGACTGACTGACTGACTGACTGGACTGACTGATGGCTGAAAACTGAATGACTGACTGACTGATGACGACTGACTGAATGACTGACTGGCTGGTTGGCTGACTGGTAAGTGGCCGGTGACTGAATGTGATTGACGGACTGACCTGACTGACTGACTGAGACTGACTGACTGACTGACTGACTGAATGTGACGACTGACTGACTGACTGACTGACTGATCGGATGACGACGGACTGGACTGCTGACTGACTGGACGACTGACTGACTGGCTGACTGAACTGACTGACTGACTGCTGACTGACTGACTGACTGACTGACTGACGGACTGACTACGGACGACTGATGAATGACTCTGACTGACGGGGATGGACTTGAAATGGGTAAGTGGCCGGCCATGACTGACTGACTGACTGACTGACTGACTGACTGACTGACTGACTGACTGACTGGCTGGTTGGCTGACTGGTAAGTGGCCGGCTGGCTGACTGACTGACTGACTGACTGACTGACTGACTGACTGACTGACTGAACTGACTGGACGACTGGCTAGTGAATGACTCGATGACTGACTGACTGAATGGAATACTGATGAATGACTGATGACTGACTGACGACTGACTGACTTGATGACGAGCACTGGATGAATGACTGATCTGACTGGACTTTTTTTTGTTTGGGGGGGGAAACGACTGACTGACTGAATGACTGAGTGGACGACTGACTGACTGACTGAGCTGACGGACTGACTGACTGCTGACTGACTGACTGACTGGCATGACTGATGACTGACTGGTTTGGCTGATGGTAAGTGGCAGGCTGGCCTGACTGACTGACTGACTGACTGACTGACTGACCTGGACTGCCATGACTGACTGACTGACTGACTAACTGACTGACTGGCTGGTTGGCTGACTGGTAATGGGGCCGGCTGGCTGACTGGCCGGCTGGCTGACTCACTGACTGACTGACGACTGATGACTGAATGACTGACTGGCTGACTGGACTGACTGACGATGACTGACGAGCACACTGAACGACTGACTGACGGCGACGACTGACTGACGACTGACTGACTGATCTGACTGACTGACTGACGAATGACTGATGACTGACACTGACTGATGCTGACTGACTGACTGACTGACTGAGACTGACGAATGAATGACTGAATGACTGATGACTGATGACTTGACTGGTGACTGCTGACCTGACTGACTGACTGGACTGATGACTGAATGAAGACTGGATACTGGTGACTGGAGACTGACTGACTGACTGACTTGACTGAATGATGACGACTGATGACTGAATGACTGACTGAATGACTGACTGACTGACTGACTGACTGACTGACTGACTGGCTGAACCTGACTGACTGACTGTTGGCTGACTGTAAGTGGTCCGGCAGGCTGAATGACTGACTGACACTGATCTGACGACTGATCTGACTGACTGATGACGGATGCTGACTAACTGACTGACTGGCGGTGGGCTGACTGGTAAAGTGGCCGGCTGGCTGACTGGCTGGCTGGCACCACTGGACTGACTGACTGACTGGATGACTGAATGACTGACTGGCGATGCTGACTGATGACTGACTGACTGACTGACTGACTGACTGACTGGCCTGACTGACTGCCTGACCTGACTGACTGACTGACTGACTGACTGACGAATGACTGGATGACGATGACTGGGACTGACTGGCCTGACTGATGACTGACTGACTGATGACTGACTGACTGACTGACGACTGACTGACTGACTGAACGACTGACTGACTTGACTGACTGACTGACGACTGACTAAACTGGACTGACTGACCGACCGACGGACTGATGACTGGCTGGGACTAACTACTGAGCTGACCGATGACGACTGACTGACTGACTGAATGACTGCGACTGATGACTGACTGACTGGATGACTGACTGACTGGGACTGACTGCGGCTGGTTGCTGATGGTAAGTGGCCGGTGACTACTGACTGACTGACTGACTGACTGAACGGACTGAACTGGACTGTGACTGACTGACTGGCTGTTGGCTGGGACTGGTAAGTGGCGGCTGGCTGACTGACTGGACTGACTGACTGACTGAAAAATGATGGATCTGACTGACTGACTGATGAATTGTAAGCTGACCTGACTGAATGACTGAATGATGACTGACTGACTGCTGACTGGACGGGACTGACTGACGGGATGACTGACTGGCGGACTGACTGACTGACTGACTGAGTGACTGAGTGACTGAGTGACTGAATGACTCGATGATGCCCTGACGACGCATGAAGTGACTGGACTGACGACTGACTGACTGAATGACTGACTGATGACTGAATTGACTGACTGGAAGGAATGGAACAGAAAGAACGACCGAAAGACAGACAAGAAGACAGGACAAGGGATAAGAAAGAAAACCACAAGACAAGGAATAAGAACCCGAAAAGACAGGACGATCCTCTTACCAAGAGAAGACAGAACGACCGCCCGAACGACGACCGACAACTAACAAGACTGACTGTAAGTGGGGCCGGCCACCGGCATGATGCTGACCTGACCTGACTGACTGACTGAAACTGACTGACTGACGGGCTGGCTGGCTTGACTGGACTGCCTGACGACGACTGACTGATCCTGGACTGGACTGGTGCACTGGCTGGCTGACTGGAAAGCTGGAGTATGACTGACTGAACTGACGGTAATGACTGGCTGGAAGGACGGCATGAAGCTGACTGACTGACTGGACTGAATTGACTGGCTCTGACTGACTGGACTGACCGACGACTGACTGACTATGAAACGATGATGATGACTGGCGGCTTGGATGGGCTGACGACTGACTGGCTGGCTTGGCGAACCTGACTGGACTGACTGAATGACGGACTGACTGGCTGGCTGGCTGAACTGATGGACTGACTGGATGATGAATGGTGGACTGGTGAGCGATCCCGACTGAGGGAATGAACGACTGGACTGGCCGACTGAATGAGCTGGCTGACAACTGACTGGATGGTTGGGAATGTAAGTGGCGGTGCTGGCGACTGGCCTGATGACTGACGGGAATGACTGACTGACTGACTGGACTGACTGGCTGTCTTGGCTGGCTTGACGAAATGAGCTTGATGGACTGATGGCTGGCTGGCTGACTGACCCCACGATGACCTGACATGACTGGACTGGCTGGCGGGGGACTGACTTGATGACTGACCTGACTGACTGACTGACTGACTGATGGCTGGCTGGCTGGCTGATCTGAACTGACTGACTGACTGACTGACTGACTGGCTGCTGACTGCCCTATGAGTGACTGACTGGCTGCTGATGACGACTGACTGCCTGACTGGCGAACTGACTGGACGACGAATGACTGATTGACTGAATGACTGGACGGACTGACTGAATGGCACTGATGGCTGGTTGGCTGCACTGATGGTAAGTGGCCGGCTGGCTGACTGACTGACTGACTGACTGACCCCTGACTGACTGATCGGATGAATGATGACTGACTGGCTAGCTGGACGACTGAGGATGATGACTGACTGACTCTGACTGAATGACTGAATGACTGACTGACTGACTGACTGACTGACTGATCTGACTGATTGACGATGCTGACTGACTGACCTGGCTGACTGACTGACTGACTGATGATGACTGACTGACTGGACGATCCTGTATGAACACGTCTGGACTGAAAATGCATGACTGACGTCTGGACTGACTGACGAATGAGACCTGAATGACTGACTGACTGGGACTGACTGACGACTGACTGAAGGAATGAATGAATGAATGACTGAATGACAGACGACCGACCGACTGACCGAACAGACCCGACCCCGACAGACCGACTACGCCGACCGACCGACGACCGATACGACGACCGACCGACCGGACCCGAGCCGACCGACCGACCGTACCGACCCGACCGATCCGAACGACACAGACCGGACGCCCGACCCGACCGACCGACGGGGAACGACCGACTCCTCACTCACTCACTCACTCACTCACTCACTCACTCACTCACTCACTCACTCACTGGCTGTGTTGGTTGGACGGGTAAGTGGCTGGCTGACTGGACTGACTGACTGACTGACTGACTATGACGGAATGGTGGCTGGCTGACTGAACTGATGACTGCTGACTGACTGACTGATGACGGGCTGGCGGCTGGCTGACTGAATGCGACTGGACTGGAATGACTGACTGACTGACTGGCTGGCTGGCTGGACTGACTGACTGACTGACTGAAGACTGACCTGACTGGCTGACTGACTGACTGACTGACTTGATGATGACCATACTGACTGACGGACTGGCTGGGCTGGCGACTGACTGACTGGGCTGGCTGGATGACTGGGAACTGACTGGACTGAATGACTGACTGACTGGCTGGCTGACTGGGACTGACATGACTGACTGACTGCGACTGGCTGGCTGACTGACTGACTGACTGCGACTGGCTGGCTGGTGACCGACCGACTGACTGACTGACTGACTGACTGGCTGACTGACTGACTGACTGACTGGCTGACAGACTGACTGGCTGGTTGGCTGACTGGTAAGTGGCCGGCTGGCTGACTGACTGACTGACTGACTGACTGACTGACTGACTGACTGACTGACTGGCTGGCTGGCTGGCTGACTGACTGACTGACTGACTGACTGGCTGGCTGGCTGACTGACTGACTGACTGACTGACTGACTGACTGGCTGGCTGACTGACTGACTGACTGACTGACTGACTGACTGACTGGCTGGCTGGCTGGCTGACTGACTGACTGACTGACTGACTGACTGACTGACTGGCTGGCTGACTGACTGACTGACTGACTGACTGGCTGGCTGACTGACTGACTGACTGGCTGACTGACTGACTGACTGACTGACTGACTGGCTGGCTGGCTGACTGACTAGCTGGATGGCCCTCTGGCACACGCAGTCCCACACCGTCCGACATGCAATCCCTACAACAGAAAAATCACCTCGGCCTGCACCAGAGAATGACAACTGATATCATATGTTTCTTCTGACGATGTGTCGCCACTGCCATTCCGTGGTTGCATGTCAACGTATGGGTTTGGCGCTGCCCCCCGAACCCTCATCGCTCCGCCGTGTGATTTCCACCCAACAATCCTGATATCAGGCTTAAGTAGCCCAAGTAGCTACTCAACCTGGCCTACATGTGTTTGAAATAAAATAAAACTGACTGGCAGACCACTTATATTTGACTCAGGAAACACTCAGTCGTCTGTTTGTGGCCTCCTTCCAGCTCCAACAGAGCAACGTGGTCCCAAACCACAGTCCTGGACCCTTATCAGGACCTAGCAGTACACCTGAGGGGACCAGCAGTATGCCTGGGGGGACCAGCAGTACATCTGAGGGGACCAGCGGTGCGTCCACGGGGGCTGCTCAAGCCCCAGAGAGTGAGAGTGTGAGCTATGCTCAAGTGGCTGCAATGTGTTTGGCAAGAGAACGGCAAAAGCTGGATGAGCTTCAGGTCAACCCCAAGGTGCCGGCTCTGAGAAAGGTTGAGTTAGAGGTATGGATGGTTTTGCATGTCATGGGGGGGGGGAGGATGGCTTGGACAGACAGACGGGCAGGCATTCAGGCAAATGGCTATGCGGCTGAGCAGTAACATTTTTGCATACCAGTATTGTCCAGACACACCAGCAGACAATCAGGCAGACAGACAAACGGCTCTGCGGCTGAGCTGTAACATTGTTGTGCATGGCATGTGACGTGTTGAGTGAGGCATGAGCAGAACAGGCTGGCAGACATACAGATATAAGGACAGCTAATCAGGCAGACTGACTGGAAGACAGTAGGACAGGTAGGCAAGGGGGAGGACAGACAGACAAGCATTAATGTATGTATGTATGTGTGTTTGTTGCAGTCCAGGGGTAGGCCAAATAGGCTAAAGGGACTTGCCCAACCGTGATAGGAAGGGCTAACAAGAAAAGGCATTGATGAACTAAACCCCAAACTGCTTTTACCGACGGGGAGACCTGAGTGTTTGGTACAGTGATCATTTGATTATACAATATAATTAAATCATTATCGCATCTTCGACATGCAGTAATAAACATTTCCATATACCCCATGAACATTACCCCCAATCCCCTTGCCTTGCAGGAGGGGTTCAAATCCAAATCTGACTCTTTGGCTGAACAACTGAGGGAGTGGTGCCAAGTAACTGCTCAGTCAGTGTTGTTACAAGGCTTCTACCCAGTTTTGAAGCAGGTGCGCAAAATTATTTTTGGGGCGGAGCCCCCACCAGCCCCCTCCAGTGTCACCCGTTGTCCGTTTGACCAACATGCGACCGACCGACGGGCAACCAAGACGTAGCCTGACACGTCAGCCAACTAGCGCTGTTGCAAGGCTTCTACCCAGTCTTGAAGCAGGTGCGCAATGTTATATTTTTAGCGGGGCAACCCCTTCTGGGGGGCGGGAGCCCCCACTCTAGTGTCACCCGTTGTCTGTTTGACCAACCAACCGTCAGACGTGCAACCAAGACGAAGCCTGACACATCAGCCAACTGTCTCATTACTGACTGGCTTATGTCCGCTCGGTTCTGTTGCCACTTGTCGCTCCTATAACACTCTCCGCCAATTTTCTGCGACGCTTGCCACACTGCCTAGGTTTTCTTGGGGCTACTCGTAGCAGCTTCTAACCAGCTCAACAATGCTTCTTCCCAGTCATGAAGCAGGTACGCAATGTCAATTTTGGGGGCTACTCATTGCAGCTTCCAACCAGCTTCATGACTCCAGTGCAAGCAAACGGTGTTGTTGCAAGGCTTCTACCCAGCACGCTGCCTAGGACTTTTTGGGGCTACTCATAGCAGCTTCTCACCAGCTCCATGACTCCAGAGCAAGCAAACAGACTGCCCCCCTCAACCTCACGCCTCGTAACAAGACGTATTGCATATTGTGTGTATAAGCAGGTGTACACTGTTTCTTTTTTGACCCAAAATAGCAAAATAGAGCACCCTGGTCCATCATTTAGCCCCTGGGTCTAACTCAAAGTTTTCAGTTACATTGAAATGCCTGTAATATCAACTTCCAGACACACTTGCTAGCTTCAGACTTCACCCAAGAACAGGAAAAGGGAGCTACCTAGAAGCTGCTATGCGTAGCCCGGAAATGAAACTGTGCAGGTGGGACCGGGACTGTGATGCTCTGTGGAGGGATCTGGTCACATGCTACATCCTCACTCCTTGCAGAGGTGTATGTATGTTACAGTCCAGGGGTAGGCCAGATAGGCTAAAGATACTTGCCCGACTGTGATAGGAAGGGCTAAAAATAAATTTGTGATGCTCTGTGGAGGGATTCGGTCACATGCTACATTCTCACCCCTTGCAGAGTTGTATGTATGTTACAGTCCAGGGGTAGGCCAAATAAGCTAAAGGGACTTGCCCAACAGTGATAAGAAGGGCGACCGGGTGTATGATGCTCTGTGGAGGGATCCGGTCACATCCTACATCCTCACCCCTTACTTCGTCTTTTTAGCCCTTCCTACAACAGTTGGGAAAGTCCCTTAAGCATATTTTGGCCTACCCCTGGTACACTCATCAGAAGCAAGCAATAAATACCTGTGTAGATTATTTCAAATAATTAAATGTCAATACTATCACGATAACGCCTGGTGGGGCGTGGTATTAAGGGAGCCCTGTCTTCCGGCGGTAGAGAACAGGCTGCTACTTTACCTGAACAGTGCTACCATAGCTACCATGGCAGTTGACAGTGACCACAAACACTAAAGCGCATCCGTAGGGAGTCGAACCCAGCACTTGACTTGTTAATTAGATTTCGGACTTGGTAATTGACTTGTTATTTGGTTTTGCTCCTCACACATTATCTCACTTCGCTCTCTTTCCTGCTTCTCTTGATTTTGGACTTGTTACTTGCATTATGGACGTGTTAATTAGATTTTGGACTTGTAACTTGCATTATGGATGTGTTAATTATATTTTAGACTTGTTACTTGCATTATGGACGTGCTGATTATATTTTGGACTTGTTACATGGATTTTTTATTTGGATTTGCCTCATTACACATCAGCTCACTTCGCTTTCTTGCTTCTCTTGCTTTTCTCAGGGTCTGGAACTACAGCCAGCACCCAGATGCGACATAAGGTGGGATGCTAAGGGAGTGCAATGATAACATAAGCCAATATGATAATGGGGAGAGACTGACGGACAGATGGACGGACTGACGGAAGGACGGACAGATTGACGGACAGACGGACAGACTGACTGACTGACTGAATGAGTGGCTGACTGACTGACTGACTGACTGTCGGACTGACTGACTGACTGACTGACGGACTGACGGACTGACGGACTGACGGATGGACGGACGGACCGACGGACGGACGGACGGACTGACAGACGGACGGACGGACAGATGGACGGACAGACAGACGGACGGACGGACGGACGGACGGACGGACGGACGGACGGACGGACGGACGGACGGACGGACAGACGGACGGACGGACGGACGGGCTGGCCGACTTACCAACTGACTGGCTGACTGACTGACTGACGGACTGACTTTCTGACTGACTGACTGACTGACTGACTGGCTGACTGACTGACTGACTGGCTGACTGACTGACTGACTGACTGGCTGACTGACTGACTGGCTGGCCGACGGACTGAGTGACTGACTGACTGAGCAAGTTGATTGAGAACTTCAGTCATGAACATAATATTAGCATGCATTCCATAAAACAGCTATCCAATATGAGCTTACTATGCTGAAGCTCCGGGATGATTGCCTTAGTGTGCTCTCCCTGGTACCACCAACCCACTCACACAGGTGCGATGGAGGGCGAAGCGGGTGTGTGTGTGGGGTGAGGGGGGTGGGGGGTGGGGTGGGGGGGTGGGGGGGTCTTGCCAGGCGGAGTGTACTTGACCTGGAATAGCACCATAGGACTCAGAAATAAACCTTGGCCACTCACACGGGGGGGGTGGAGGGCAAAGCGGGGGGGGGGGGGGGGGGGGGTTCTTGCCGCTTAGGGGTGTATTAGGCCTAGAATAGCACATTGGAGTATCTGGACACACAAATAAACCTTGGCCACTCACACAGGCGCGATGGAGCAAAGACCGAGGTCAACGTGGCCAGCATGCTAAAGAGCGTACTGCCTAAAGGGTGGAAGATGTACACAGGCTGTGCGGTACTAGCAATTGGCGGAGTCAGCCTTCACAGCAGGTACGTTGTTAGGGTTAGTGCACAATGCTTAGGGTTAGGGTTTTGATAACACGTGAATGCAAGTCACATCAAACTTCTGGTGAGGAGCATGCTCTATTCCTTTTGAATGTTGCAATGTGTGAAGGTGTTTCTATGCATCCTTGTATGTTGGATGTATACTTGAACTTAGACATGGTTACATGTGGATGTCCTGAAGTACATGTGGATGTACATGTGGAAGTGAAGTGGATGTGGATGTGAAGAACATGTGGAAATACGTTTGGATGTATACAGTAGGAGGATGGTAAGGGGGATGAGGATGTTGAAAGAAGGATGGTAAGAGACAAGAGGATGGGAATGCAATGCTGACACAAGCCCAATTACCAGAACCATGACAAACACCATAACCAACACCTGAATTATCACCAGCGCCACAAGTTCCAGCACCCGTGTACACCCCCACGCCCTATAACCCAACCATGCACATGTAGGTGTATGCAATACACTTGTTCAAGTGTGGAACATGTAACCCAGCCCCCAAATGAGTGACAGGTGTGACATGCAGCCCTGTCAAGGATTTTTAAAAAATGCAAACATGTCGAGGATTTTCACAAACTTGTTTTGGGGGGGTGCAGCCTGTCACCCAGCCACACACACACCACCACCTGCCACGACAAGCACCATAACCGACACCTGAAGTATCACCAGCACCACAAGCCGATATCCGCACTTCCTCTCACTCCTGCAGGAAAAACGTGAAAGGGGAGCTGGATGTGGTGCTGTCAGATTGCAACGACGAGGTGATCATACCGGGTACTGAGGGAAGGGGTTGAAATTCCAGAGTTTACCCAGGTATTAGCTTCAGGAGCTGGCCAGAGCCAAAACAGACAGAACACAAACACAAAGACAGCAGATCCAACACTGAACAACACAAACACAAACAACACAGACACAACACAAACACAACACAACACACAACAGAGCCAACACTGAACAACACAAACACAAACAACAGACACAACACAAACACAAACAGCACAGACAACACAAACACAACAGAGCCAACACTGAGCAATACAAACAGAGGCTGAACCAACAAACAACAAAAAAAAAAAGAGGTTGAACCAACCAACAACCAACATTAACCAACAAACAGAGGCTGAACCAACCAACAAACAAACAACATTAACCAACAAACAAACAACATTAACCAACAAACAGAGGCTGAACCAACCAACAAACAAACAACAACCAACAAACAGAGGCTGAACCAACCAACAAACAAACAACAACCAACAAACAGAGGCTGAACCAACCAACAAACAAACAACAACCAACAAACAGAGGCTGAACCAACCAACAAACAAACAACATTAACCAACAAACAGAGGCTGAACCAACCAACAAACAAACAACAACCAACAAACAGAGGCTGAACCAACCAACAAACAAACAACAACCAACAAACAGAGGCTGAACCAACCAACAAACAAACAACAACCAACAAACAGAGGCTGAACCAACCAACAAACAAACAACATTAACCAACAAACAGAGGCTGAACCAACCAACAAACAAACAAACAATCAAACAAACAAACAAACAAACAAACAAACAAACAAACAAACAACAAACAACAAACAAACAACAACCAACAACCAACAAACAGAGGCTGAACCAGTATTTTTGCGGAGCCCCACCTTCTTGGGGGTGGGATCCCCCAGAGTCACCCGGTTGTTCGATTGTTTTTTTGTCCGTCGCATTCCAACCCTGGGCCTTATTGGCCCCTGGCTCTGTAATAAACCCTGGCTTTGATCTGCAGCTTGTACCTTTTACCTTGTACCTTGTACCTTGTACCTTGTACCCTCTACCTACCCAACTACCCTCTTCTGGCCTTTCAGTAGGTCCAAGCCATCTTTGAGGTGAAGACAGCTGGAGGAGACGTGTTGATGATGTTGTACGACGACGTCCCAAAGTAAGATATATAATAAATAGTTTATTTATGTATTTATGTATTTATTTACCAGTATGTATTTACTTATTTATTTATGATGTTGTACGATGACGTCCCAAAGGAAGATTCATAATACGGAGTTTATTTATTTATGTATGTATCAATTTACCGGTATGTATTTACGTATTTATCTATGATGTTGTACAATGACGTCCCAAAGTAAGGTATCTATCATAAATATTTTATTTATGTATTTATGTATTTACATACCTGTATGTATTTCCTTATTTATTTATGATGTTGTACGATGACGTCCCAAAGTCAGATATATAATACGGAGTTATTTATTTATTGACCGGTATGTATTTACTTATTTATTTATGATGTGCGATGACGTCCCGAAGTAAGATATAAAATAAATGTTGTTGTACGATGGCATTGAATAAAAACTACCAAGATGTTGCTCTGGATTCTTTTGCGTTTGTAACATTGACATGTGATTCATTGAGAAGCCTGTTGACATCCAGGCTTCCGATTTGGCCAAGGCACCACAGCGCACCTGTTGACAAGAACTGTGAAATATATTAATATGTGAATCCGGAACCTGGTATGGTACCTGATAAGCAGTACTGCAAGTACATGACATGCCACATTGCATACAAGAACACAAGAACACAAGAAACATACAAGAACACAAGTTGACACATTTCAAAGTATTTTGAGTGTATTACATGTCACATTTCAAAACCTTTAAATTACATCACATGTCACGTAGCAGAAACACACAAGAAAACAACTTTCCACATTTCAAAACCTTTCTAGTACACCACATGTCGCATCGCAAAACCATAAAATAGCACTAATTGCCACATTAATAAACATGTATGTTGCATCACATGTCACATTGCAGAACCATACGAGAACACAGCTTTCAACATGTCAAAAACCTTTTGAGTAAATGGCATGTGACATTGAAGAACCATACCAAAAAAAATGGTGCCACATTTCAAAACATGTACAATACATTTTCAAAACGTGCCACATTTCAAAACATGCTTTACATATGAACCTTATAAGAACTCGTCATGCCACTTTGCAAAGCCTGACAAGCACACCACTTGCTGCATTGCAAAACCTTGGAACAACAAAAAAATGCCACATTGTAAAACCTGTGTGTAGCTGTCAGTAATCGATCAGGTGCTGAAATGCCTTATGGCCTTATCGCTAAACCTGATGACAACACCTTATGCCACTTAGCAAAGTGTTACAAGGGCACCACATGCCACGTAGGTAAACCTGAAGACAAAAAAAAATGACACATTGAAAAATCCTTACAACAAAAACAAAGACACATGCCACATTGCAAAACCTTGCAACAAAAAACAAAAACAAAGACACATCCCACATTGAAAAATCCTTGCATAAAAAAATAAAAACACGTGCCACATTGAAAAACCTTGCACGCACAAAAACCGTGCAACAATTAATAAACTTACAACAACAACACACACACAAATGCTACATTGCAACACCTACAGGCTTCTGTCAGTTATAAATCAGATGCTGAAATACCTTATCGATAAACCTGATGGCGACACCTTGTGCCACAAAAGTGAACTTACAGCAACAAAACAAACCCAAATGCCACATTGCAACACCTGCAGGCTGCTATCAGAAATATATCAGGTGCTGAAATGCCTCATTGCAAAACCAGATGACAATTCCTGATGCCACCTTTTCAAAGCCTTACACGTACACCACAAGCCACATTGGTAAACCTAGCATCAAAAAACACTAACACAAACCAATTGCAAAACCTTGCGTACACAAAACTGTACCACATTATGACATTACTAAACTTAAAACAGCAACACACACAAAAATGCCACATGTAAACACCTGCAGGTTGCTGTCAGTAATCGATCAGGTGCAGGGCCGAGATGTGACCTTCTCCTGCCCCGCCATTCGCTCTGGCAACTCTGTTTTTGAGACCACTCTTAGATTTGCTGAGACCATCAAGCCCCGCTATGTCTTGGGATCTTGTAACATCGAGGTGAGGCATGGCCAGGATTTATTTTTTCAAATATCATAGTGGGTTTTTTCTATCTTAATGGGTCTATGCCTCCTCTAGGGGCAGCGTTAGTATAGCTTTTTAGGGCCATTTAGGGGGGGGGGGGCTTGTTTTGCTATATTTTATAGCGGCAATTTGGGCCAAAACGGAATCAAAAGTAATGATCGCTATATATAGATAAATATATATATATATATATATATATATATATACGTATTGAATTAGTGTATTTTTACCACACACAAACACACCCCATACACACCCCACACACACCACAACCCGCAATCCACTGCCATGGCATGCAGCAATCGGAGCTTGAAAGTGCTTTGGAGCGAGCCAAGCTACGCTTGAATGCCTTGGAGTATGTATTGGATTAGTGAATTGATACCCCCCCCCCATCCCGACCCCCACCCCACACACACACCGCAAGCCGCAACCTAACCCGCAATTTACTGCCATGGCATGCAGCAATCGGAGCTTGAAAGTGCTTTGGAGAGAGCCAAGCTACGCTTGAATGCCTTGGAGTATGGACACAAGCTAAACTCTTCAATAGAAGCGTGGAGGGATACAAACATCATTGAGCTTTCAAACGGGGAGGTGGTACTGCAGGTACCTGACAGTGTACTGCCTGACATTCAAGCTGCAGTTGACAGGTGTGGAGCAGGGGTGTTCAATACGGTACGGTGGAAACGTCTGAAACACAGATTTTTGAGGTTCTGTTACGTTTGAAACAGAGATAATGGCTCAAGAGACATAGTTTGGGCCCATGAAACGAAGATCTTGGCTCATGGAACGTGGATTTTGAAAACATTTAGCCTCAAAACGTAGATTAAGTACCCTTGAATAACCCAGGTGTGGAGGGTACTCTTGTATAGCCCTGGTGCAGAGGGCATTCATCTAAAAGCTTGAAGCTTGAATATCGGGTAAATTGGCTTGCCTGACAGACCTTTCCCACCCAGCCCAAGCTGCACTTGACAGGTGCGGACCAGGGTTGTTCTCAACGTTACGTTTCATATCGGGTGTATAGGCTTGGCTGACAGACCTTTTCCCACCCAGCCCAAGCTGCAGTTGACAAGTGCAGAACAGGGTTGTTCAACTATATTTATTATATTTCATATATTGTATATAGGCTTGGCTGACAGACCTTTTACCACCCAGGCCAAGCTGCAGTTTGCAGGTGCGGGACAAGGGTATTTTAAAAGGAACGGATCCGTTGTCTTCATGTTGCACCAGTAACAGGGTTCTCCTACTAGTCGTCTTCGGGGGGGGTAGGGAGGGGCCATGCCTGTAGCGTGGTTGTGGTGTGTTATGCTACAGCCCTTGCCCTGCCTCATATTTGAAGGAACGGATCCGTTGTCTTCATGGTGCACCAGTAAACAGGGTTCTCCTACTAGTCTTCGGGGTAGGTAGGGCAGGCCCCTGTCTTTTGGTGCTGTAGCGTGGTTGTGTGGGTGATGTACAGCCTGCTGCCGCTCATATTTGGAAGGCACGGATCCGTTGTCTGTCATGTTGCACCAGTAACAGGGTTCTCCTACTAGTCTTCGGGGTAGGGGAGGGCATGCTGTAGCGGTGTGGGTGTGTGTGTGTAGTGGTAGTACAGCCTGCCCCTGCCTCATATGAAAGGAACGGATCCTTTGTCTTCATGTTGCACCAGTAACAGGGTTCTCCTACTAGTCTTCGGGGTAGGGAGGGCCATGCTGTAGCGTGGTGTGTGTGTGTATGTACAGGCCCTGCCCTGCCTCATATTTGAAGGAACGGATCCGTTGTATTCATGTTGACACACAGAACAGGGTTCCCTACTGTTTCTTTTTCTTTCTTGGGGTGGGTGAGTGGTAGGGGGGCCATGCTGTAGCGTGGGTGATGTGTCTGTGTATGACAGCCCTGCCCGTGCTCATATGTTTGAAAGGGAACGGATCAGTTGTTTAATGTTGACACCAGTACAGGGGCATCATAATAGTCTTCGGGTAGGGAGGGCCCATGCGTTAGCGTGGTGTGTGTGTGTATGTACAGCCCTGCCCTGCCTCATATTTGAAGGAACGGATCCGTTGTCTTCATGTGACACCCAGTAAACAGGTTCCATCTAGTCTTCGGGGTGGTAGGGAGGGCCATGCTTGTAGCGTGGGGTGTGTGTGATGTACAGCCCGCCTTGCGCCTATATTGACGGAACGGATCCGTGTGTATTAATGTGGCTACCAGTTAAAGGTTATCCTATAGTCTTCGGGGTAGGGAGGGACATGCTGTAGCGGGTGGCCTGTGTGTAGGTACAGCCCTGCCCTGCCTCATATTTGAAGGACACGGATCCGTTGTCTCATGTTGCCAGTAACAGGGTTGCCCTATAGTCTTCGGGGTAGGGAGGGCCATGATGCAGCGGGTGAGGTGTGTGGTATGTACAGCCCGCCGCATCATATTTGAAGGCACCGGATCCGTTGTCCTAGGAGTGTTGCACCAGTAACAGGGTCATCTAATAGTCTAGGGGTAGGGGGGCCATGCATGTAGAGGGGAGCCTGTGAACATGTGATGTGTGTGTGTAGTATGTACAAGCTGCCCTGCCTCATATTTGAAGGAACGGATAAGTTGTCTTCATGTTGCACCAGTACAGGGTTCTCCTACTAGTCTTCGGGGTAGGGAGGGCCATGCTGTAGCGTGGTGTGTGTGTGTATGTACAGCCCTGCCCTGCCTCATATTTGAAGGAACGGATCCGTTGTCTTCATGTTGCACCAGTAACAGGGTTCTCCTACTAGTCTTCGGGGTAGGGAGGGCCATGCTGTAGCGTGGTGTGTGTGTGTATGTACAGCCCTGCCCTGCCTCATATTTGAAAGTAACAGGATAGTTGTCTTCCATGTTGCACCAGTAACAGGTTATCGACTAGTCTCGGGGAGGGAAAGGGGCCATGCTTGTAGCGTGCGTCTCCCCCCCCACCACCTTGTGATGTGTGTGTGTATGTCAGCCCTGCCCGCCTCATATTTGAAGGACGGATCCGGTGTTTCTGTGGCCAACCAGTAACAGGGTTTCCCTACTAGTATTCGGGGTAGGTAGGGCCTGTATCGTGGTGTGGCATGTGTGATGTAAGCCTATTGCCCGCCTCATATTGGAAGGAACGGATTCCGCTGTCTTCATGTTTGAACCCAGAACAGGGTTCTTCCTACGTCGTCGGGGTAGGGAAGGGCCATTGCGGTAGCGTGGGTGGTGGTGTATGGTAAAGCCCTGCCCTGCCTAATATTTTGAAGGAACGGATCCGTGTCAATCACTGTTGACACCAGAGTAACAGGGTTCTCCTAATAGTCTTCGGGGTTAGGGAGGGCCATGCTGTAAGCGTTGGGGTGTGTGGTGTATTACGCCTGCCCTGCCTCATATTTGAAGGAACGGAATCCGTTGTCTTCATGTCTTTGTTGCACCAGCCGGTAACAGGGTTCTCCTACTCGTCTCGGGGTGGTAGGGAGGGCCATGCCTGTAGCGGTGGTCGTGTGTGTGTATGTACAGACCTGCCCGCCTCATATTTAGAAGGAACGGTCCGTGTATCATTGTTGCCACAGTAACAGGAGTTCTCCTACTAGTATTCGGGGTAGGGAGGGGCCATGCTGCAGCGTGGCTGTGTGTGGTGTATTTTATGTACAGCCGCCCCTGCCTCGTATTTGAAGGAACGGATCCGTTGTATCATGTTGCATCCAGTAAACAGGGTTCTTCCTACTAGTCTTCGGGGTGGTAGGGAGGGCCCATGCTGTAGCGGGAGGTGGGTGTGTGTATGTACGCCGCCGCGCATCGTATTTAGGAACGGGATCCGTATTGTAGTCATGTTGCCCAGACAGGGTTCTCATAATAGTCTTCGGGGTAGGGGGGCCATGCTGTAGCGTGGTGTGTGTGGGTAGAAGCCTGACCTGCCTCATATTGGAAGGAAGGAATCGTTGTCTTCATGTTGCCAACAGGAAACAGGGTTCTCATAATCGTCTTAGGGGTAGGGAGGGCCAGCTGTAGGTGTGTGTGTGTATGAACAGCCCTGCCCTGCTCATATGTGAAGGAACGGATCCGTTTGTCGTCATGTGCACCAGTAAATCAGGGTTCTCCTACTAGTCTTTCGCGGGTAGGGAGGGCCATGCTGACGTGGGGTGTGTGTATGACAGCCTGCCCATGCCTAATATTTGAGAACGGATCCGTGTCTTCATGTTGCGACCGCTAGTAACAGGTTCTACCTATAGTCTTCGGGGTAGGTAGGGAGGGCCATGCTGTAGCGTTGGTCTGTGATGTGTGATGTAAGCCCTGCCCTGCTCATATTTGAAGGAATCGGATCCGTTGTCTCAGTTGCACCTAGGAACAGGGTTCCCTACTAGTCTTCGGGGTCTAGGGAGGGCCCCCCCCATGAGTAGCGTGGGTGGGTGTTAGGTTAAGCCCATGCCAGCTGGCCTCATATTTGAAGGAAACGGATCCGTTGTCTTCATGTTTGCACCGTAACAGGGTTCCCTTGACTGTCTCGGGGGTAGGAGAGGCATGCCTGTACGTGGGGTGTGTGTGTATTGTACAGCCTGCACGGCCTCATATTTGAAGGAACGATCCGTTGTCTTCTGGTGCACCAGTAGTAACAGGGTTTCTCACTACTAGGGTCTTCGGGTAGGTAGGGAAGGCCAGCTGTAGCGTGGTGTGAATGTGTGATGTACAGCACCTGCCCTGCTCATATTTGAAGGAAGGATCCGTTGTCTTTCATGTTGCACCAAGTAACCCCCAGGGGGGGGGGGTTCTACTAATATCTTCGGGGGGGTGGTAGGAGGGCATAGCTTACTGTTTTGTTGTTACGTGATGAAGTGTGTGTGTAGGTACAGCCCTGCCATGCCTATATTGAAGGAACGGATCCGTTGCTTCATGTTGCACACGTAAACGGGTTCTCCACTAGTCTTCTGGTGGGGAGGGAGAGGCCATGCTGCAGCCGTGGTGTGTGTGTGGTTGTACAGCCTGCCTGCCTCATATTGATAGGAAGGATCCGTGTCTTATGTTGCACCCAGTAACAGGGTTCTCATACTAGTCTTCGGGTAGGGAGGGCCCAGGCGGATAGCGTGGGTGTGTGTGCATGTACAGCCACTCCCCTGCCTCCATATTGAAGAACGGATCCTTTGTCTTAGGTTTGCACCAGTAACAGGGTTCCTACTAGTCGTGGGTAGGGAGGGCCAGATTGTAGCGGGTTGTGTGTGTGGATGTACAGCCCTGCCTGCCTCTATTTGAAGGAACGGATCCGGTCTTAGTTTGCACCAGAGTAGTAACGGGGTTCTCCTACTAGTCGTAGGGGGTAGGGAGGGCGCATGCTGTAGCGTGGTGTGTGGTGTGGATGTAAAGCCCTGCCCTGCCTCATATTGAGAGGAACAGAATCCGGGCTCATGTCAGCACCAATCAAAAGGGTTCCATACTAGTCTCGGGGGTAGGGAGGGCATGCTGTAAGCGGTGGATGTGTGTGGGTTCTGTTACAGCCCTGCCCTGCCTAATATTTGAAGGACGGATCCGTTGTTCTCATGTATGCCCCATAGTAAACAGGGTTTCCTACTAGTCTTCGGGGGTGGTAGGGAGGGCCAGCTTGTAGAGTGTGTGTGTGTGTAGTACAGGCACTGCCCGGCCTCATATTGAAGGAGAAAAGGATCGTTGTCTCATGTTTGCAACCAGTAACGGGTTTCTACTACCGAGTCTTAGGGGTAGGGAGGGCCATGCTGTAGCGTGGTGTGTGTGTGTATGTACAGCCCTGCCCTGCCTCATATTTGAAGGAACGGATCCGTTGTCTTCATGTTGCACCAGTAACAGGGTTCTCCTACTAGTCTTCGGGGTAGGGAGGGCCATGCTGCAGCGTGGTGTGTGTGTGTATGTACAGCCCTGCCCTCCTTCATATGTAAGGAACGATCCGTTGAGTCTCATTGTTGCCACCAGAACAGGGTTCTCCTACTAGTCTTCGGGGTAGGGAGGGCCATGCTGTAGCGTGGTGTGTGTGTGTATGTACAGCCCTGCCCTGCCTCATATTTGAAGGAACGGATCCGTTGTCTTCATGTTGCACCAGTAACAGGGTTCTCCTACTAGTCTTCGGGGTAGGGAGGGCCATGCTGTAGCGTGGTGTGTGTGTGTATGTACAGCCCTGCCCTGCCTCATATTTGAAGGAACGGATCCGTTGTCTTCATGTTGCACCAGTAACAGGGTTCTCCTAACTAGTCTTCGGGGTAGGGAGGGCCATGCTGGCACGTGGTGTGGTGTATGTACAGCCACTGCCCCTGCCTGTATTTGAAGGAACGGAGTACCGTGGGTCTTCTGTGTGCACCAGTAACAGGGTTCTCCTACTAGTCTTCGGGGTAGGGAGGGCCATGCTGTAGCGTGGTGTGTGTGTGTATGTACAGCCCTGCCCTGCCTCGTATTTGAAGGAACGGATCCGTTGTCTTCATGTTGCACCAGTAACAGGGTTCTCCTACTAGTCTCGGGATGAGGTAGGTGGGTGGGGTAGGGAGGGCCAGCTGAGCGTGGTGCGCGTGTGGGTATGTACCAGACCTGCCCTGCCGCATAGTTAAGGAACGGATCCGTTGTCTTCATGTTTGCCCAGTAAAAGGGTTCTCCTCACTAGTACTTCGGGGTTAGGGGGGGCCCATGGCTGTATCGTGGTGTGTGTGTGGAGTTGTAGCAGCCCTGCCCTGCCATCAGTATGAAGGAACGGATCCGTTGTCTCATGTTGCACCAGTAACAGGGTTTTCTCCTATAGTCTCGGGTAGGGGCCCATGCTGTAGCGTGGTGTGGTGTTTATTACAGCCCTGCAAATGCGCATATTGAAGGAACGGATCGTTGTTCATGTGTGCACCAGTAACAGGGTTCTCCTACATAGTAGGGGTAGGTGAGGGCCATGTGTAGCTGTGGGTGTGTGTGTATGTACAGCAAGCCCTGACTCAATTTGAAAGGAACGGATCCAGTGTCTTCATGTTGCACCAGTAACAGGGTTCTCCTACTCGTCTCGGGGGTAGGGAGGGGCCAGCTTGTAGCGGGGTCGGTGTGATGTACAGCACCGGCATGCCTTCATATTTGAAGGAACGGATCCGTTGTCTTCATGTTGCACCAGTAACAGGGTTCTCCTACTAGTCTTCGGGGTAGGGAGGGCCATGCTGTAGCGTGGTCGGGTGTTTGTGTAGTCACCCCTGCCTGCCTCATATTTTGACGGAAACGTCCGTTGTCTTCATGGTTGCACTAGAACAAGGGTTTCTACTTTTGTCGGGTGTAGGAGGGCCAGCTGTTGTGCGGTGGGTGTGTGTGTGTGATGTACAGCCAATGCCCTCTGCCTCATTATTTGAAGGAACGGATCCGTTGTCTTCCTGTTGCACCAGTAACAGGGTTCTCCTACTAGTCTTCGGGGTGGGTTTAAAGGGAGGGCCCAGGCGTAGCGTGGTGTGGTGTGGCTGTAAGCCCGCCCTGCCTCATATTGAAGGAGACGGATCCGGTGTCTTCATGTGCACCGGAACAGGGTTCTCCATACAGTTCTGGGGTTAGGGAGGGCCATGCTGCAGCGTAGGGTGTGTGTGGTGTAGGTACAGCCCTGCCCTGCCTCATATTTGAAGGGAACCGGATCCGTTGTCTTCAGTGCACCAGTAACAGGGTTCTCTTACTAGTCTTCGGGGGTTAGGGAGGGCCCATTGCTGTAGGTCGGTGTGTGTGGGTTATGTACAGCCCTGCCCTGCCTCATATTTGAAGGAACGGATCCGTTGTCTTCATGTTGCACCAGTAACAGGGTTCTCCTACTAGTCTTCAGGGTAGGGAGGGCCATGCTGTAGCGTGGTGTGTGTGTGTATGTACAGCCCTGCCCGGCCTAATATGGGAAGGAACGGATGTGGTCATTTGCACCAGTAAGGGTTCTTCCTAATAGTCTTCGTGGTTGGTAGGAGGGCCATGTGTGCGTGGCGTGTGTGTGTATGTACAGCCATGCACTGCCTCCTATTTGAAGGAAAGATCCGTGTATTCATGTTGCACCAGTAACAGGGGTCTCTACTAGTCTTAGGGTGGAGGTAGGGAGGCATGCGTAGCGTGGTGTGTGTGTGATGTACAAGCCCTGCCTGACTCATATTTGAAGGAACGGATCCGTTGTCTTCATGTTGCACCAGTAACAGGGTTCTCCTACTAGTCTTCGGGGTAGGGAGGGCCATGCTGTACGTGGGGGTGTGTGTATGTACCCCGTGCCTGCTCTATTTGAAGGAACGGAGATCCGTGTCTTCATTGCAACCAGTAACAGGGTTCTCATACTAGTCTTAGGGGTAGGGAGGGGCCCTGCTGTAGCGTGGTGTGTGGGTGTATGGACAGCCCAGCCCTGCCATATTTGAAGGAAAGGATACGTTGTATTCATGTTGCACCAGAACAGGGTTCTCCTAACTAGTCCTTCGGGGGTAAGGAGAGGGCCATGCTGCAGCCGTGGTTTGTGGTAGTACAGCCCTGCCCTGCCTCATATTTGAAGGAACGGATCCGTTGTTTCAGTTGCACTAGTAACAGGGTTTCCACAGGTCTTCGGGATTTGGGGTTAGGGAGGGCCATGCTGTAGAGTGGTGTCGTGGTGTATGTACAGCCCTGTGCCATGCTCCATATTTGAAGGAAGGATACCGTTTGTATTCATGGCAACCAGCAAAAGGGTTCCCTATAGTATTGGGTAGGGAGGGCCATGCGTAGACGGGTTGGGGTGTGTGTGTATGTACAGCCTGCCCTGCTCATATTGAAGGAACGGACGGGTCTTTTTGATTTGTTGGCACCGTAACGGGGTTCTCCTTACTAGTCTTCGGGGTAGGGAGGGCAATGCTGTAGCGTGGTGTGTGTGTGTATTGTCCAGCCCTCCTGCCATGCCTCATATTTGAAGGAAAGATCCAGTTGTCTTTCATGTTGCACCAGAACAGGGCGCCTTACTAGTTCTTAGGGGTAGGGAGGGCCATGCTGTAGCGTGGTGTGTGTGGTATGTACAGCCCTGCCCTGCCTCATATTTGAAGGAACGGATCCGTTGTCTTCATGTTGCACCAGTAACAGGGTTCTCCTACTAGTCTTCGGGGTAGGGAGGGCCATGCTGTAGCGTGGTGTGTGTGTGTATGTACAGCCCTGCCCTGCCTCATATTTGAAGGAACGGATCCGTGTCTGCATGTTGTTGACACCAGTAACAGCGGTTTCTCCTTACTAGTCTGCGGGGTAGGGAGTGACCAGGCTGAGCGTGCGGTGTGTGTGTGTATGACAGCCATGCCCTGCCTCATATTTAAGGAACGGATCCGTTTGTCTTCATGTTTGCAACAGTAACAGGGGAAGGGTTGCTCCTACTAGTCTTCGGGGGGGGTAGGGAGGGCCATGCGTAGAGTGGTGTGTGTGTGATGTAACAGCCCTGCACGGCTATATTGAAGAACGGATCCGTTGTCTTAATGTTGCACCAGTAACAGGTTCCTACTATCTTCAGGGTTAGGGAGGGCCATGCTAGTAGCGTGGGTGGTGTGTATGTTACAGCCCTGCCCCTGCCTAATATTTGAGGAACGGATCCGTTGTTTCATGTTGCCCAGTAACACAGGGTTCTACTACTAGTATTCGGGGTAGGGAGCGGCCATGACTGGTAGCGTGGTGTGTGGTGTATATACAGCCTGGACATGTCATATTTGAGGAAAGGATCCGGTTGTCTTCTGTTGCACCAGAGCATGCATTAGGGGTGGGGGCTTACTAGCAGCTTTGGGCCCCCCTAAGCCACCCAAATGCTTATAATGTAGGGCCTTTCAAACCCTAGGTACGAATTAGAACTTGTGTTCAATAGCCTCCTGAAGTAAATCCTGTGCGGAAAGCATGCATACTAGAAAGCTTTAATACCGTATCAGGTATATTAGCTGGCCTGACAGACCCCCCCTTCTCACCCAGCACAACCAAAGCACACCCTATGACCATACACTTTCCAAATTGAACTTGAGCTTGGTTACATAGATTCAGCCAGCCAATTGGATGTAGCAAGTTCTTTGACAAATACAATTTTCCAAGCCGCACCAATACAATTTCCAAGATTCTTCATGCACATTCATAGGTCACGTGCATTCATGTAATCTCATCATAAATTATCACTTAGCACGACTAAGCGGCCCCGTCGTAGTCGAAATTAGAAAATGTTTGGGTTGGTCAGTTCATGTTTGCGTTTAGTAGTTGTGTTGCTCCCTCCTGGATGGATGGGCAGTCCCTTTTAGCTTTTTCACCACCTCCCCAAGGACTGTCAACAACATGCATAAAGACACGCACATCACAGGTGTAGGCATTATGTATGTATATACATCCACCACCACATCCACCACCACCACTAACACAGCCACAACCATCAACCAAATACTATTCCTGCGGATACTTTGACAACATCAAGCAACACAACAAAACCATCCCCACGACTCCCAAAACATCGAAAACAAAAGCAGCAAAAACAAAACAAACAAAGACTAAGACAATTGGTATGGACAACATCAAGCAACACAACAAAACAAAACCCGAACATGTTTACCAACTGCCGATCTGCTACCTCTCTCATTAGACAACTGGCAAGACAATCAAGACAAACACAAAAAAAACAAACAAGCCCCACGTGCTTACCAACTGCCTTATCTGCTGACCTTCTCTCATTAGACACTGACAGACAAAATCAAGCAACGCAACAAAAACAACCCCCACGTGCTTACCAACGCCTTATATGCTCACCTCGCTCATAGGTATAGCGACCCGGCTTTCCAAAATCAGAAGTGTGGATTATTACAAGAGTGGCGCGGGACGACGCATTGAAATCATTGGTGTTGTTGGCTTCGTAGTGGGAAGGCCACGCAGGATGCTCCCGCGCAATGTTTTAGGGAACGGGCAGCATGATTATCATATGATGCCGGCAGTCTGACTAGGCTACAGTCACCATTTATTACCGGTACAATAGTATATGATGCAGTTTGTATGCTATCATATGATTTGGTCTACATCAAAGGACATGCCGGTCCGGAGTAATGTCTGATTCCCTTTGTCACGCTTCGCCATCCCAGGGTACCAGGTACCAGACATATACTGGATCACTAGAGCATGGAGTCAATCCCCCCCGCAGCCGGCGTCTCAGTAATGTCTGCTTCCCATTAGTTATCCCATGTGTACCAGACTAGACCTGGACTAGAGCTCATGGATTCAAGGCATTGAACTTAAACTTAAACTCGGTTACGCCTGACATAGCTCCAGCCAGCAATTTGTCTGCTCGCTGTCAAGGCATTGAGTTTGCTTGTGATGATTCTTGGATAATAGCAGCCGTGGCGAGAGAGAGAGGGAGGAAAAGTGTTACACAGTGGACCGTCCTGGGGCGGGACCCTTTTTGAGTTTTGAGCAATTGAGTGAATAACAAGGGCCGCAACAAGATGAAGTACCAAGCCACAGTACATCTTATCGTGCTGTTACAGCAGACGCAGTTTGTTGACGGTATGTTGCATCTCAAAGGGTCGGTGCATCGCAGATTCATATTTGGGAGTCTCCAAGAATAACCCTGATGCCCACCAGTGCTTCGGAAACCTTTTCTTGACCAGAGTTGTTCAGGGGTACTCGGACATATACGGTTAATCCAGGGCCCCTTGTTTAATCTGCCAAAATCTACGGTCCATGCAGGAAGAGCCCAGGACTCCAATTGCAGTCAGGGCCGATCATTTTTTTTCGAGATTGGGCAATATATGGCATGTAAATCATGGCGGCTGTTTTGATTTGCTTTTCAGGTCATCTGGCACCTAATGAAGGTTGTGTATGCTTTTTACTCAGACCTCCAAATTGATTATTCTGAGACCACCCATGCGATCACCAGCCAGTACGGATTTGCAAGTCAAGTTCTGAGCTCTTGAACTTGGCTACATAACTCTGGAGGCAGGCAAGTCACGAAGTTGAATTTGTTTATCACTTGTATCAAGTCAAGTCGCGAACTTGAACTTGGGATACATCCTCTGGAGGCAAGTCAAGTTGAACTTGAACTGGCTACATCATGTCTCTGGAGGCAAGTTCCAGTGATGCTTTGGAACTGGCTACATCACTTGGAGGCAAGCATAGTTGAAACTACTTGACTTGGCTACATCAATCTGGAGGCATCAAGTTGAACGTGAACTTGGATACATCACTATTGGAGGCAAGTCAAGTTGAAACTTGAACTTGAGGAGGCTAACCATAACTTGGAGGCAAGTCAAGTTTGAACTGAACTTGGGCCTACATTCACTCTGGAGGCCAAGTCAAGTTGAACTGATGGTCTACATCACGCTGGAGCAATCTCAGTTGAACTTTGCTTGAACTTGGCCCTGACATACCTCTGGCCGCGCAAAGTCAAGTTGTGTTGAACTTGAATTGGTCTACTCACATCACTCTGGCGTGCACCCGCGGCGGGGTGGCCCTACTGCCACTGGGCAAGGTCTGTGCAAGTGACTTGAACTTGGCTACATCACTCTGGAGGTAGGCAAGTCAAGAAGTGAACTTGAAACTTGGCTGACTCACTCTGGAAGCAAGTGGTCAAGTTGAACTTGAAACTGGATACTATTACATCATCATCGGGCACGAGTACTTTTGGCCTTGTAAGGGAGGAATCTACACTGTAGACCTTGACTTATGCATACATGCACGACTTGCAGGCACTAGCCTACGCGATGATTTGATCTGTAGACCCAGCAAGGATACAATTCTAGTGTCGCAGGGCACACGGCCACCACAGTTTTGTCTGGTCCTCTGTGGAATTGATTTATAATTCCAGGCTGCCTTTGAAGGCACTCTGGTTGATGACGACAACGGAATGCGAGTGGCAATCAATGTTGCTTCTTGATATATTTGCAAGAGATGTCGTTCACCAGGCTACGCCCCGACGCATCAGCCAGCGTGTCTGAAGGTTGACCGTTGTTCTCCAAAATGATAGGAACCCTAGATTCTCGACTCAGCCTTGCGGTAAAATCTAACTTTATTAAGCACAGTTTATGGAGCGTCTTCCTTGGTTTTATTTAAACATCCGATCCTATGTCTGTGACGGGACGCCACAACAATAGTTTTGAGCCCTTTTTGGTTTTGGCTCCCGCCACAATCCATATTGCTACCAATTATTGCCCAAGCGAAAACTGTGAGATGGGTTTTGGGGCAGGCAGGATGGATTCAATAAGCCACCACTAATTATCTCAGACCCCCTAAATTCTCAATTTTAGTGGTGAATTGATCCATGTAGTTGAGTACAAAACTAAAAATGCTCAGGCGTCTGGTTACGCTGATTAACGGGGCCTACGAAAGGAGGGAAGGTCATGACTGATGAATGGTGTCCGCAAAATCAGCAACAAAAAAACAAAGCAAGACACATACTAATCTGCTTGGCCTGGATAAATAGGAAGATTTAACGGTTTTCAAGGTTGGTCTATATCGGTTTTCTAAATGTTGCTCATGACTACAGTTGATTAGAAAACTTCATTGACTTCGAAAAAGAACTGGTTTAAAACACCCCGTCAAAACCGTTCAAATGGTCATAGAAGCACCGCCACCAGCTAGTACAGGTCAGCTGCAGGTGGGCAGATCCAACCGACCGTAGCTGGTCACGGAGGAAGTAGCATGCCCCACGTTTTTTTTTCATGTTAATCCCGAGATAAACCTTCTCACAATTTGTCAAACTCACAGTAGGACTCCCCTTTGGGATGACCCCCCATTTTTTCCTCGGCCATTTTTTAGGGCACATGAGGAATCACTGCGGTTGGGTGAATTTTCAAACCCAGGCCAGTAGTTATCAGCCCCACCACGGAGTGAACATAGCGGTGCTCGTTATAGCTTTCGTCTTTCAGATCAATGGTATTGGTGACAATCAGTATAGCCGACTTGGTACGCCCTTAGAATAACACTATCGGTTTGCCTAACAGGTATTAGGTCAGCTTCCTTGACTGCGTCATCGGTTCTTTTCTTGACACGCGTTTATCTAGCCTGTACCTGATTCAGGTTCCAGGCTACCGCCCCCTTTCATCCACTGGGACCCTTAATGGGTCTCTGTGCTTGTAACTTATTCTAGTCTCCGCATTATAGATTGCGTGTTCTTGCTGCACATCACAAAGTCCACTCTCCGGAGTGTAATCCAAGCTGATTAGTTGTACGGTCCTCATGTACTACCATGCTTTGCGATGCAATCTTCGCGATGGACCATCCCGCACCATTTGAGAACTCCATGACATGGAGGTCTTTCATGGAGCGCGGGATGCGCAGTAAGGTATCATATCAGCGAGGCAGAGACCAATCCTTAAACGGAGGAAGAAAAGGAACGGCTCCTCTTGATGAGGGCTAGACGTTTGGTGATACCAGCTGGCCTATGCTAGCGGTCAGAGAGTTCCTCCGCCCATCGAGGAGTAACCCCCCCCAAGGGTCATTCTCCATTATCTCGTCTTTTCCTCCCCTGCATCGTTCTGTCCCTCCCTCCAGGTCTGTAGTAGATGACTGTGACGTGCAGAAAGACTCAAGTGGCGGGGATAGACTGGAAAATCGGTGGAGATAAACGTCTTAGTCTGCTCGGGTCTGACGTCGCTAACCTTTCTCCGGGGTTGAGGCTCGCTGCATACGGAGGTTGCAAGCCGCCCAAGCTCCCTGATGATGTCTACGTGTCTTTGCCCCTGCTCTGCCCATACCGACGGTCGGCTCATGGATGAGCTTGCGATCTAGTGGGCCCTGTGTTGCTACCTTGATGGAGAAATTTTTCGATCTCAAATGGCGGTTTTCTGATCGCCGCACGGCCGTGGATTCAGAAGAGGAGGGACGACCTACGGTGTCTGGGAATAGGAATTCTTGGACGGTGGTTAGGAAGCCGGGGGTATGGATACAGCTCCACTACGGGTGCTGCTCCCTCACCCCTCCAAAACAGGGGAGTCGAGCGATTAGAGGGGGGACTTGAGATTGACTTGATCACGCGGAGGGATATAGGACTTTTACATGCCTCGGCTTGCTCTTCGCATCATCCTAGCGATAAATGTTCATTCTGCCCTTGCGATTGCGATGTTCTGCCATTGGTGCGATTTTGCTTGACCAGGGGCCACTGTAGTCTCGTCTCTTTTTCCCATTACCTCAAAATCTGCTTCAACTAAACGCGTTCCCCACCTTCTGTGATCCCAGGTCTCGCCGCGCGGGACTTCGACCATGATACAGGCATTGGACGCCGTCCTGGCCTAGTCCAGCGGCCGTGGAGGATCTTTGGCATGATTATCTTGTGGATATTTCTCTATACGTTCCTCTGGTGACCCTGGGTCGTGTCCGGGGTTCGACACAGAGGTTTACTACTTGGTCTTCCGTGCCCCTGGGTCCGCCTTCGTTGTATGCCTTAGCTACGTGAGTTTGAGTTAAAGTGTTTGAGTTTCGATAGGGCTTTTAGGAATTTTTTAGTAAGTGTTATAGAGGCATGGTTGATCCTCGATTAGTTGGTGGGGCAGCGATGAGTTGTTGATGATGACACTGATCAGCAAGGTCGCTAAGTGTGTTTATCTGTGCAATCGGGTTTCATCTAGGAGACAAGACTCCTTCGGAGCTTTTCTTTGGGGTTTTGCACCGATGTTTCGTTGTTGCGTGGTTGGTTGCCATTTGCTATGTAATATTAGTATTGGGCAGTCACCGAAAACAGCTAGTTAAGAAAGGATTATTTGGTAGACGGTTGGGTATTCCCAGGGAGTAAGGGTTATTTATTTGGGTTTGTTTCCAGCAATGTTGAGCAGTTTAGTAGGAGTAGTGATGTAATCTCTTCTCCAGTTCAGTCTAAACTGGACTTTCTGGGTATCCCCATTAGTAGGGTCCCGTGGCCCGCTTGCATCCCTCCTCATTTCAACGGTGCAATTGTATGTTCCTGTTCACCGGTAATTCCCTCTGCCCTTTTAACAACCCCAATTGTTGTTGGCTGGCTGGATGGGATGATATCATTGTTGCTTCTAGACCAGGGCCGGATCTGCTGTATGTGTGTGTAAGTAATTTTTGGGAGGGGGTGGGAGTTGGATATCCAACTATAATCTTAGCGAATCTCAGGGGGTCGCCAGGCCTCCCTACTGTGCCAGTTTTAGCGGTGTTGAAGCTTTAGGATGTAGACAGCCTTTTCGTCATAGTGGTTACCTGGATCAGGTCCATTTGACTAATAGTCGCCAACCTCCGACCCCTCGGATGGCGCGCGGGGTGTCGATAATTCCGACGGGCCCCTGCGTCCATGTTTGGATTACTCGGGTTCAAGCCCATGTGATGATTGGAGCGTGGCCGATGGGTAAGGATGATCCTGAAACACTGGGCTAGCTTGATGATACTGCGTATGGCTGGGCGTGTTACAGTCAACCCAGGATCATTGTTTTTAGGTGTGCTGTGGTATCATACGTAGGTTACCATGGCCATAGTGTGACGTGCCCGATTCAAGCACTCTAGACTGACTTATAGGGTTAGTCTAGATTGTGGAGCGTTACGGGGAGCTTGTTTAGCAGCTCCTTTCAGCTGTCTTTTACTTGGTTTTGGTGGACACGGGGGGACAATGCATACTTACTGCACAATTTCTATAGCGTCTTGATGGTTCTGACTCTTAGTTCAGAGGCAGCATGGTTCATAGGTGGAGCTCATTCATAGATTAGCTATTTCTTTTTACTCCACACTGTTTTTCAATCACCCAGCCCCTCACGTGATTAGAACTTTTTTGTGGAGTGTAGTAGTTATTTTCCCTTTGGATTTTACTGTAATTGGTGGGCTGGGTTCATCTTGCAGTTTTACTTGCAGATGTCCTTGCAGTCTGTACTTGCAGATGTACCGCCGCTCACCTCTTCTTGTCTTCCGAGTGTATTTCAAGCGCCCTTCATTCCTTCCTTTGCAGTAAATTCTTTGAAGTCCTTTTTATGCGTTTACTATTTTTCACGTGGACAATGGGTTTTCTGTACTGTGTTTGTACGTCTAAACTTCTATTGTTCATTGGACTTTGTTTCCTTTGTTGGTTACGAGTTCCTTGAAGTTTAACTTCGCATCCTTTGGATTTTCAGTTGCTGCAGGTTTGGTTTGCGTGTGGTTAGGCGCTTGGTTTGTCTTGAGTGCATGAGTTCTTTGCGGTGCGATACCCACCTCCTAGAATGTTTAGTTAGTGCCGTAACTGGGGATTTATGATAATTAACTTTCATAAATCTTCTTACTTCCATCTTTGAGTAAGAAACCAGTTCATCATGTTTTTTTCATCCCACCTAGTCATGAATTCTATGCTAAGAATAGTTTTTAAGGTAGTGGATTTTTCCATCGACTTTATTTTTCCATCGTAGTCTTTAGTGTCCTCTTGTCTGCGTCCTTTAGGATTTGATTCTCTCGTGTGCTGCTCTCACACGATATTTCAATCCGTCTCTTTGGTTATCATTGATTGGCGTTAGGCTCCTATTCCCGGATCGGGTTTTCTATACCGTTGTTCCCCAACTTTGATATACGATTTTTTCAGTCTTCTCTTTAGGTTAAGTTCTCGGTTCTTTCAGTCACCGTTGTTCCCCTTCCTTTGGTATTGGGATTGATTTCTGTTTGGCCTCCCTGTGATTTTCTGGTTTGGTGCCTACTATTCTGGATGAATAGTATTTTTGCGCTTACCATGGATGGTTACATTTCCATTTTGGTCTCAGCTCAGCTCGGTATGACCCAAGTTTTTTGCTGCTACATTTTCGGAGTACTACAGTGTTTTTTTGTTCATCCTTTCTCATCCTTTCATTTTAGACAAGGCTTTCTTCTGGTTTCCTGTTTTTTCCGCCGTTCCTTAATAATTTTTGTTTGCTACCAGTTAATGGTTCTATGTCCCCAGTGCCATAGGTGGAGTACTAGTATTGTATGTCACCTGCATCATAGGTGGAGTATCAGCATGAATAGCAGTGCTCTCACTTGTTTTATGTCTTGGTGACTACTTATGTACTTCCTTAGAACTATCGGCTCTGCCAGTACTGTGCCAGCTTCCCGTAGTGACAGCTTCCCGTAGACTGAGTCATCCTTGAGTGACTCAGTGACAGCTTCCTGTTGGCTGCGTCACCAGTCTGGCCTGTACCCTGTTAGGTTACAGGCTGCCGCTCCTTCCTCCACTGGTGCCCCTTAATGGGTATCCTGTGCTTGTAATGTTATTCTCGTCTCCGTGTATAGATTGGCGCGTCTGTTCCGCTGCAACATCTGTCCACTCCACGGAGTGTATTAAAGCTGATACCTCCCCTCCCGCTCACTGAATCCGTCACCCCTTACCCCAATACCCCCCTTGCTACTACCAACGCCATTTCACAAATCGGATCCATTCGGATCCCCCTTCGCTTTCAACGCCCCCTCCCCTTGCCTCCGAGCACACGACCAAGACTGAAGAAATGACAACCTTCGCAAGCCCCCCCCCCCCCCCCCCCCCCCCCCCCCCTCCCCCCAAAATCCTGCTCTGAGCTCTACTCCGACACCTTAGTCTACACTGCTCGGAGCTCTACGTCTCCCCCTGACTACGACCGGCACACCATTTGGCCGTCTCCCTATGCTCCATCCCCCCCCCCCCCCCCCCCCCCCTATCCTTCGTAACCTGCCTGCTCAATCATCACATTCCAGCTATGATAGCCACTACAGCCAGAATGGGGGGAATCTTCTGATCATTGCGGACGCTATAGCTGGACTTCGCTTCAGCCGTCGTCTAATCCTTGCACATCATGATCTTTGATGGAGAGGGCTTCGACTTTTGGGACATCTTCATTGACGACAAGCTTCTGCCTCCTGACAGTCCCTGGCTAGGTAATCGCCGGGGTCTACTACCGGTATGTCATGAGATCGCCAGCTCCATGAAAATCATTACCGTAATGAGTATCTGTCCCCTGGCATTAGCTTAGACATGAGCTGAAAAGCAAGAATATCTCTGGTCCCAACTACACTATGATGTACCTGAAACTCTTTTATGGCACTAAGTCCCCAGCCACAGATTGTGTTTCAAATAGCCATGATGATAGTGATGCTACAGCCCCTACACCCCAGCCTGCCAGCATATGTGCCACGTCTAGGACTGCCCCTGCCCCTAGGACTGTCCCTGCCTCTAGGACTGTCCCTGCCTCTAGGACTGTCCCTACCCTTAGGAAGGCCCCTAGGACTGTTCCTGCCCCTAGGACTGTCCCTAACCTTAGGAAGGCCCCTAGGACTGTCCCTGCCCGTAAAGTAAACCCTGCCCCAAACCCCATTATCTCAGAGTTGAACTATAAAATCCAAGCCCAAAACCATGAGATCCAAGAACAAAACCATACAATCCAAAATTTGGAACGTCAGATCCATGACATGGAATATGAGACTAGAATGCAGCAACTCCATGATAAATGGGCAAGAGAATTCTTTCCCACCTCCACACTCTGGAGCCACTGGAGCATACCTACTGATCTTGCTATTCGCGTGCATGAGGCAACCATGTACCATGCACCCTCACCTGCTGATGCGATGCCATCATCATCTGTCAACAACCATGTTCCAGCACTACACACATCACATGCTGCAGCACTCTGTGTCCCTGTTGAGGACACATATGTCCACTCTGCCCCCTCACACACAGCAGCTCTTGATGGGTGCAATTCCCTCCATGATCCTCACTTGCATGGGGGGAACCTGATTGATAGACCAGATTGGGTGGTCCCAGCAGATGCAGATACAGACCCAGGTAGTGAAGCATCAAACCAACCTCTCCAACTTATCTGCTTGCAACCACCACCAACGCAGGTTTCCCAGCAATACGCCTAGACTGGTCACCAGTCCAAGATCTACCATCCACATGGACGGAGTTCTGCATTGCAGCTGGTTTCCACAAATCACCACCACTGCAACCCATGACACCTGGCATAACATATGCACCTGCACACACACCTGCACACTCATCTGCAGCTCCTGCTGATCCTCACTTGCATGGGGGGAACCTTAGTGCATATGCAAGTACATCCAGCACACGTGATGGAGACACACCCATACTCACTGTCTACGCCACTACCTATGCAAGTACATCTAGTACACGTGACAGCGACAACACACACACATCCACATCCACATCCACTGAGCATGTCACAACGCCTCCCACTCCCACTGATGCTCTGGTTGAACTCGTCATCATCAACCACCCCTACATCACCTCTGCCTTCCATGGTACTTTCTCCCTGCCCTGGCCCCACTCCCATAATAGGACAACCAAGGCGCCACACATCCTTGTGGGCATAGGATAAATGCTAAGCTTGTGAGCGATACCCTCGCTTGTGGACATAGGATAAATGATAACCTTGTGAGGGGATGTAAACAGCTGAACTCTGAACGGGGGGTATGAACTGATCTGATAACCTCTTGCTCCACTGATATCAGCATTATGATCTGATCTGCACACTGATCTGCATAAATCGCAGTACCGCTATTTTATGCAGACCACCATGCAATGGTCACATTGACCCTCATGCGCATGCAGATCCCCAGCACTTGTGAGCGATACCCTCGCTTGCTGAATAAATCTGCATGTCACATAATTGTCTTTGAACTGATCTGCAGCCACTCTGATAGACAGCTTCCCTGATCTGCAGCCGCCATGATTTGCAGCTTCCCTGATCTGCAGCCATCCTGGTCTGCACTTTTTCTGCGGCAGTCATGGTTACCCTCACTTCATATGAATGTCACAGCAACTCCTGCCCACCTGGCACCTCCCTAGTAGGGTCCGATTGATTTTCCAGCAGCTCCCTAGAAGTACGCAAATGACCTGCAGCTCCCCAGCAGGCCCTACAAGCCCTCTACCTTCTCAACGGCTCCTAGCGACATGGTGTCAACTACTCTATCAACATGGCAGCCAAGCTACTGACCCTGGATGACTTCCCAGCACCTATCATTTAAATGTGCCCCCTAACCTGCTTGTCATTTTTTAATAGCAATGAACACTCTAGGAATTTAAATCCTGTCCTGCCATGTACTAACACGGCAGTTTGACTAGTTTTCTTGCCGACCTGGCGCCATGGCCCTCTAGTTACATGCTGTTTTCAAATGACTTCTCAGCATGTACCTCCCCTCTGGAAGACAATTGTATTTACTGTCAAGCCCACCTTCTTATATCTTATAAATGATACTGGAAGTACCTCACCCTATCCTTCCACCTGGACGGATAGTTATGAGCTAGCGGAGGATGTCTACCTTAAGTTATTTCTCATAATGTCATCCGTAATTTGTGGATTCAGTTAGAGTCCCCAAATTATGGGGGGAATAGTATGCTGACCTTATGCATCCCAACTGCCTTCTAGGTGGGATGTATCACACTTAGTCCTGCCAGTCTCTGATTTAGTTATCCTGATGTCACTCTTCATTTGACAAGTCTTTGCAGGATTTCGACTTCCCAATTAGAGGGGGAATAAGTTAGATGACCTCAGGTATGACCGTATAAATTCTCCTTCCCCTTATAGACTTACTTTAGTTTAAGTCTGTGCCGACCTGGTAGCTCCTTTAATAAAAGCTACCAACCTAGGTCAGTGATTTAGAGTTCTTAGATAAGATTACCACCTTGACTGAATGACTGTGCCAGCCCGCCTTGCCACAATCCAGATTACCTTACATCTGATCTCTTGACAAGCCTGACCAATGTACAGCCACATATAGTGACTTACTGACTTCGAGACTTTCCAAGTGCTTCCTTCCCTTTAGTCTTGACTTGAATACTCTTATTGTCCAAGTTCTTGACCGAAGCAGACCAGCTCTTAGTCATTGTATTTCTTTTATATATATATTAATTTCTTATGCCCCTCAGTTAACTTCAGGAATTCTTGAGCTCAAGAATACCTCAAGTTGGGGGGGATGTTATTGTCCGATATACGTCGGACACTGAGTCGGCATAATGCATACCGGTACCTGGTCCCTCCAGGTCCCGGGTTGCCTGCCGCTAGGCCACAGGCTAGCTGTGGCCTACACGGGTCTGCAGGATCTTCCTGCAGACTCCCGTCTTCGATATAAGCGCACTCGTTGCGTGTATCCTTCTTCTACTTCAGTCTTCACTGTGTAACAAACAAAAGTATCATAATCCCATGTAACCACATAATAAATAATGCTAAGGTGTCTTGATGCCGAATCATATGACAAAGTATTTCAATCGAATGAATAGTTACACAGTGAAGACTGAAGAGCAGATAGCTTATCATCGCAACTCGTGCGGCTATATAGAAAAGGAATTCTCCATGAAGATCCTGAAGACACGTGCAGGCCATAGCTAGCCTATGGCCTGGCGGCAGGCAACCCGGGTCCTGGAGCCACAGGACCACGCGTGCGCTATGCCAACTCAGTGTCCGACGCAACGGACAAGGTATTCTTGGATACAAGAATCCCTGGAATTAGCTGAGGGGCATAAAGAAAATATTGGAGTATAAAGGCTGACAGGGCTATTAAGATATGCTAACGGCTGGCAGTAGAAGCTGTAAATAATAAATTATTTGGGACATGGTCCAAGGGGGCATGGCACATTAAGAGCAGGGATCTTCATATCAATGTCAGTCTGCTAGGGTAGCATGGGGCAGGAAGGCTGCAGAGGGAAAGCATAAGGAAGGGGAACTAGATGGCATAAAGGACTAACTGGCTATAAACAACTTCTTTAAGGTAGACGTCCCCCTCCGGCTCATGTAATCAATCCAGATGGAGAGATATGGTGAGGTACTTCCAATGTCATCTAGAAGGTAGCATTAGTTCAGAATCTGCATACTAATGTTATGGGGAAACTACGATGCGTCAGGGCTGCATATGAGACAGGTGGGGTACATGAGAACCTGCCAGGTAGCTTGACAGGGAATGCAGTGGGGCTGCTTCTTAGGATGGCTGTCAGATAGGGATGATTCCCCCCATAATTTGGGATTACCCTAAATTAGAGAATTTGCGGTCATACTGTAGAAGCTAATAGAGGGACAAAAACAAAGGACAAAAACAAAGGGACAGCAGTGCATGAGGCAGTACAAAGCATCACATTAATCTTAGAGTGTTCATGGCTAAAACAAGAATGAGCAATAGGCTTATGGCATAGTTAGGTACCAGATGCTGGGTATCCATCAAGGTCCAGCTGGGTGTGGAGTTTCTTCAGGAGGGTGGAGAAAGATTTTCTAGACATCCTTGGGGTTTCCAGCATGTTAATGAATGTGAAATCCATTGGGCTCCAATGCATGCTGAGGTTGTTGACACATATGACTCTGCCCCCAGGATTCACACAGCTGATGGGGTAGGTGCATGAGCATCTTGGGCCAGGAAATCAATACCCTTGCATGTGCTTGGACCATAGCTGCTTGTAGGCAAATGGCCCACTGAATGGTGGGCCTGTCAGCTGTGGAGACAGTGGGGTATATGTGGACCATGTGCTGCAATCTGTTGACATGCTTGAGGAGGGGTCCACAGACTGAGGAGGGACTGTTGTGCATCTGTCTGCTGGGGAACTTGAACATCTCAGCAGCTAAAAGGGCAGAGAAATTGGTGGCTAGCTGGGCAATGAGGATGGGGACAGGCTGTCTAGGTCTGATGCTCTAAGGGAAGAAGGGGAATTGTTGAGGGTAGTCAGCAGGTTTCCAAACTTGGTTCTGGAGAGGCCAGAGTTGTTCAGGAAATGGACTGCATAGTTGTTCATGTTGACATGAGTTAGGGGCTGATCAGGGGAGGGGGAAGTAGCTAAGGGAATCCACTGGTCAAACCTAAGGGCTTGGGAGAGCTCATGCTGGGTGCAGGATCCCTGTCCATCAACAGAATATGCATTCTCATATGTGGTTCTGGCTTGGTCTAGCAGGATGTCCATCTCTTTTCTGGCTTGTGCTTCTGTCAGGTTACAGAGCTCATCATGGGGAACAGTGGGGAGCTGCTGGGTGGGGGCTGTGGAGGCATTAGGGTCTGGGATGAAATCATGAGAGGATGTGGTGTAAAAGTCATCTTCCAGCAAGTCATCTTGGTGTGGTGAGAATTCCCCCCCATTGTCTGACTGGAGCAAGGAGGGTATGCTGGATTGAACAAGGTCAGGCATGTCATCCTCACCAATTGCTGGGATCAAATCTGGTAGACTGCTGGAGCTGCTGACACTGTCCTGTGGGATGGTGCAACTGCCAGCATAGTCATCATTGTAGTGGGTTGGCTTGATCAAGTCTGGTTGGGTGACCATCATGATGACAAAGGGAAGGGGGTTACAGGGATTTGGGGAGGGGGGAAGGATCTTAGAGGTGCTAGTGAAGTAGAGGCCATGCCTTTTAGGGCAGAAGAGAATAGTCTTGGGCCCCTCGGCTGTGGGGAGGGAGAGGGTAGCAGCAACACTGGACAGCTGGACTTTGAGCTTGGGGGAGAGCCTGTGTGCTGCATGCAAGCTGATGATGTTGGCCGTAGTCAGGGGTGGAGCAAGGAGCACATCGTGGAGTGTGATCAAAGATCCATTGTGACCCCTGATGATGGCTTTACCTTTCTGGAGGCATATTAGTGGGGCTGCTCCAAGGTCAGCCAGGTGGAGACTAATAGGCTGGGGGAGATCCTGAATTTCATGCAAGATGGACGGGTTACTGGTGCAGTGGGAGTGGGCTGCACGGTCTAAAATCCATTCTGTCTGAAGGGCTGTCTGGAACTGGGCATGAGGTGTACAAGCAGCCTGATCCACATTTGCATCCTTATCATCATCATCATCAGTGCCATTACTTGAAACTAGATCTGGCATAGACTCATCTCTTTCTATATATATGACAGGCATCAGAATCAGTTATGGGTCCAAAGAAAGCAGTGTCATCCATGGGAGCATGTGGGGCAGACAGGGGTGTGGACTTCCTCTTGAGTCAGCAAACTGGAGGGGATGTGGTTCATCAGTTGTCAAGGTCATGAAGTTGTGCTCATCCTCATTGTCTGTGTTGGACTGGGAGGTGGAGCAGTCATCATCTGCTACATGGGCATGCCCACGTCTATCACGGCGGCTCTTGGGGTCTCTGGTAGATTCTCTGCTGTCTCTCCTAGGTGACTTGGATTTGCTGGAGGACCTCCTGGCTGCATCCTTGGGGGGTGATGAGGATCCCCGACGTGCAGATGTGGATGAGAACGGAGGGGGCCTGTACTTCAGTTCTGTGGAGGGACTGGTGCAAGTTATGGAGTTGTGCCCAAAACCATTGCATTTCCAGCAAGTCATCTGGGTAGATGGGAGACGGTCCTTCCTTGGGCGGCCTTGGAAAGCAGCAGCTGCCATGTGCTCAGTCTCTTCTGGGGAGATGGTAGCTGAGTCTGAAATTTGGTTTGAGACTTGGTACCTGATGATTTGAGTCTGGAAGGAAGCAAAGTCAGGGCAGACAGAGTTGTGGAATGAGAATCTGAATCCATTGTATTCTGGACGAGGTGCAAGTAAGTAATTGGACAATTATGCTGAGGAATGCAGGGATGGAAGTGTTGCTGACCCCATTCACTTGGGGAAACAAGGTATAGAGCTCATAGCTGCGAGAGAGGTAGACTTGTAGTGACTCAGTGGGTTTCATGCTGAGGTTATACATGGATCTCACTGCCCCTGTTTCCAGGTCAGAGTTCCGTTCTCCATATGAGAGTTTGAGGAACCTGTAGGCTTTAGCGGCAACGTTGGTGTTAGCCAGGACGGCCTGTTGGATAGGTTCGGAGCAGTGTTTGAGGAACTCATTCAGGGCAACAGCATTCTTTACCATGTTGATGGGGTAGGAAACAGCACGAGCCGCAATAACTGCATTATCGAGGCCCACATTCGGGTAATGAGACTCCTCCAAAGGGTAGCCGTCGGCATCTGCTGGCTCATCGGCCGGGACAAAGGCCTTCGCTGCTTCAATGGCAACGGAGATGCACCCCGGGTGGGACCTGAGGTGACGGAGGAGGAACGGTCCAAACTTGTGCCATGGGACAGCAGGTGTGCCGTCGAAGATGAGTGCAGGGGGCTTGACTGGAGTGGCCATGTAGTCTGTCGCGGCGCTGGAGTCTTGGGGTCTTGGTCTTCACACCGGGTTAATAAACCGGCCTGTGGGTAATCCGGGTGTGAAGCTTGTCGGGCTTCAGTCTTGGGTGTGCGGTTCGGAGGGAGTGGTGAGGGAGTGTTGACAACAAAGGGGGAACCAAATGGGTCCTGTTGGTCTGTAATGATGGAGATAGTAGCAGGGGGGGGGGGGGGGGGGGGGGGGGGGGGGGTACGATGGTGTGCAGGGTTGATACTCCGTGGCACAAGCAATCTTTAGGGGATTGCGCAACGCTGTGTGTGATCTGATGAGTGTGCAACTCACGTCGAAGATCTACTCAGACTCCTGGACTGCGTCTACGTTTCGTCTGTGACGGATGGTAGAGACAACGGGAGAGTTGTGTGGGCAGTAGGCGAGGCAGCGCAGGTTAGATTTCTCACGTGAATACGTAGACAATCCAGGGCCAAAAGCAGTACTCAAGCCGTCGAGCTAGTCTGAGGGAAAACTGTCACCTTGTGCAGGGCTGAAGATCCACTTGGCACGGGCGCAGGGGCGCTGTCTGCGGGTAGCGGTCGGGCCGATAACCTTTCAATCGATAGAGTAGTTACACAGTGAAGACTGAAGAGCAGATAGCTTATCATCGCAACTCGTGCGGCTATATAGAAAAGGAAGTCTCCAGGAAGATCCTGAAGACACGTGCAGGCCATAGCTAGCCTATGGCCTGGCGGCAGGCAACCCGGGTCCTGGAGCCACAGGACCACGCGTGCGCTATGCCAACTCAGTGTCCGACGCAACGGACAATAACAAAGTACGACAACGTGAACTGACCTCGTGCGATATTTCCAGTTAATCCTTGTTAATCGTGCGAAATATGAATATATCGTGCTTTGTAGCAAACTGACATCGTATTTTACTCTCCAAATTCGCAAATGGTCATCCGTGAGTGTGGTCGAGTGGTCCAACCAGTCACGGAAAAAAATAAATTGACTCATGGTTCTAGTTGGTTACGTGCGAAATGAGACGTGAAATTCGGAGGGGTCCACTACCTCCTCCCACAATTCTAATTAGGGGGTCAAAGTATGGTGCATATTGTACAGGTTGAAAAGGCCTATATATAATATATAGGTCCTGCTCCAATGTCCATGCATCGTACGTGGAGGAAGAAAACGAAAAGCAGACAATTCAATCAGAGTTTGTGGGCACACGGATGAAGCGCCAGCATCGCCATCTTTTAATGCAAGTTCTTTACAACGGTGTAAGGACGATAGCGGAGAAGATGCTATATATATTAAGCGCGGCAGGCGCAATCATATAGAATAGAGATGTGTACTGCAAGGTACTGCAGTCACGTGTAGGCCACAGCTAGCCTGTGGCCTGGCGGCAGGCGACACGGGACCAGGAGGTAGCAGGTACCGGTGTGCACTATGCCAACTCAGAGACTGATATATAAATCAGTCAATAACATCCCCCCCAATTCAAGGTATTCTTGAGCTCAAGAATTCCAGGAATTAACAGAGGGGCATAAGGAAATAATACTATCAGCTTAGACACTTCAAGAGTGGAGAGATACTCGCAGCGGTCAAACGCGCCAATCTTTTAACGCAAGATGAGAATAATTAGAGGGACTGGGTACACACATGCATAAGACACCAGCGGTGGAAGGGGCAGAAGCCTATACAGCGCGTGTAAAGGGATCAGGGGACACAGCCCACCAGGAGGCTGTCACCGTGTCATGAAGGATGACACAGTCTACAGGAAGCTGTAACCGTACAGAAAAGCAGTTACTATCTACAGCTATAGTTCTAAGGAAGTACAGTAGTAGTCACCAAGACATAAAACGATCGAGTGAACCGCAATTGATGCTGATAAATACTAATATAAGGGCTGGTAAGACTTTGAGAGGGTTGCTGATAGCTGATATGAAAGACTGTAAATAATAAATTATTTGGAACAGGGTTCAAGGGGGTATGGCACATTAGCAGATGTCTTCAAAGAAATGTCAGTCTACTGGGGTAGCTGGCCTTGATAGGAAACTGCAAAGGGGCAGCAGGCTAGATTGCAGGGAGGCTGCTAGGAAACTAAGAGGAAACTGCAGATAGGCTGCAGGCTAGGTTGCAGAGAGGCTGCTAAGAAGCTGGAAGGAAACTGCAGATAGGATAGGCTGCAGGCTAAATTGCAGAGAGGCTGCTAGGGAGCTGGAAGGAAACTGCAGATAGGCTGCTAGGAAGCTGGGAGGAGAACTTCCAGGCTTGGTTAAAGCTTGTGGAGATAACCTTGGTTACGAGAAGTGCATGATTTGAGACTAAAGGATAAGTTTTAGACATGATGTCTGAACTAGTCCCCCCATAATTTGGGTGGATAGCTGAAGGGCTGTAACCTAAATTAAGGTATGTCAGACATCTGGTTTAGGCCAGGTTAATTCTAAATTCAAAGATTTGGCTCCTGTGAGAGTACATGGGGCAGTACATGAGGCATAAATTCAAATAAATTATAGAGTGTTCAGGTCTAAAGCGACAGAAGCAGACCAATAATTTACTAGTTTACTATGTGCCTGACAGGGTGGGAAATCCATCCAGGGCAAGCTGGTTGCGGACTTGGACAAGGAACTCATCAAATGATTTGGTAGACAGGCTTGGGGAAGAAAGAATGTTGATGAAGGTGAAGTCCATGGGGCTCCAGTCCATACTGAGGTGGTTGACACACAGCACTTTCCCCCCAGGGTAGGCACAGCTCCTGGGGTCCATGATCATTTAGGGTCGAATGAAATGAAAGAGCATGTGCATGGGCACTACTGGTCATGGCAGCCTGGATACAGATGGCCCACTGGAAGGTGGGTCTGGCTGTTGTAGAGACAATAGGATAAGCTTGCACCATCTGTTGGAGTCTGCCAGTGTGCTTGAGGACAGGGGCATAGGTGTCAGATGGCTTTCTGTGCATTGATCTTTGTGGGAACTGTTCTTTCTCAGTCATCAGCAGGGTTGGGAACCTGTTGGTGAATGCAGTGATGAGTTGGGAGAGTGGGGGCCTGGGCTTGATAGTGAAGGACGGTGAGGCAGGTATGTTGTTCAGTTGGTGTAGAGTACGTCCGAACCTGGTCAGGCTGAGTGTTGAGTTGTTGGAGCGAGAAGTGGATGTGGTTGACATTCTGGTTGACTTCTCCAAGCGGGATCCCAATATCAGGTGAGCTGTTCTGGAGGATCCACAGTTCCCAGGTGGTTGCGTGCTGAGGCTAGATCAGATGGCTTGAGTGGTCCCTCACCATCTATGGGGCCATCATACTCTTCATAGTTAGTCCTGATCTGGTCACTTAGAAGTTCCATCTCTGCTCTGGCTTGTACAAGGGTCATGTTATCCAGATGGTCATGGAGATCACAGATGGTGAGATGATTTGCAGGTGATGGCGTTGCCGAGTTGCTTTGATGGGGAGATAGTGGGGATGTCAGGTGGGTCATCAACCTGCTGATTTTCTTACAGAATCCTGGAAATATGTACACGTTCTGCCATGAGTCGGGAGTAGACCTCTGGTGTCACCAGGTCAGGCATTCCTTCCATGTCACTGTCGCTGTCAGTCTCGTCAAGGCAGTTCTCTGAAGTGGAGGGGGTGTTATGGCAATGGAAGGAGGGGATGCTAGTTCCAGAAGGGTCTTCATGGGCACTGTGGGCAGTCTCATGAGTGGGTGGGCACTGTCCTTTCTCAGAGTCAGTGTGGAATGCAGATGGCTCAGGAGCAGGGGCAAAGTCTTGGGGATCTTGATCAGCCCTACTGGGGGCAGTCTCATGAGTGGGTGGGTACTGCCCTGTCTCAGAGCCAGTGTGGGATGTAGGTGGCTCATGAGCAGGGGCAAAGTCTTGGAGATCTTGATCAGCCCTACTGGGGGCAGTCTCATGAGTGGGTGGGAACTGCCCTATCTCAGAGACAGTATGGGATGATGGAGCTTTGGTAACCATCGTGATGTAGGCAGTGGGTGGTCCACTGGAGTGGTTACTGTGGGTAGCTGGGGAGGTTTGAGTGAGGTAGAGTCCATGCCTTTTGGGGCATGATAGGATTAGTTTGTTGCCAGAATTTTCAGGTATGGAGAGAGTGGCCTTGGTCTCGGACAGGTGGACTTGGAGATCTGGGCACAGGTTGGTGGCTGCATTGATGCTAATGATGTTGGGCATTTTGCAGTCAGCAAGGAGTACATAATTCAGGATGATCAGTGATTTGTCATGGCCCTTGATCTTGGCCTTCCCTATCTGTCTGCAGAAGATAGGTGGAGCTCCTTGGTCCGCCAGCGAGCTGCATCCCAATAGGCTGTGGGAGGTCATGAATGTCATGCAGATAGGAGGTGTTACTTGTGGCATGGAAGTGGGCTGCAGTGTCTATGGTCCATTCTTTGTGCAGTGCCGCTTGAAAAACTTTGTCATCATCATCATCTATAGTGCAGTCGTCATCAGCATTCATATGTCCAAAGAAATTTTTGTCAGCCAGGGGTTTATATGGCAGGGAAAATGACACAGACTTGCCTCTGGTTGTTGCAGCAAAGTTCATGGGCTGTGAGGTGTCTTCATTCAGTGCCAGATAGAGAGAGGAAGTTGTGCTCCTCACCCTCACTGTCAGAGTTGGAGGTGGAGGTTGAGTGGTCACCATCAGCAACGTGGGCATGGCGTCCTCTGCTTTGGCTTCTTCTAGGTCTTGGTCTCCCGTCACTTCTCCAGCGAGGTGAGGGCTTCTTCTTGTCAGAGTCCTTGTCATCACCTGAGCTCTCCTTGGGAAGCGACTTTGATCCATTTTCAGCTTCATCAGAGTCAACTGGCTTAAAAGCCAGGTCAGTGTCCTCACTGATGCATTCTCTGGAGCTGTGCCCTATCCCTCCACAGTTCCAGCAGGTCATCTTCTTGTTGATGTCCCTCTTGTCTCTGTTGAGGAAGTATTTGTTGGCGTTGGAGGGTCTTCTGTACCTATAGGCTGCTGCAGCCAGCTCAGCTTCCTCTGGAGATGGGGCGGGGTCAACATTCTTCACTAAGCACCAGTTAGTCATTTTAGCTTGGAGGATGGCAAAGGTTGTGACTTCATCAGGGTTGAACTGTTTGATGTATCCATCATATTCAGGACTGGAGTTGAGTCCTTTATTAACAATGAGATTGAGAAATGTGGCGGTGGAGCAGATGGAAGTCCCTTGGATCTTGGGAAGTTGGGCATGCAGGTCAGCTGCCCTGGTGAGATAGGTCTGCAATGATTCATGGCCAGGCATCTGGAGGGCATAGAGGTTAGTGACAGATGAGAGCTCTAGGTTGCTAGCTTGCTCAGAGTAGAGAGAATCCAGGAACCTGAAAGCTTTAGTGGCCATGTCGGTGTGAGCAAGAATGGCTTGTTGGATCGAGTCTGACACCCGATATAAAATCATCTTGAACGCCTTGTTGTTCTTCCAGCTGGAGATCCTGTTAGGGACACCACGAACTGGAGCAGCTGCGTCAGCACCCGCAACAACAGTGTAAGAAATTTCATCAGCAGGGTAACCGTCAGAGTTATCAGGCTCCCCATCGACGACCGGCTGTTGGCAGTCGTATGCGATAGCGATGCAGTCTCTGTCAGACTTTAGGTCAAGGAGCATATGCACCCTGGCGTTCCGCCAGGTGTATAAGTTGCTACCAGTGAAGATCTTGGCGTTATGCGTGGTGTCTGATGGTTTGGGGTCTTCTCAACTGGGTTCTTGGAGTTATAGTTCGGAGTGATGGATGGTGAGAGATTACGAGGGCGGGGCAGGGGAAGTGGGGATGGAGTGCTTGTGGGAATCGGCGATCCGAAGGGATCCAGTGGAGTGGGATTGGTGAACTTTGCCGGTTGGCAATGTTCGGCAACAGTAGCTTCTTGTTGAAAGCTGTGGTCGCAAGCACAATGATCGCCTGTGATCAATACAGCTCTGTGTGGTATCTCGGTGAGGACGTCTTTCAAACTCACTTCATAGATTCCGGTGACTAGCACTTAACCGTATGGAATGTGGAATTCTGCGATTCCACATTCAGAACCTTTATGAATGGAAATGGCACTAAGACTTTCTGGAGCAACCTAGCCGACTATCTTTCTACTTGTAGAAGAGCAAGACAGGAAGCCCTGGACTGCTTAGTGGCACCGTAATTTATTATCCCTTTTTTTCTTTTTCTTCTTGTGACTTCTCATTTGTTAGCTTCTTACCTCCGCCACTGTAAGTGGTTGAGATCTGGGTCCGGCTCTAGGGGGTTTAATACCTACGCCACCAAAACGGTGGTTGGGAGCTTGGCTTGTTTGTCCTCGACACACCCCTGATGTAATGGGGTTTTTTGCTTTGTGGGTGCTTTTTCTTTTTGTTTAAAGCACAGAGTCTCATACACCCTCGCGGTGCCAAGTAGACTTTAACATGTAATGTAATGTAATGTAATGTAATGTAATGTAAGGTGCGCTTGCTTGCTCCAGTAGGTGCTCTTTATCAGCATGTATAGCGGTGCTCTCACGCGTTTTATGACTTGGTGACTACTTATGTACTCCCTTAGAACTATCGGCTCTCCTGAGCCAGCTTCCCGTGGGACTGAGTCATCTTGAGATGACTCAGTGGCAGCTTCCTGTCACCTACGTCTCCGGTCTGATCTGTACCCTGTTAGGTTCCTGTCTACCGCCTCCTTTCACCACAGGTGCCCCTTTATGGGTCTCCTGTGTCTGTAACGTTATCCTTGTCTCCGTGTATAGATTGGTGCGTCTGTTCCGCTGCTTTAATCTACTGTCCACTCTACCGGAGTGATTTCAAGCTGATAGGTTACTGGGCTCCTCATCACTACCACTGCTTTGATAATGCAACTTCCGCGAGGGCCTCCTGCCGGCTTTGTGAAACTTACCAAACTTAATGGTGTTTCATGGGCTCGTGGGATCCGCAGTGTCATTGTGAGCAATGGATGCGACCGAATCCTCCCAACGGGGGTGAAGGTTCCTCTGGATTGGCTAGACGACTGTGCGCCAGCGGCCTCTGCTGCCGGAGAGGAGGATCCTTCCGCCATCAAGGAAGTAACCCCCCCCGGTCAATCCTCCAACTTTACGGTTCCTTCTCTCAATGTTCGACGCCTTTCCTCTGATGTTGAGGATGTCCTGATGAAGCTGTGTTGTGTACAGACACAGATCATCCGTTGTGCATCAGACCCGCAGCCTCCTTTCGTCCCTTTCAATTATGATGAAGACTACTCTACTACTACTGATGATGAGGAGGACTTGAAGAGTGCTACGAGTGCTGACTTCGGTGGCGTGACCCCATCTGCTGCTGCCACTCGTGTCTTTGAGACTTCCGCTGTTTCGCCGGTGTATGAGCCTGCTGATCAGCAGATGCCTAATCGAGAGCTTTCGCCTGTGTATCAGCCTCAGCCTTCGTCGGCGCCTCCCTTTGAGCCTGTTCCCCCGGCTTACCCGGAGGTGGCTAAGCCCACTTTCTTGAAGGGCTTTGCTTCTTTTTCCTCTGCATCTGCCCCCATGGAGCGTGGCCTCCCTGGCTACCACACTCGCTCTCGCGAGGCTGCTGTTTCCTCTGCACGCACCTCTGCTGCTGGTGCCTCCCTGGAACCCCCTCCGCCTCCGCCGGTGGAGCTGCCTCCTGCCCCTGGCCCTCCTCCTATGCTATATACGCGGTCATGCGAATCTTGGGAGCATCTGCTCACTGGTGGATCTCCTCCGACTTTGAACTTGCGGGACTACCGCCTGATCAACCAGGATCGACGGGATGGTGAGTCCTTGAACCGCTCTTTGTACGGTCGGATGGATATGCAGGCTACAATGGCAAATGTTAGTGTGAAGCTGAGGCATCGCCGAGTGATGGCTTTCTCTGAGCTTGGTACCAGGTGTCGTTCTTTTCTTGGTCCAGTCACTTCTGGGATTCTGTATCCCCCAGATCATGGTGTTTCCTTTGGTGGTACGAGGCGTAGTGATCACGAGAAGCTTGGTTATCAGTTTGTGCGAGTGCCTGTCCCTCTGTGTCCTGTTAGCCCAGATTTCGAGCTGCTTATGAGTGTTGCGAGGTCCATTCCTGTGATTAGGAACATAGACGACCAGCGCGCTCTTGACGCTGGTCTTGCTGCGGAGTATTTCATGGACATTCGTAGGTCCTTGGCTCCTGTCCCTTCTGCGATTGGAGCTGGGTCTAATACCCTCATTCATGGTGAGTCTCGGTTTGATCCTGCACTGTTCGGGTTCAGTGCACTGCCTCTCGAACGTCAGGAGTTCATGTGTTTAACTATGATGCTCGCGAACATGGAGGACGATATGGTCAAGGTATACCAGGACTTTGCCACCCCTCGGGATATCCTTTTGGATATCCGGAAGACGCAGTCTGATGCCCTTGCCTCTAGAGTCCCTCTCATGCGTATCGAACTTCATAATGCGCACATGGGCCCTTCTGACCGTGTCGATGATTTCTTTCGCATGGTTCGTAGTCTGTGCACTGACCTCCGCAGTGCTGGACATCCGGTCACTCAGCGCCACGCCATGGAAACCATTGTGAATGGGATCCGTTTGATCCGATTTGAATCGCTGCGGATCCAGTACGGTATGATGTTGGCTAACAGACAGACTGTAGATTACTGGTCTTGTCTGGAGGCATATCGGTCTCTCGACATTTTGAACATTGCTCTCCCCAGGTCCGACTCCAGGCATCCTGGTTGGTCCCGGGACGCTCCCCAGGTTCCTGCCAATGCTGCGTTTCAGCGTGGGCAGGGATCTGGTTCTCAGGGTTCTGGTTCCAACAAGCGACGTCTGGATTGCACTTGGGGCCCATGCCTCAGCAAGACGACCCACTCGGAGGATCGCTGTTTCACGAAGCATCCGCACCTGCGTAAGACCAAGCCTGGTGCACCGGTTACCAATCCGGTGCCCATGGCCTTGGCCCTTCCAGGTGTGCTTACTCCGCGGCAGCTGGCCTCCTTGCAGGCTCAGATTGATGGGTATGCTTTGGACAAGAAATAGGAGGTACGCTCTGTCCTTTTCTCTTGCACTGCGAAATTTTCAAATGTCTGCAGCCCGAGCCTGTCTGAGGGTGTCTGGCATGTTGATTCTGGAGCTGGGATGTCAATCACAGGTGATATGTCTTTGTTCACTGTGTTTCATGCTTCTGAGACTGGGCCAGCAGTTAAATTTGGTGATGGTGTGGTTCAACGGTCTGTGGGTCAGGGTTCTATTGTGTTATGTAGTGATTGGTTACCAACACCAATCACTTTAACCAATGTTCTCTACATCCCACACTGTCCGGTGAACCTCATGTCAGTAAATGCTGTTGCCCATGCTCACAACTGCAAGATTTCTTTTGATAGTCTTAGTTGTACTGCCACACAGGGCTCTTCTGTTCTGTGGTCATTCCCTGCCTCCAGTGATGGTGTGTACAAGTTTGCATGTAGGCCTTGTCACACCCCTCGTGGCCGTTTGTATGGTGCTGAAGATTATCCAGCTTTTGCTCTTGATGTTGATGAGGATGGTGGAGTTGTGATCCCTACCACTCCTGAATGGTTGTGGCATAGGCGGCTGGGTCACCCTGGCTATGATGCCATGCACAACCTTGTAAGGAAGGGTTTGGTTCAGAACTTACCCCTCACTCTCCAACAGGTGCAAAGACTGTCTAAGATCCCATGTGATGCTTGTCAGAAGGCAAAGGGAAAACGTATCCCTTTTCCTAAAGAAAGCAAAACTAGGATCCGTGCCCCATTACAACGCCTTCACTTGGACATCATGGGGCCATTTAATATTAGGGGCTTGCGTGGGGAGTTTTATGTTCTGTGTCTCACTGACCAATACTCTGGCTATGCTGAGGTCTTGTGCTTGAGAACCAGGGATGAAGCTCCCTTAGCAGTTCAAACTACCATCCTCAGATGGATGACTCAGCTGCATGGATTTGTTTTCAAGTGTCTTAGGTTTGACAGGGCTAAGGAATTTATAGTGAAGTGGTTCGAGGATTGGTTAGAATCGGTTGGTGCTGTGCATGAATTGTCCATGGCTTACACTGCTCAGCAGAATGCGACTGTGGAACGGTACAATGGGGTCCTTCAGAACGTAGCTAGGAGCATTCACTTGGAGTCTAAGCTCACTAAGTCCTTCTGGCCCTATGCCTTCCTCGCCGCGTGTTACCTACGCAACCGGCTGCCTAATCAGGGTGACAAGACTCCTTATGAGTTGTTCTTTGGGGTTCTACCTGATGTATCGTTATTGCGCGTGTTCGGGTGCCCATGCTATGTTACCTTAGTGAATGGGAAGAAGCGCAATAAGCTTGACGAAAGGGCGTTATCTGGTAGACTGGTTGGGTATTCTCTGGTGAGTAAGGGTTATTTTGTTTGGGTTCCGAAGTTGCGCCAGGTGGTAGAGAGTCGTGATGTGCTCTTCTATGAACAGTTTAGCTATAACTGTATCCCTGGGCTTTTTCCCTATGATGGATCTCAGTATTTTTCTCGCACCCCTGCCGCTATCATCGGTAAAGGGCTTGATACTACTGACAATGTCCTGGGCCCTTTACCAACCCCGATTGTTGACCGCTTTACTGGTCATGGGATGACGATGCGTCCCAGGCCAGGTAATGATGGTGCTGTATCGCGTGCGGCGGCATTGGGCCAGGGGGAGTCTGATGTTCCTTCAAGCTCTAATTTATTCGAATCTCAGGGGGTCGCCGGGCCTTCCTCTGCGCCACGTTTCGTCGGTGAAGTCGTAGGATTAGGACAGCCTCGGGTCATAGTGGAACCTAGTACAGGTCCACTGCCCACTAGTCGCCACCCCCCGTCCACCTATTCGGATAGCTCGCGGGAGTTGTTGATCACTTCACCCCCTGCTATACCTGGTGGTTTATACCGGACCAGGCATTGCGACGATGTGGCCGTCACAGATGATGTGAGTGATGACCTCGAACACTGGTCCGGGTCAGATACTGCGTATGGCTGGGGTGTTCCAGTGTACCCAGGCTTCGACGATTTAGAGGCAAAGGAGGCCGGCCTTGTTCAACCACGCATGAGTGCTGCGCTGGGGGCTTTATTACCGGTTACTGCCGATACTGCTGATATCCCCGCTGCCCATGTACAAGTACACTGCTTGTACGTGGGGGCTTTTATTTCTACCTCTACTGAACTCTCTTATAAAGCTGCAATGTTACCTACCAACCCTGACAGAGATCTCTGGCTGCAGGCTATGAAGGATGAGATGGCCTCCCTCCATGCTCATGGCACTTGGGTCCTCACTCCACAGCCTCCTAGGCAGAGGATTCTATCTGGCAGATGGTTATTTGTCAAGAAACATGGGGCTGATGGTTCTTTGCGTTTTAAAGCTCGTTTTGTAGTTCGTGGTTTTCTGCAACGTCCTGGGCTGGACTACCATGATGTATATGCCCCCGTCTCCTCTAAAGCAGGTCTTCGTGTGCTCCTTGCTGCCATCACTCATAGGAAGATGTTTGTGAGGCAGCTGGACATCAAGACTGCATTCTTGAATGCCAAGCTGGAACCTGGTCTAGACCTGTTCTGTTACCAGCCCGAGGGCTTTCATGAACTTGGTCCTGACAATGTTCCCCTTGTGTGTAAGCTGATTAAATCTCTTTATGGTTTGAAGCAGGCACCCAGGGCTTGGAGCAAAGATGTAAAGCAGGTTTTGGTTGCCCACGGTTTTACCATGTGCAAAGCTGAACCTGCTCTGTATTTCAGGAGGGATTCTACTGGTGGGTGGAGCTATGTCCTGACCTATGTGGATGACTTTATCTGTGCTTTTAGTGAGCTGCATAGGTATGCCTTGCTGATCAAGGCTATGGAAGCAGCTGGGTGGGAAGTCAAGGAAATGGGTGTACCTGTCCAGTTCCTTTCATTGGACATGACTTGTACACTTGATTCTGACGGCAGGTGTGTTAAGATCGACCTCTCCCAGCACTCCTACATTGTTGAGCTGGTGGAGCAGTTTGGTCTCACTGCTGCTACCAAGCCCAAGTTTTCAGTTCCCATGTCCAAGTGCACTGTCACTGATCCTCCTGGAGAACCTCTGGCCTCTAATAGCCAGTACCTCTCTCTTGTGGGGGCTCTGCTGTACCTGGCTACCAGCACAAGGCCTGATATTTCTTTTGCTGTTAGCTACCTGTCCAGGTTTTCTGCTCAACCCACTGCCCCCCTGTGGGCTGCAGCCAAGCGCTTGCTTTTGTATTTGAGAGAACATTCCCATCTGGGCCTCACTTACACTCACAGCCCTGGTTTCTCTTTTACTGTCTTTAGTGACTCATCCTTTGCTGATGATGGGTCTGACAGGAGATCTCAGACTGGCTATGCTGTGCTCGCTGGAGGCTGCCTTGTGAACTGGATGAGCAAAAGGCAACCCACTGTTGCTGTTAGCTCCAGTGAGGCTGAGTATCAGGCCCTGTCTCAGACTGCCAGGGAGGTGCAATGGTTGAAAAAGTTGAGAATTGATCTAGGGCTGCCTTGTGACCTGGTCACCATTCAGGGTGACAACTTGGGGTCCTTGAGCTGGGCCAATGACTGTCAGCTGCTCCCTCGCAACAAGCACATTGATGTCATCCATCACTATATCCAGGAGCTGGTGGAGGATGGCCAGGTGGATGTTGCCTATGTTAACACTAAGGACAACTGTGCTGACCCCTTCACCAAGCCCCTTGATCCTATGGTGTTCTGGCGTTTCATTCGCATGTTTGGAATGACTGCTTCTCCTTAAACCAATTTTTTGGTTACATGTATTCAAGAATTTTGGTTACATGTATTCTGGAATTTTTGGTTACATTTAGAGTTTCTTTAAGTTATCATTGATTGGCATTAGGTTCCTATTCCCGGATCGGGTTTTCTATACCGTTGTTACCCGACTTTGATATTTAGTTGTCCTCTTATATCCACTTGGCAAATTTTGGTTCTTTGCCTTGCTTCATACCTTCCCTTACACCCTTCGGGTTTCATTTGAAGTTTCTCTCGATTTTTATTTTTCGGAGTTCTTTGATTTTTTTTTTTTTTTTTTTAATTTGTTACATATAGTTCTATGTCACCAGTGCCATAGGTGGAGTAGTACTATTGTATGTCACCTGTGTCATAGGTGGAGTATCAGCATGTATAGCGGTGCTCTCACGCGTTTTATGACTTGGTGACTACTTATGTACTCCCTTAGAACTATCGGCTCTCCTGAGCCAGCTTCCCGTGGGACTGAGTCATCTTGAGATGACTCAGTGGCAGCTTCCTGTCACCTACGTCTCCGGTCTGATCTGTACCCTGTTAGGTTCCTGTCTACCGCCTCCTTTCACCACAGGTGCCCCTTTATGGGTCTCCTGTGTCTGTAACGTTATCCTTGTCTCCGTGTATAGATTGGTGCGTCTGTTCCGCTGCTTTAATCTACTGTCCACTCTACCGGAGTGATTTCAAGCTGATACTCTTGCTTGCTCCAGTAGGTGCTCTTGCTCCAGTAGGTGCTCTTGCTTGCTCCAGTAGGACGCAGCGGCAGATCCAAAGTAGGTCTTGGATGAAGCGGTAGGCGGAGCAGCAGTTAGTTGGATTGGGTCCGCAGTCGGGGATCCAGATGCTAGAAACTCGGGCCTTCGAGCTAGTCAGAGGGGAACTGATACCTGAGGGTCGGTACGCAGCGGCTGTCTTCTGTAGCGTCTATTGATGGCGCACATAACCTTTTAATGCAAGTTCTTTACAACGGTGTAAGCACGATAGCGGAGAAGATGCTATTAAGCGCGGCAGGCACAATAATATAGAATAGAGATGTGTACTGCAAGGTACTGCAGTCACGTGCAGGACACAGCTAGCCTGTGGCCTGGCGGCAGGCAACACGGGACCAGGAGGGAGCAGGTACCGGTGTGCACTATGCCAACTCAGAGACTGATATATAAATCAGTCAATAACACCATCAATGTTACATGGGAGGTAGGGCAATAGGGCCTGGGGTGCAGGGCCCCCAGGATGTCAGAGTTAGATGACTGGTAGGTCAGTCTCACAGACAGTGGCGTGTCCACGTACATGTGGACGTGGACGTAGCCGCTATTCCAAATCCGTAACCTAATCTCATAGTTGACCGGAGTCCAATCAACACTGTAAACATTGCCTTGAAATAACATAGTCCCATCCGTCTATCCACTATCTGGTGTTATTCCAACACAGGCCTCTTATATCCCTAAGCCTACTGGTTTTCTACTGCTAGTGCTGGGTTGAGTTTGGTTGGGGGGGAGGGGTTGGATTGGGTTTGGGAGGGGGGGCTTCCCTAATAGCACCAATGTACTGGCCTTTAGTAGAGGAACACCCCAGTTCAACTCTCATCTCATTCTGATGGCTAGACAAAAAAAAAAAAGTACAAAAAACATTTTGAAAAATGCAATTCCCTCTGCCCCCTCCCCCCCAACTTGGAAGGCCCATACCGTTTTTCCTACTCTACATATTGGGGGCATGGGGTCATACATTTTTCTGCCCCCCCCCCCCCCCCCCCCCCCCCCCCCCTCTGTTTGCCGTGAATTCTTCCTAATCGACGTTGTCAAGCTATTACCTGTAATACCCCCATGGTCCCTTACAGATTTTCAAAGAAATGTGGTACATGGTATTGTAATCGTACGCTCTTTGTCTTTTATCTTTTGTCTTTTACATGTTAAAGTGTACTGGACACCACGAGGGTGAATGAGACTCTGTGCTTAAACAAAAAGAAAAAGAAAAAGCACCCACAAAGCAAAAAAAAACCATTACATGAGGGGGGTGTCGAGGACATACAAACCAAACTCCCAACCACCGTTTTGGAGAGACGATAATAATATGACATGACATATGATGACGATAATAATATAACATTGTACTTATGACATGCCTAGATATATTCATGTGAGACTGTCTGGGTAACTATGTATAGTTACGCATGGTGGGGTTCACAGGGGTGGGGGACCTACACCTGTACACTTGAAGGTCGGCAAATGTCAATGAAAATTGTATGGCTTTTGACTATCTGTACACGGAACAGGCTTTTAACTAAATGCACATAGAGCATTGGTTCAAATGGGGTGTGGAATCTAAAACCTCCTTCCAATATATCAGGTTTTCTGTGATCTACATGGGTTCAATATGAGCCATGGCAGTATCATACCCCCATCCAAACATCCATGGTAATTCCCCAAACAAACCCACACAGCTGTGGCAATGCCCCACACTTACCACGCAGTCATGGCAGTGCCCCACAACCCCACCCATACAGGCATGGCAGTACCCCACACCAACCTGTACATACCCCCATGGCAGTGCCCCAAACCCAGCCATATGGCCATGGCAATACCCCACCCACCCACCCACACAGCCATGGCGATGCCCCCCCCCCCACACCCACCCACCCACCCATACAGCCACGGCAGTGCCCCGCACGTCCACCCACACGACCGTGGTAGTTCCCACCACCCCCACCCGAATATAACCCCAAACCCACCCATATACCTATGGTAATACCCCACACCTGTGCATGCATACAGCCATGGAAATACTTCCAGCCATCCATACAGCCACGGTAGTCCCCCCCCCCCCCCCCCCCCCCCCCCCCCCCAACACACACATACCACATTAGTAGAACCCACACCACCATGGTAGTACACCACACACAGACGCTCCACACCCACTTTGCAGCCATGGCAGTACCACTCACATGCACATGCATACAGCCATGGCAGTGCCCCACCCCCACCTGCACCACCATGGTAGTACCCCACACCCACCCATACAGCCATGGTAGTGCCCCACCCCCTGCCACAGAGCCAGGGCAGTGCACCAGCCCCACCCATACAGCCAGGGCAGTGCCCCACCCCCCACCCATACACCCAGGGCAGCGCCCCACCCCCACCCATGCACCCATGGTAGTGCTCTACTCCCACTCACACAGCCATGGCAGTTCTCCACACCCACCCATGCAGCCATGGTGGTACCCTACCCACACCCCCATGGAAGTTTCACAACAACCTTTTCCTCTCTTACATCATCTTCAGAATGCGAAGCTGAAGTCAGATCGCTATTCCTCGGCACATCGGTCCGAGGCCAGACGTCACAGAGCATAGGTCAAACCTGTACGGGCCGTTGAGGAAACAGCCCTCGCAGGTCCAGCCAGGTAGCATCACGCGACCCCCAAACGAATGCCCAACGAGAGCTTAAATTCGAGCTTTGTCGAGCGGTGTAAAAGAGAAGCGGATTGGTAAAGAGAGGAGAAAGTAACGAGGGACTTCGTGTTTCGTGTTTGCCGGAAGACGTTCATATGTCACAGGCCAAAAACCTCCCACATAATAAGGGTAACTCGCTCACAGATGGGGGTATTAGTGGTATAACCTAAATGCTTTTAGGGGGCCATACCAAAGGGGGGCTGGACACGTCGCGTTGTGGATTCTGGACTACCACACAGTTGGAGATGGAGCAGATGAGGGAGATGGGGATACTAATTCGCATATTAGCTTAGCTACTTCAGCTACTTTCTTGGCTACACCGATTTCGATCTAGTTTCCCATCCTGATTGCTCTCCAATTGACTTCCCCGCTGTCTTGCACCGACAACTTTATTTCCTTGACTGACTCAATCTTAAAATTGCCGTCTAGTCGTAGCCTAAGTAGCATCAGCGCGAAATCCTCCTCCAGGGTCCTGCCATGATGAATCAAAGGCTTCGCGGTCCAGGCATGGGCTCTGGTCGCATTATAGTTAGCGCCACGATGACGCCTGACCCTCGATTGATGCAGGCGCAGCCCTCCACCTCCAATAGAGCCCCCATCTTTAAGACGCAGTCCTCAAGTTTTGGCAAAGGGAAGGCAATTGAAGAGGCCGCTATGTGGAAATGCATTGAACAGCACCAGAAGTACCCCGGTGGAGTGCCCATTCCCCCCCAGACTATCAAGGGCGAGTTGCTCGACGGAGCATATGAGCTCTGTCGAGAGGTCACTGCTGAATTCGCGAAAACGTTCTATCTCGGAACGCAGCTGATGACCCCAGAGCAAGCTAAGGGTATTTGGTCAATCTACGTGTGGTGCCGAAGAACTGATGAGCTGGTCGATGGGCCTAACTCGTCGAAGATTACCCCCAAGGTGCGCTTGTCTGCATATCTAGGCCGCCTCGATACGATTTTGCAGCACTCTGGCCACGATGCATGATCCGTGTGTCGTGTCACTCCTGAAACATGCAGGCATATTACCCACCCAACCTTGCCCATGTGGTACTGCTTCCCCTTGCCTGCCTCGTGGCTCATGCCGCGCCTGGCGAAACCTCTATTTCGCCCTCCACTCTCACTACAGCTCGCATCACAGCATAGCAGCAATTGCGATTATGAATGCTGTTTGGGTAGTTGGGATTTTGGCGCGGGGTACCCCCAGTTTACTTGTTACACCCCAGCCCATGAACTTGTCCTCCCCCCCTCCCTCACACCTCCCCCCACACTCTCCACCACAGCTATTCTCAAACAATTCCACCTTCACGACCTTGCGCAACATCCCATTCGGTCAGATGCACCGTTGTGACTGTTTCGAACGCCCACAACTCCCCAACTGCCCCGACCAACATTTCTGCATGTCGGTTTCTGCATCGTGCTGAGTATCAATCAAATCAAGTAAACCAGTAAAACAATCAATCAAAACTCGCCCTCCGATCATCATCCCCATCGAGCCTACTGCGCTATTAGTTGCAGCTCCACTGATGAGCTCTGTTCATCGTCCTCCGTCGAATCTACGGAAACGCGGGCGGCATCACCCCCCTCATCAACTGGGGTTTTCGGAGGGATTAGGGGCGTCAAGGCATCGATCATAGTCTGGTTTGTTTTCCTTCCTATTCCCGCTCCTTGCCGCTTTTCACCTTCCTAGAATATAACAGGCTGTAGCCCCCCACCCCCATCCCCCTACCACCACCACACAACACTAGCACTGCACACAGGGCTAGTTTCCTTCCTATTCCCTCTCCCTGCTGCTTGTCCTCTTCCTACAACATATCAGGCTGTGGCCCCCCTCACCCCCCAACCTCACCCCACTACCACCACCACACAACACTAGCACTGCACACTCGGGTAGTTTTCCTCCTATTCCCTCTCCCTGCCGCTTTTCCTCTTCCTGGTAGCTGTAGATCTCCCCCCCCCCCCCCCTGCTTGCACACACCTGCACCACACCCCTCTTGCACCCACACCCATATACCCACACAGGAGACAGTGGCAAGCTACGAAATTTACAGCAGCCTGCTGTGGATGCCAATTGGTGTGGCTACCCTTTGGGTCAGCAGGGTCAGCATATTTGATGTTTTTAGGACACTGCTGTTCTAGTTTTCCAGCAAGGTATACGGAGATGTTGCAGGCCTCAGATGCTTAGATGCTAGCATGATGTGCTAGCTCTCTTGTAGCTTGAATATCTCTCTCTGGAGTCCAGAGCAAGGCACCAAGAAAAATGTAGTCATTATCATCATAATCATCGCCGGAATGTACTCCAATGGACCGAACGGGCCTCTGGTCATATGTCCAACTCACCATCTGCTCCCCCCCCCCCCCCCCCCCCCCACACCCACACCCACACACATGCTTCCTGATGGTCCGGTCAGATGTCCATTATAATATCCATTAGGTACACAAATTTAGAACGATCCAGCAATAATGCATTTCGCAAGAGGGTGTGGGCTCTAGTAAGCATCACCAAGAATAAAAAAATCTGAAAAGCTTGCCAATGCCACTCACCACAGTTTTCTGTGCGATGAGTCGCCAATCTGCCGCTGCATGGCAACACATAGGTCCGACTAAACTAGTCAGGAATGCCTTACACCTTACCCCCCAGGCTCCGCGCTCCGTGAGGTTTTGGGAGCAGCGCGTCGCACTGAGTGGCTAAATTTGCGACGCGTTGCACAAAGAAACAAAACAGTGCCATTTACTCAATCGTTATTTATCATATCACATAGTCCACTCACCCCACAGCTGGACACTTTTCTGAAGTAACCAAGCAGTACACAAAGTACACTAACTAAAGCAAGGCTGTCCTTCCATACTCCTTCATTAGTGCTGCTAGCCACTCCAGGCTGTGCCAGGCTGAGTACACTCTTCTGAAGTACCCAAGAACTACACCAAGTACAATCATTACAGCAAGGCTGTCCTTCCATGCCCCTTCATGACTCATGCTATACACTCCAGCACAGCTTTTATTTCCAGCTACAAGCAGCAGCTTCTGGACAGCTCCTTGGTCCAGCTACTGAGTTAAGCACCAAGATTACAGCAGGATGGGAAAGATGAATCTGTCTGTTTCCAGATGCACTCCGTTGCCCTATGTTTGGCTGGGTAGTAAGTATAAAGAGCTGCCTAGAAGCTGCTGCTGGTAGCTGAAAAAGAAAGCTATGCAGTCCAAGCTTTACCAGACTGAAAATATTTGTATCAGAGCTCGTCTTTTCAGATATGAGCAGTAGCTTCTAGGCAGCTCCTTGAGCCAGCCACTGGGATACACCCAAATATTTGCATCACAGCTTGTCTTTTCGCTTTAGCCCCCTCTGGACCCCCCAGGGGTCCCGGGGCTGAAGCCCTAGATTCCCCCCGTGTCTCTCTCCGCCGTCTGTCCGATGTCCGTCCGTCTGTCCGAGGGTCCGAGGCGTTTGAACGATTCCGACCACCTCCCCACCCACCATTTTTGCTCATAGCAGTAGCCTCTAGGCAGCTCCCCGAGCCAGCCAATGGGATATACCCAAATATATCAGCAGGTATGAAAAAAACAGCATATTGTATAAACATCAAGGTGCACTATGTTCTGTTAGGCTCGGCTGAATAGCCTGTCAGAGGAGCTGCCTAAAAGCTGTTGCTCGTAGCTGAAAATAAATATATGATTTAATCACAGATAATTTAGTGGTTGTTGGCCTGGTCTGAGTCAGCACGCAGAGCTCCAAGCAGAATCTTACTGTTCTTATGTCTGCATCCTATCAGGACCATGCCAACTGTTGTCTACTTAGCAAGACGCCTACTCTATTTTGACTACGACTTATCACCAAGTTGCACACATTTTGCACACTGCATGATGTCAGTCAACACCCAGACCCCATGCACACAGGCAACGCCATCAAGCCCCCCTCCTCAACCCCCCTTACCCCCCTTCCCACCCCCCCAACTTAGCTACCCGACCCCCTCCACACACACTCACATACCCATATACACACACAGCCCCACCATCTGACCCCCGCAACCTTGCAACCCAACCCAACCCAACCCAAGCTGTCACACACCGGACCCCGCAGGCCCTTGACCGCTGGGGGGAGCGCATGAAGGCTTTCTTTGATGGCCGCTACTAGGACCCCCCTTTCACCCCTTCCTGACCTCCGCAACCTTGCCAACCAACCCAACCCAACCTGTTACACATTTGACCCCACAGGCCCTTGACCGCTGGGAGGAGCGTCTGGAGGCTCTCTTTTACGGCCGCCCCTACGACATCCTAGATGCAGCCCTCACTGAGACCATCTCTAAGTTCCCCGTCGACATCCAACCCTTCCGAGACATGATCGAGGGTATGCGGATGGATCTGGTTAAGACGCGCTACGAGTCATACGATGAGCTGTACGAGTACTGCTACAGGGTGGCAGGCACTGTCGCGCTGATGAGCATGCCAGTCATGGGCATTGATCCCAACTACAAGGTACCGCAAGCTGTACTGCTTCCGTGTGTTGGGCGTGTGTGCACTGTGGGGCAATGGAAGGGAAGACAGGTGTGGTCATACATTCCAGGTGTGGCTAAGTGGGCTAGTTCCCACCAGGATAATATAGCCATCGTCATCATCAATCATCATCATCATCATGTGCCCAACCACAACCATGCTGCTCCAGGCCTGCATGCATCACCCATCCCTTCATGAATCCAATAACAACCTCACCAAACCAAAGCACCCTATCACAACCTCACAAAGCCTAACCATCCAATCACATCCTCACCAAACACAACCAAACACAACCTCACCAAACACAACCACCCAATCACAACCTCACCATACACCACCCATCCCTTCATGAACCCAACCACCACCTCACCCAACCACCCGATCACAACCTCACTACCCATCCCTTCATGAGCCCAACCACCACCTCACTGCTGCAGGGCCCCATGGATCGAGTGTACCGCTCTGCACTAGCTTTGGGTACTGCCAACCAGCTAACCAACATTCTGCGAGATGTGGGCGAAGACATTAAGGAGAGGGACCGGATATATGTGCCCTTGGACGAGTTAGCAGAATATGGCATCACTGAGCAAGATGTGAGTCTAAGAGGTTTGGTTGGGGGAAGGTTTGGTATTGGGGAGGTTGGCTGATGAAATAGATATAGATATCATATGTAGACAAGTTGGCAGAGTACAGTGTTACTGAGCAAGATGTGAGTTATGGAGGTTTGGGGGAGGTTAGCTTAGAGTGTTAATTAAGGTTTTGATCAACTGATGCACATTCCACCCTACCCCATCAACTTATGCACATTCCACCCTAGCCCATCAACTTATGCACATTCCACCCTACCCCATCAACTTATGCACATTCCACCCTAGCCCATCAACTTATGCACGTTCTACCCTACCCCATCAACTTATGCACATTCCACCCTACCCATCAACATATGCACATTCCACCCTAGCCCATCAACTTATGCACATTCTCACCCTACCCCATCAACTTATGCACATTCCACCCTAGCCCATCAACTTATGCACGTTCTACCCTACCCATCAATACATTTCACCTACCCTCACATATGCACATTCCACCCTACCCCATCAACTTATGCACATTCTCACCCTACCCCATCAACTTATGCACATTCTCACCCTACCCCAACTTATGCACATCCACCCTACCCCATCAACTTATGCACATTCTCACCCTACCCCATCAACTTATGCACATTCCACCCTACCCCATCAACTTATGCACATTCTCACCCTACCCCATCAACTTATGCACATTCCACCCTACCCCATCAACATATGCACATTCTACCCTACCCTGTCAACTTATGCACATTCCACCCTACCCCATGCACTTGCAGATCAATAGGGAATGGCAATATGATATCATGTCATCATATGGCAGTCTGACAAGGCCAAATTTACCATTTATATGCAATATCATATGATCTAATTTGAATGATATCGTACTCGTCTTTGGTCAACATCATATGATTTGCTGGTCCCTACAGATCAAGGATGGACTGAGCAGGGACGGCGTAACTGAAGAAAAGTGGCAGCGCTTCATGGCCTTCCAAATTGAGCGCGCCCGTGGCATCTTTACCGAGTCTGAAGATGGTTGCAACTTGCTGGCTGAGAAGGCTAGGTGGCCTGTTTGGTGAGTCGCACGCTTTGTAATCCTTTCTTGCTTGTACCCCGCGATTTTGAGGATGTTTGGAAGTATACACCCGCACCCAATCCCTCATCTTGCTCCCTCTTTGATCTAGACTGATGCCTCCTACTTTGGCAGACACACTCTCTCTGACACACACACAATCTCTCCGACACAGGCACACAACCTCTCTGACACACACACTCCCTCTGACACACACACACAATCTCTTTGACACACACACACACACACACTCTCAATATCTGTGACACACACACACACACTCAATCTCTCTGGCACACACACACGCATACACAATCTCTGACACACACACTCTCTGACACACACACAAGATCTCTGACACACCGACACACTCTCTCTGTCACACACACACAATCTCCCATCTTGCTCCCTTGATGCCTCCCAATAAGGCAGACTTGATGGTCCTACCTAGTGAGCCAGTACCCTACAGTGGCTAGGATCATGCCCACTCTTGCCTCACTCAAGCACCTCGTCATGGGTCGCATCATCATACTTGGGCATACATTTGACAGGTTTCTGGTTGCGCAACTGGCTGCGGCGAGCATTCTCCTTGTGCATCGGTTAGGGTTGGTTGACAGGGGTTGGCTAGGGCTAGTTGACGGGCACTAATGCTGTAGTTTTGTGTGAATGGGTTCAGTTTGCATTCGTGTTGAAGGTCAGACCAGTTTCTAGTTGACATCATCCGCAGGTCTGCCTCTAGTCGTGTATCGCCAAATCCGTCCACCTGCTCACTAACTCTCACACACACACTCAGATAATTGGTTGACACAATTTAAAGGCAGTCCTGCTCGCTCACTTACTCACGCACTCCGGCACTCACGCACTCATTGTGTGCTCTCTCTGATCTCCCTGGATACCACCTACATACACAGGTCTGACCCAGTCGTGTATCACCAAATCCACCTGCCCACTCACTAACTGACACGCACGCACACGCACGCAGATAATTGGTTTACACGCTTCAAGTGCGGGCCTGGTCACTATCTTACTCACTCATGCACTCGCTCATCTTGTGCTCTCTCTGATCTCCCTTGATGCCACCTACAGACACAGGTCTGCCCCAGTCGTGTATCACCAAATCCGCCTACCCACTCACTGACACGCGCACACACTCAGATAATTGGCTTACACGCTTCAAGGTGGTCCTGCTCGCTTACTTACTCACTCACGCACTCATGCACTCACTCATCTTGCTCTCTCTAATCTCCCTTGATACCACCCACATACACAGGTCTGCCTTGGTCGTGTATCGTCAAATCCTTGATGCCATTGAGAAAAACGACTACGACAACTTCAGCAAGCGAGCCTATGTGTCGAAGATGCAGAAGTTGTTATCTCTGCCCGTCTCCTTGGCGAAGTCCCTGGAAAAGCCTCCTTTGTAAATGGACATGAATATGTGCCCTTGTGTTTTTGAAGTTTCTGAAGGTTCAAACATGGTAGCAGCTCAAACAGCCTGACCGCCCTCATCAACCTGAGGTGACCGGCCCACGTCGCAGGTGGCGTAGGCCAAAGGCCTTGGTCGAAGCCAAACCCTTAGGTATAGCGGCACCTGCAGTGTTACCGGTGCAACAGGGGAGTCTGCTACATCGATAGCAGTTGAAAGAGTGGGATTATTGGTGGAGCTGGGTGGAGCCGAGCTGACCAACCAACAAAGCCACTGACCCCCCCCACCCCCCCCCACCCCACCCACCCCACCCCACCCACACACACACACAATTACGAGAGGTTAGGCGTTCCGCCAGCTAGCTGTGTTCACCCTACTGCAGCTTGCTCCTGTTCAGGTTGTTAAAACAGGTGTTCAGGGTGTTAAACACCTGTTCAACAATGACATGTTTAACCAATGCTGTACAAAAACATGTGTTGAACACCTGTTTAACACCTTGAACACCTGTTTAACAACCTGAGCAGGGTGCAGGCTGCTGTACGGTTAGTGGGACCCAGTAGGACATGTGTGCAAGCATTAGTGGTGGAGTTAACACCTATTGTCGTTATTTTCAGCTACAAGCAGCAGCCACTAGGCAGCTCCCTGAGCCAGCCACTGGGCTAAGCCCCAAGATTATGACCATTCTGGACGTTTTGGATACTGTCAGCTTCCAAACACAGTAGGTTGCATTGGCTCTGGCTAATTAGCCGGACTGGAGAGCTGCCTAGAAGCTGCTGCTTTTAGCTGAGAAGAAAAACACGGGTTCCACCAAATAGACTGTTGAGTTGTTCATGTTGGATTATTCATGGGTCTGTGGTTCTTCCAACCAGCTGATGCAACATAGATGAGTCCGTTGCGTTGCAGGATGCAACGTGTGGAGGGTCCGTTGACCAGAAGGAAGGGTCCGTTGCGTCACATGACGCAGGCTATCAAATTGGTTGCGTCTCAGGCAGCAGAGCTGGGGATCCTCTTGAAGTACCCTGCTACCAACCTGCTGAGGCCTCTCAAGTGCCAGCCCACCTTACACAGGACGGGTTTCTACATGAAGTTTGGACTGATTGCATGATCTATCAGGCTGCAGGCAGAGTGAACATAGATGGGTAGTATATGCACTACTACACCTCACTCCTAGGTACAGAAAGCAATCACACAGATGATATGAGAATATAATGTGTATGGTACACACATTACCGTACGCATGTGTATAGACTGTACTTGAATAGGATCTGTTCTTCAGCTGGTACACTCTTTTGTTTGAATTCAGAGTATAATGAGTTGATAGGCCCTCTAGAAGGCTCCAAGACTGGCCCATTCCCAGTTCCCACTCGACGTACAAGGATTGGATTGGATTGTTACGTGCACTGTTTCTTTTTGGGGCTGCGCGTAGCAGCTTCTAAGCAGCTATATCTCCCTGCAGCCCCCCATTTATAAGCCGTGGTTGATGCTGGGGCAGCCCTTTGAGTGCGCTTGTCCTTGGGTGGAACCTGAGGCTAGCTAGTGCATTTGAATGCTGGCCTGACTAGCATTCAGATGAAGTAGAAAGCTTATGTTGGGGGGTGGAAGCTGGCATGTGAAGCCCAAAAAAGAAAACAGTGGTGACATGGCTTTTCAGTCAACTCCGGGCTGCTCACTGTCTTCCAATTCCAAGCCCCCCCGTCACGTGCCATACCCACAGAAAACAGGGAGCATTATAAGCAGAGTAGACAGTTTAAAGACTTGCCCAGGTGAATGATCTTGGCTGGGTGAAATTCAAAGAATCATATGAGGGGGAATATCAAATAAAATAATAAGGGAAATATTAGGATTAGGACATGGGGGCACCTTGATCATCAGATCTGTTTGTAGTTTGAATTTTCCTCCATCCCCTTGCTGGTATAGGATTCAAGCTCCGGCCTTCTGTACTTCTTGAACTTGGTTTCATAGCTTTAGCCAGCCTTCTGTACTTCTCTTCCTGTACGATTTGTGTGTGTCTGCCAATCCTGAAATGCAGTACTTTAGTTCTGCATCATGTTAGCAGACAAATGCTTGGCAATTTGTACTGGACTTGGTTACATGGCTCCAGCCAGTCGGCCTTTAACTTGAACTTAACTGTCATGTGCTTGCCTGCTTGGACTCGGTTCCTTGGCAGCCCACTGTCATTTACAGTGTATCTTTTGTATGGTCCGTATGTCTAGCACGCTTTGTTTGCCTGTATGTATGTATGCTAAAGTCCAGGGGTAGGCCACATTGGCTAAAGGGACTTGCCCAACCGTGATAGGAAGTGCTAAAAAGAGCATGCATGAGTCCAATTACATGTAACAGTTACATGAGTCCAATTACATGTAACAATTACATGTAACAATTACATGAGTCCAATTACATGTAACAGTTCCTGGTAAATCACCATTATTAATTTGTTATCCCTGGAAACTTATTTTGAACACATGGTCTACCAGCTTCCAGAAGTTCAGGTAGGGTAACCAGGAATGTCAAGCTACAGGGACGCTATCAGCAGCTACTTCCTCTGGGGACGGTAACCTGGAATGTCAGGCTACAGGGATGCTTTCAGCCTCTAGGGTAACAAAAAACAAAAAAAGCATGTATTGCACGTCTCATCAAATGTGTGGCTTCCCGCAGGCGGTGAACAGCCTAAAAGCTAATCGGTTATGTCATGAGGTCACCATTAGGGTGTATTTATGATTAATCTTGCTGCTTCTCTTGGACTATAGGGCAAAGACACGGTAGATGCTACTCAATATATTTTCACATGAGTGAAGATGAGAGCGAGCTAAGCTGGCAAACTCTAAGTAGCCTCAGAGGAGGCAGCCGTAGGGCCCGCCAGTACTACTATATAATAGCCATAGGTGGCTGATGGTATCAGCCACTAGCTGGCCTGAGGTTCAGGGTCACAGACCCGGCCAGACTACTCGCATGCAGGAACAGTATGGTACTACCTGGAAGGTATACAATAACCATTTAAAATGCTACGAACGGTAGCATAATTAAATAATATACTGGTAAGTAAATAAAATGGTCATTGTAGCATGAACTCAGGGGACCTGTGGGTAGAACGATTTTAGGGGGGGTTCTTCATCAGTATTTTTCGTTTTAGCCCCTCTTGATATCATGGGTGGGCAGGTCTCATTAGCCTATCTCACTATTTGGCTACCTCTGGACTGTTACAGCACACACATAAGGTGCTGCATGTGGCACGAAGTATGGTAGTGCAACGTACCACTAAGTTTGGTTTATTTATTCTTTGGGTGTACCGCATGTACGGTAGGTACCAGGGGGGTTGCTGTTTTAGCCCCACGGAAAGCTGCTAGTAGCACCCCGAAGGCATCTAGGAGCACCATGGTGCCATGTTCAGACGCTGGATAATTTCCTTTCAAGAAAACCTGACCCCAAAATTTGAAGATGGCAGGAGGCGTATGGCGGCTCCAACGTACAATGATATACCAACAGACCGACAACGAAGTAGCAGCCACGCATAAACGCGGATGAGGTTGAGTGTCATCGATTTGCGCCATGGAAGTTACAATGAGTAGAAGACAGTGAATACAACTGAAAAGTCTGTCGGTACTTAGCAGTACATCGGCGACGCTGCCCCCTAATAGGGCAGTGGCGTCGAGGGCTGCAAGCTAAGGAGTCCTGCAAACCAGATCTAGATGGCAGGACTAGGGAGGGCATAGCACTAGGGCAATGCCGGGCGGTGCCGGTACGTAGCCCTAGCTGGCCTGGGTCAAAGGACTTGGCAGGAAGTAACTGCTGCCAGTCGTAGAACGTAGGGGAGGACGTAACAATAAAGTGATAGAAACTGAAAACAAGGTGGTACTGGCAGTACATCGGCGAGCTGACGAATATAGCAATGGAGTCGAGGGCCGCCTAGGTACCTTAAAAACCAAGGCTCTAAGGTGGTACTTGGCAGTACATCGGCGAGCTGCCCGATAGAGCAGTGTTGTCGAGGGCAACCAAGATATCCCCGGCGAGCTGCCCGATAGAGCAGTTTTGTCGAGGGCTACCAGGATAGAGGTACAAGGGGATGGTACTCAGCAGTATGACGACAAAACTACCCCTTGATAGGGTAGTGTTATCGAGGATTATTGAGTACCAAAGCAACTAAAGAAAGCGTTGCTATAAAGCTGTAAAAAACTTGCTTACAGGGATGAAGATTGGCCTGAGATGGGGAAAGAAATAGGTTGGTTAAAGGAAGGGCCACTCCAGGTGATGGAGTGGGACGAAGGGTGAATCATAATTTTGGGGGCAAACATTTCTGGGCCATATTCTTTGGCCATAATTAAGGCTGATGAGAGCCATTGAGATATGCAACGAGAGCATAATTCATTGAAAGAAAATGTCGTATCAGAATAAAGTTTGGAACAGCGAGCAAGCCAAAGGGTTTTGAAGACAGGAATGGACCAAAATATCCATTCAAGGGTGTCAGATTTGGACAGGAGTGTCATTGATTTATGTTCGTTATTGTGTAGGGCACTTCAGAAAGACAACGCCAGCTGGCGTGGCGTGGAGGCTATGCCGGTCCGTCCAGGGGTACACCAGGTGCCAGGGGTAGGCTGGAGGAAGCTGGTGCGGTGAGGTAGCCCCCAAAGAATGCCTGGCGCACAGGGTTGGGTACCAGTGAGTGGCGAGGTAGGGCCTGCTCGCGAGCATGCTCGTCGCGGCACTTATCCCCGTGTCCGTGCCATGTTAGGAAAGGGATAAGATATTCTACGAAATATTTCGTTATATTGGGCCATGCTAGAGGCGTGGCACGCCGTGAAAAGATAAGGCCTGGTACATGGTACCTCGCAAGTTGATGCGGACTTGCGGTAGCAAATGTTGGCTGGCAGGCGAGCCACGCTAGGACAAAAGTGATTGTTGGGAGGATCTGAAAATGAGCGACTGGAGTTGTGTCGTGTTCTAGCCGGAGTTGCATCAACGGGAGTGCCGGGGGTGAAGTGTGGGCTGAGCAAGGACCAGGGCCGCAAGCAGTGACGTCGTTGCCCCCCCCCCCCCAACCGATCGCAACCGACCGAAAGCGGAATGCGAACAACTTTCCTATATCTCATAACTTGCTGCGAAACATGGACACAGACTCCTGGATCAGCTTTAAATGTGTGCCCCAATGCTTTGATTCCTAGTTTGCGATAGTTCCAGTCGCTTCGGAGGCCGACCTTGCTAGTGTTAATGTGCGCCGTATGTCTAAATATTGTTCTGTTCTCTCCGCCATGGCTCCAATCTTTTTCCTACGCATTGAAACATCTACTTTAGCTTGCGTACTTACATATTGAGTCGTTCCCCAGCCGTTCTGGTACATTAAGATGACCCCCCAGGAGTTAATTGTTATCTCATTTCTGCTACAAAGCTACTCGTTGCACGCATCCTAGTCGCCAACGATTGCTTCAAACTTAGCTGCTTTAGCATTGCTGCGCGAGTGTTTCGAGGCACATAGCCCGTGTCATCAACTTGGCTTACTACCTACCTATCAGCGATACTCTTTTATCGAGGATGCAATTTGCTGAAAGAAGCCATGCGAAAGCAGAATTTATCCTCTCGCAGATGTAATTGGGAAAAGTGTTCCGCTTGCTTCGGATCATGTTGTCCAGAGTAAACCGCGTTCACATAATTTTTTCTGTTCCCGCAGGTGCATTTAAAATTCATTGGTGCTTCGCTCTACTCCAGCAATTGTAGCACGCATTGATTAGGATCGACACGGGCTACAAAGCGCGTAAGATGTATGTTGGTGGTCGTCCAGAATGGAGCCAGGTGAGTTCGGTCCTACCTTGTTCGAGATCTGGATTCTGTAGGAGCCGACGATGCGAGAATATATGCAGAGCCTGTCGGGCGCACTTGTGCACTCTGAAACTACTCTTTAGAACGATCCTGCATCTCACATCTATCGTGGGTCGAATAATTATATTTCGTTTAAGGTTGCGGAACATCCAGATGGGACAAATGGACTCCATGCAACTGACTCTATTTTGTATCTAGGTAATTCTTGCAGTAGGACTCTTTGAGTTCGAAAACTGTGTCCAGTTGCTGCATACAAATTGTTCCAGGAATTTGTGCTTTGAGAAGCATATGAAGCATATGCTAGGCAGTGGTCAGGCAGATAGGTCAAGTCCAGTAGATTATTGGAGTTGGGACCCTATAGACAAGGCTCTTATCGCAAGGCTTGTTTATTATTAACTTAAAAACATGGTTAACAAAAGTGTGAGGAGGTAAAACAACAGCTTGAGTGAGCAGGTTTTTGACAGGCAGACTGCAAACGATGTGCTGCACATGATCAGAACATATCCCTACGGCTGTATGCACCTAGTTAACAACCTTGGGGTGTTGAAGCCTGCAAGGTTGGGCACTCTTCAACTTGTATAAGTGTTGGGGACCACTTAAACAGGTAAACGCCTCTCAGTAGGGTGTTCAAACATGTTGACACCTCCCAACAGGGTATTAAAACATGTCAGTAGGGTGTTATCTAGGTGCAGACAGCTGTATGGTGTAGCATGGTAGTATAACATAGCTTTTCTTTTCAGCTACGAGCAACGGCTTCTAGGTAGCTCCCCTGACTGAATGTAGAGCCAAACCAAATGTGACCTAGTACGCCTTGAAGCTGACAAAATTAGCAGTCCAGAACTGCTTAAATATTTGGGTTTAGCTCAGTGGCTGGCTCAAGGAGCTGCCCAGAAACTACTGCTCGTAGCTGAAAAGAAAAGCTCGGTAGTATTTTCTACCTGTTATGGTGGTTGCCCCCAGTGAAAGCAAACGGGCTGCCCTCAACCTCACACCTCGTAACAAAGCGTACTATGTATTTATTTACTCTACTTGAGTAGTTTTTCCTTCCTCTTCAGCATAAGAAAATATTATCTGCACAGGATAGCATTATGTGCAAAAGTTAATGGAAGTGATCGGGCAGTTACAACCTTAGCTTTTGAGATTATATCAGCACAGTCTGGCACAGCTGTTTTTCCCGAAGGAAAAGAACCAGTGTCTTAACGTAGCACTGTAGTGCTCCTACCATACTTTGGGCTGCTACTAGCAGCTTCTTTGGCCCCCCAAAGCAACCCCAGAAGACTCTTGCGTAGCCCCCACAAGACATTAAGGTACATCACTTAGCACTGGTGCTTCATGTATGTATGTTACAGTCCAGGGGTAGGCCAAATAGGTTAAAGGGACTTGCCCAACCGATAGGAAGACCAACCCCCAAACCAAACTAAAAAGAAAAAGCACTGATGAACTGAACCCCAAATAATCGTTTAACCGTCAAGGGCCCTGAGTTCGTGCTACAGTTTCATGTAGCACCTGGCCCAAGGTTTTGCGGCCAGCAAGGCAGCACTCAATCTGATCTACATACATCATATGATCCTATACATACATTCCATGATCCCCAGAGGATAGTGGAGATGACAGAATCGTTACATTCTATTGTATTATATATATTATATTATATTTATATTTATTTATATGTATTTGTTTATACTTATTTGCCATGGCTGCTCTCAGGATGTGGCTCCCCAGGGTTCAAGTCCCCCAGTGGATGGTGGGGAGGAAACGATGGTTACAGCACCAGACGGGCATACATATTTAGATATATGTACATTATATTATGTTTATTTATATTTATATGCTTATATATATATATATATATATATTTTCCCATGGCTGTTTTCATGATGTGGCTCCCCAGGGCTCAATTCCCCCAGAGGATGGTGGAGTGTACAAAATGGTTATATCACCAGGAGGGCATATATATATTTATGTATCCGTACATAATACTATGTTTATTTATATCCATATGTTTTTATTTCTATTTATTTACCCATGGCTGCTTTCAGGATGTGGCTCCCCAGGGCTCAAGCCCCCCAGAGGATGGTGGCGAGGACAGAGTGGTACCAGCACCAGGCGGGCAGTACTACAGTACAGGACATGCACGTGGAGCAATGAGTCAGCATCACCAGGCTATGGCCTACCATCCCGTTTCAGCACCAGCTCCAGCTTCAGCACCAGGAGGGGGCTTAGCCCACCATCCAAGTAAGACTATACCTGCCGCCTGATGAGGTCTATTTGACAAAATTAGTTATAATGTTTGTCCTGGGTGGCCGGGTATTACTGGTGGGTAGGTTTGTTGGTGTAGGGGTGGGGGTGGGGGAGGAGGGGGAATGGAAGGGAAAGCTCAGTTCATCTGGTGGCTGGTAGCACTGTGTGGGTTGAATTGTGGGTGTATGTGTGGGGGTGGGTGGGTTGTGGCATTCACCATCCAAGTAAGACTGTAACTGCCGCCTGATCACTGTTTCCTTTTTTTGCTACAAGGTAGCAGCTTCTAGGCAGCTCCCTTTCCCTGTCCTTGGGCCAAACCTGAAGCTAGCTAGTACGTATGAAAGCTGACATGGCAGGCACCCCAGTGTAGCTGCAGGCTTAGGGTTTGACCCACTAGCTGCCTAATGGGCTGGCGGGAAGCTGCCATGAGTAGCACAACAAATAAACAGTGTGCCTGATGAGGTCTATTTGACAAAAAATGTCATAGTGTTTGTCTTGGGTGGCTGGGTATTACCGGTAATACCCGGAATTCGATTTCAGCAATCTCCGCCTTTTGTAATCATTCATTCCAGCTGTCCCTTTGTCTTGTCTCCTCTTACTGTTCATTTCTCTTACGTTCCCTTTCCCCCTCTCCAACTGTCCCTTTGTCTTGTCTCCTCTTATTGTTCATTTCTCACACTCTTAATTTCTCTTTTCGGAAATTTCAACTTAGATCCCTAGTACTGACTGCCCGGAAATAAGCTTGTATGTCCCCCCCCCCCCCCCCCCCCCCCCCCCGCTCCCCCTCCCCTTCCCCCTCTTCATACCAGTGCAAAATTCCCAATCAGCCTCTTGTCCCTGTTCCCCAAATGTCATTGCTCACAGCTTCAAGTTCACAACCTGCTCCCTCCCCCCCCCCCCCCCCCCCCCCCTGATCCATCCCACCACCAATCCCCCCCATCCCACCCCCACCCAACCCATGTTACCCCCACACCCTCCTGTCCACCAGCCTCCCCACCAATTCTCCCCCCCCATCCATCCTGGTTAAAGACCTAGCTAACCCCCCACCCCACCCATCCATCCCACCACCAATCCCACACCCACCCATTTAAACCCCATACCCACCTGTCCACCAGACCCCCCACCAATTCCACCCACCCACCCACCCATCCATCCAGGTTAGAGCCCTAGCTGCCCCCCCACCCAACCCATGCACCCCACCACCAATCCCACACCCACCCATGTTACCCCCACACCCACCTGTCCACCAGCCCCCCCCCCCCCACCACCACCATCCAGGTTAGAGCCCTAGCTGGCCCCCCACCCCACCCATCCACCCCACCACCAATTCCACACCCACCCATGTTACCCCACACCCACCTGCCCACCAGGCCCCTCACCAATCCCCCCCCCCCCCCCCCCCCCCCATCCATCCATCCAGGTAAGATCCCTAGCTGGCCCCCCCCGGCATTGGGACAGCCTGTGCAATACACACATGCTGACTATGAGGCCTTCAGGCGTGCACATATTGGCCGCAGCCCCCCTGTTGGCCGCAGCCCCCCCCATGTCTCGTCAGGGGTGAAGACCAAGACTGAGCCTACCCAGTACACCCGCCCTTCGTCTATGGGTGATCGGCATAACCCAGGCACAGTGAAGGCGGGGTATGGGGGCAGCATGTCCGGAGTAGCAGGTTCTGGGCTTATGAGGCAGACAACTTCAGGTCCCCAGCATATGCCCATGCCGCACCACCTCCCTCCCAAGTCCCTCTCCCAGACACACCACCACCAAGCCCCCCCCCACCCCCAACACCACCCCCAACACCAGGCCCCCCCACACCAGGCCCCCCAACACCAGCCCCCCCAACACCAGGCCCTCCAACACCAGGCCCTCCAACACCAGGCCCTCCAACACCAGGCCCTCCAACACCAGCCCCCCACACACCAGGCCCCCCAACACCAGGCCCCCCACTCAGGCCCCCTATCATCAGGCCCTCCAGCCCGCGGGCATGGGCCTCGCTCCTCCGTTCCTCGGTGTGAAAGCAATCTCTGACGGTGCCTGTAAGGGCTTGTTTCAAGCCACCTACCCCTTCCCCCAACCTGCCAGAGGTAAGCTAGAATGACGGACTTCTATATAGTATTATTATCATTTTCTGTTGCCCATGTTTTGTGCTCGCATTGTTTATGTTTTGTGAATGATGCACACTATTGAAGGGGCTGTCTCACATCACGGTGCCTGTAAGGGCTTGTTTCAAGCCACAAACCCCTTCCTCCAACCTGCCAGAGGTTAGCTGGAATGACCGACTTCCATATAGATTTATAGCAATTCAGGGGATGATTTGGGAAGCACACTTTGTACATCGGACTTGGTTCTCAGAATCTCAGGCCAATCATCGAGAATCATCTCGCGAGAAATCTCGAATTCTCAGATTTCCAGGCCAAATTCTCGATTTCATGTACGAAGTCCGGGTTCTTCAGAAACCTTGAACCCAAATCATCCGCTGAATTGCTGTAATGTCATTTCCTGTAATTGAAAATTGAAAATTAGAAAATTAGAACATCCAAGTAAGTCACACTGCCGGGGACAGTTGACCCTACTAAGGTGGTTTTATCGACACCGGTTCGTAAGCTCACCTTGCTCGAGGTTGGCAACGAGGCTAGAACCAGTCACGTTTCATACGGTTGACGGCCACCGTGAGAACCGAAACGCTCCCGACGGGGTCATTTCCTGTATTAGTGTTGCTGCATAGACGTCGCCGTCTCTACGTTTTTACGTTTTTTGTAGCTAATGGATTCATGAAACTGTCTTCTCACCTCACTACAACTCAAACCAACAGGGCTTTTGGTGTTTTTAGCAACCCTAAGGCAGCTGCCTGAAAGACAGTGCCTATACAGGTTGGCTGGTAGAGAGTATCAAACCAATTATTGCTGCTTTATATTATGCTGCTTTATATTATACAGGTTGGCTGGTAGAGAGTATCAAGCATATTATTGCTGCTTTATCCTCTTACCGATGTTTTGTGCTCGCATTGTTTATATTTTGTGAATGATATGCACTATTGAAGGGGCTGTCTCACATCACAGCACAGCACATGTAAGGGCGTTTCAAGCCTTAAACCCCTTCCCCCAACCTTTGTTTTACATTTTACAGCTGCAATTTGGGCCAAACCGGGGTCAAAAGTTGCGACCCCTATATATTATTTATAGCGGGGAAAAACCCTGCTTCTAACCCCTTCTAGCCTCCCTCTTCTACTCTCTGCAGGACCCTTGCACCCCCCCATCCTGCTGCTCCAGGGATTTCTTTTTTTACATTTTACAGCTGCAATTTGGGCCAAACCGGGGTCTAAAGTAGCGACCCCTATAGGATATTATGTATAGCGGGAGAAAGCCCTGTTCTCACCCAGTTTTTTTTTTCGAATTTAAAAGTGGGTTTCTTCTAGCTTCATGTTTTTAGGCCTCCTCCGGGGACAGCGTTTTAGTGCTTTCTATAGCTTTTTATAGCTTTTTAGGGCCATTGAGGGGGGGGGGGGGGGGGGGGGGGGGGGGGGGGGGACTTTTTTTAAATTTTTTTTATAGCGATAATTCGCCAAAACGGGGTCGAAACTAGCGATTGCTATATATAGCGGAAATACAAATCCCTGTCCTCACCCCGCTCAAACCTCCCTCTTCTATCCTTCACGGGACCCTCGCACCCACCAACCTGCTCCTCACCTCTTCCAACCTCTTCTACCCTCCACACGCCCCTCCCACCCTCCTAGCTGCTTCCAACCTCCCTCATCTATCCTCGCAGGACCCTCGCACCCACCCATCCTGCAGCCCCAGGTCATCGGCATCTTTGTCAGCGCTCTCCAGGCGGCAAGGGCGTGCGACATGGTGTGCCTGGCGGTCAGCGAAAACGGCTATGGCAAGCACAACAGGGACACCCTCAACTTTGCAGGTGTGTTGTGTTGGGATGTTGTTGTTGTGTTGCGTGTGTATTTTAGCACTCAAAGCAGCAGCTTCTAGGCAGCAGCCTTGGCAGTCAGCGCTCTCCAGGCGGCAAGGGCACACGACATGGTGTGTCTGGCGGTCAGCAAAAACGGCTATGGCAAGCAAAACAGGGACACCCTCAACTTTGCAGGTGTGTTGGTTTGTGTTGTGTTGTGTTGGTCTGGGTTGTGTTTTGTTGTTAAGCACTCAAAGCAGCAGCTTCTAGCCAGCCTCGCAGTCAGCCAAAACGGCAATGGGAAGGACGAGTGGGAGACCCTCAACTTCGCAGGTGTGTTGTGTTGTGTTTTGTTTTGTTGTGTCGGTCTGGGCTGGGTTGTGTTTTGTTGTTAACCACTCAAAGCAGCAGCTTCTAGCCAGCCTCGCAGTCAGCCAAAACAGCCGCAGCAAGCATGAGAGGGACTCCCTCAACTTTTCAGGTGTCTTGGATTATGCTGTTAGCCCCAGCCCCAGCCCCTGCCACTACCAGTACCACTTCCACTACCACTACCACTACCACTACCACTACCACTACCACTACCACTACCACTACCACTACCACTACCACTACCACTACCACCCTCACCCCCACCCCCACCCTCACTCCCACCCCCACCCGCAGCCCCCAACTACGCCGTTGCCGACGTCATAGAGGTGGTGCGCTACCTTGTCCGTGACTACCCGCCCTCCCAAGCAGCTGAGATCGTCGCCAGAGGTGAACTCAACGCCATAGCAGCTGGTGGAAGCAAAGACATGCCGGCCTCGGCAACCATGAATGCGCTCAGCAAGACTTGGCTCATGGCCAAAGACGGCGCTCTCCAACCCTCGCTGGCCTCGGCTATGCAGTGTGCCTTCCCAGGTAGGATCCACAATTCGGGTCTCAGGTAGTGGACAGGCAGCGGACAGGCAGCGGACAGGTAGCGGGCATTTTGGCCAAAACAGGGTCTGAGGTAGCAATCGGGGTCAGGGTACTTCAAATGGCCAAATTGGCCAGCGCTTTAGCGCAAAAATTGCTTGCAGCGCCCACAAGGGGTTGCAAAAAACTGCGCTTCAAGCGTAGAGGGGGTCAAAAAGTCAGCGCTGAAAAGCGCCAAGGCGCTTTGAATTACCCTGATCGGGGTAGGTTCTTGAAACAAAAGTCTCTGGTATGGGGAAGCTGGGCATCACTTAGCTAGTCCACACTTTTTTTTCTTTTCTTCTTCTTTTCCCCCCCTTTTCCCTTTTTGTGAATGAATGCGCTCAGCAAGACATGGCTGATGGCCAAAGACGGCGCTCTCCAACCCCTGCTGGCCTCGGCTATGCAGTGTGCCTTTCCAGGTAGGGCGAAGCTGGGCAGCACGTTTTTTCCTTAACTACCTAAATCACCTAAACTTATACCACCTAAACCCTTAACACCTAAACCGGTGGAAGCAGACATGCCGGCCTCAGCCACCATGAATGCGCTCAGCAATGACATGGCGCATGGCCAAAGACGGCGCTCTCCAACCCCCGCTGGTCTCGGCTATGCAGTGCGCCTTTTCAGGTAGGGCGAAGCTGGGCAGCTCTTAGCTTGTCCCAGGCTTGTTCACACTTTATTTTCTCCTTCTTTTCCTCTCCTCCTCCTTTTTTTCCGGTGGAGGCAATGACATGGCTCATGGCCAAAGACGGGGCTCTCCAACCACCGCTGGTCTCGGCTGTGCAGTGCGCCTTTCCAGGTAGGGGGAAGCTGGGCAGCTCTTAGCTTGTCCCAGGCTTGTTCACACTTTATTTTCTCCTTCTTTTCCTCTCCTTCTCCTTTTTTTCCTGTGGAGGCATTGACATGGCTCATGGCCAAAGACGGCGCTCTCCAACCACCGCTGGTCTCGGCTGTGCAGTGCGCCTTTCCAGGTAGGGGGAAGCTGGGCAGCTCTTAGCTTGTCCCAGGCTTGTTCACACTTGATTTTCTCCTTCTTTTCCTCTCCTTCTCCTTTTTTTCTTGTGGAGGCATTGACATGGCTCATGGCCAAAGACGGCGCTCTCCAACCACCGCTGGTCTCGGCTGTGCAGTGCGCCTTTCCAGGTAGGGGGAAGCTGGGCATCACCTACCTAAGTGCGCCTACTCTATTGTAGGAGTGGCAACGCCATTCAAACTGAATCCTCGGTGCCGCTGGTTTGTGTAGTGAGACCCACCTCCTGGGGTGAGGTACCTTTCACAACTTCAAATAAAAAACTAAGCTGGTCCACCGGGCTTGTTGGTTCTTCTTCCCCCCCTTTTTATACCTTTTTTACCGGCGAAAGGAAACACATGCCTGCCTCGACCACATGCGCTCAGCAAGACATGGCCCGGCGCACTCCATCCATGTATATATACCTACACCACCAAAACCTAATTGCCGACCAACTAAGTGCTGACCAACCAAGTGCTGGCCAGCTAAGTGCTGACCACCTAATTGCTGACCAGCTTCCCCCTCCCGCCTATCCAGGGGGGGGCCTCCCTGGCCTGCCCCAGGTGTCGCTCCCCTCCCCAGCCCGGTACCAGCCTGGACAGCTATACCACACCTCCCCAAGCAGCACCACAAGGTCATCCCCCCCCCCTGGCGCCCCCCGCGGCCCAGCCACCCCGGCTTGGTATGATGCTGAAGTCTCAGTGACGCTCAGGGTAGCTGAGTCTATGGGTGGGGCGGCGGACTCCCAACCTTATGTGACGGTTCATATCGCCGTCTTAGAACCCTCCGCCGCCGCCCGGGGTGGGGCCAAGCCAACTGACCTGTCCGGCCGGCTGGCTGGGGCAAACCCCAGCCAGCCTGTGTCAGCCCAAGCCACCACTGCGCAGAGCATGCGGGGTGGGTTCGCAGGTCTGCAGTGGTTCGGCCTGAACCAATCCCGGGGGGTGCCCAATGGTGGTGTGGGAGGAAAGCCCCCTGGGGGGCCTGGCGCAGGAGCGGGACACAGCACTCCTGAAGGGCAATACAGTACAACAATACAGGCAATACAATACGGCAGGCCCTTCCGCTGCCCGTTGGAGGAGAGCCTAGTGCTAGACCTGGTGGCTGATGAAGGCCAGTGCTCGGTAGGTGACGATCATGATGGTGATGGTGATGGTGATGGTGATGGTGATGGTGATGGTGATGGTGATGGTGATGGTGATGGTGATGATGATGGTGATGGTGATGGTGATGACGATGATGGTGATGGTGATGGTGATGGTGATGGTGATGGTGATGGTGATGGTGATGGTGATGGTGATGACGATGATGATGATGATGGTGATGGTGATGGTGATGACGATGATGATGATGGTGATGGTGATGATGATGATGGTGATGATGATGACAATGATGATGATGGTGATGACGATGGTGATGACGATGGTGATGATGAAGACGATGATGATGATGGTGGGGGGTGGATGGAGCCGCCTCGTGTTTTTTGCGAGACTGGTGGCTGTTGACAGGCTACTGCTCGTCGGGGACAGATGATGCTGAATGGTGATTATGCCCCCACCCCCCCCTCCCCCCCCCCCCGCCCCCACCCCCCCCCCCCCCCACACCCCCCCCCCCCACCCCCACCCCCCTCCCCCCACCTCACCCCCCCACCCCACCCCCCCCCCCATCCCCCACCCACCCCCCCCCCCCCCCCACTCCCCTCCCCACCCCCCCCCCCCTCCCCCCCCCCCCCCCCTGCTCTTACCCCCCCCCCCCCCCCCCCCCTACCCTCCACACCCCCCACCCCTCTCACCCCCACCCCCCTCCCCCCCACCCCCACCCACACCGCCCACCCGACCCCCCCCGTCCCCCCCCCCACCCCCCCCCCCACCCCCCCACCCACCCCCCCCCCCCCCCACACACGCCCCCATCCCTCCCCCCACCCCCACCCACAACGCCCCACTCCCACCCCCACTGCAGGTCATTTGCGTTTTCTGTTAGCGCCCCCCGCAGCCAGGCAGCCGCAGGAGCCGTACTTGTTCGGTGTAATTTGGTAGCCCCAAGGAGAAGGACTGGTCGGTGGAGAAAAAGGACTGCAAACCCTTACACCACCACACCCACCACACCAAAACTTCGCAACATGCCTCCCCACCCCCACCCACAACCCCACGCCCACACTTATGCCCACACCCACACTCATGCCCCTCCCCCTCCCCCTCTCACACCCACACACACATGCCCACTCCTTGTTTCATTGCTATTTCTTGTCTTTGTTACTTTCTGCACTTCTTCTTTGTTCCTTGTTGTCTTTCTTTCCTCCTTGCTCCTTTCGTATTATGTCCTTGTCGCTTGGGCCTCCTTTCCGATCCCTGGTCTTGTTCCTTTCTATCCTCCCTTGTCCTTGTATCCGTCCTACCTTGTCCTTGTTCCTTCCTATCCCTTGTCCTTGTTCCTTCCTATCCCTTGTCTTTGTTCCTTCCTATCCCTTGTCCTTGTTCCTTCCTATCCCTTGTCCTTGTTCCTTCCTATCCCTTGTCCTTGTTCCTTAATTTCCTGTACACTTCTTCCCTTGTCCTTATTTTCCTTAACTTCTTATACCCTTCTTCCCTTTTTCTTAATTTCCTTCACTTCTCCGCTGCACTCCACGCCACGCCACGCCACGCCACGCCACGCCACGCCACGCCACGCCACGCCACTCCACTCCACTCCACTCCACTCCACTCCACTCCACCCCACCCCACCCCACCCCATCCCATCCCACCCCACCCACCCCACCCCACCCCACCCACCATCCTTCCCACCCTCCCACCCCACCCCCACCCCACCCCACCCCACCCCCACCCATCCCACCCCACCCCACCCCACCATACCCACCCCTAAAGCCCCACCCCAACCCATCACCCCAACCCACCCCCACCATCCCCACCACAACACAACACACCAAAACAACAACACAACCCCGCCCCACCCCGCCCCCCACCCATCCCCACCCCACCCACTCACCCCGCCCCACCCCGCAGCCACCCCACCTCACACACCCCACCCCCACCACACGCACACCACAACCCACCCATGCCGAACACCACTCCACCCAACCCCCCACCACCATCACCCCCCCCAACCCCACCCCCCACCTACCGGCCCCCATCCCCACCCCCCCACCCCCACCCCCCCCCCAACCCCATCCCATCCCATCCCCCATCCCTCCCCCATCTTCATCCATCCCATCACACACCCACATCAACCAACAACCGAGACGCCACCCAATCCCCACAACACTCCCCCCCAACCCACCCCCACCCCCACCCTGTGCATCTTCCTGGGCCTGGTCCCCCTCAATGGCTCCCAGTGGTGGGTGGGTGGCTGGGGGGTGTGGGTGGGGGTGGGGGCGGGGGAAGCAGGACAGGGGAAGCAGGACGGGGGAAAAGTAGTTCTGAGGGACGTAGTGCATGTCCTACACCAAGTTTGCATGCACCCCCATCACACCCCACCCCACCACACCCACCCCCATGTCCACAACCAGGATGCATCACCCCCACCCCCCCACCACAACCACACCCCCCCATTCCTACACTAACACCAATATGCATGGCACCACCCACCCCACCCCACCACAACCACACACCGACCACCATGCCCTACATACAACCAGTTGCATGCACACCCATCACACCCACCACCCACCACCCCACCACATGTCCTACACCAAGTATGCATGGCACCCCCCCATCACACCCCCCCCACCACACACCCACCCGCATTCTACACCAAGTAATGCATGGCACCCCCACCCACCACACCCCACCACACCCACCCCATGTCCTACACCAAGTATGCATGCACCCCCCCCCACCCCACCCCACCACACCCACCCCAGGTCCCTACACCAAGTATGCATGCACCCCCCACCGCACCCCACCCCACCACACCAACAAACCCACCCCAATGTCATACACCAAGTATGCATGCACACGCCCCCCAACCCCCACCCACCCACCACACCCCCCATGTCCTACACAAGTATGCAGCCACCACCATCACACCCCACCCCAACCACACCCATCACACCCTGTGCGCTTCCTGGGCCGGGTCCCCCTCAATGGCTCCCCAGTAGTGTTTGTTTGGAGAGTTTTTTACCCACCCCACCCACCCCCACTCACCCCCACTCACCACACCAACACCCACCACACCACACTCCACCCTGTGCAGCTTCCTGGGCCTGGTCCCCCTCAACTGGCTCCCAGTGTGTTGTTGGAGAGTATGACCCACCCCACCCACCCCCACTCACCCCCACTCACCACACCAAACCCACCACACCACACTCCACCCTGTGCAGCTTCCTGGGCCTGGTCCCCCTCAACGGCTCCCAGTGTGTTGTTGGAGAGTATGACCCACCACCCCACACCCCCCCACTCACACCCCCCACTCACCAACACCACAACCCACCACAACCACACTCCACCCTGTGCAGAGTCCTGGGCCTGCCCCCTCAAACGGCTCCCCAGTGTTGTTGTTGGATAGTATGACACCACACCACCCACCCCCACTCACACCCCCACTCACCATCGAAACCAAACCCACCACACCACACTCCACCTGTGCAGTCTTCCTGGGCTGGTCCCCCTCCAATGGCTGCTCCCAGTGTGTTTGGTTGGAGAGTGAATGACCACCCCACCCACCCCAACATCACCCCCACTCACCACAACCAAACCCACCAAACACACCAGCACTCCACCCTGTGCAGCTTCCTGGCCTGGTCCCTCCTCACAACGGCTCCCAGTGTGTTGTTGGAGAGTATGACCCACCCCACCCACCCCCACTCACCCCCACTCACCACACCAAACCCACCACACCACACTCCACCCTGTGCAGCTTCCTGGGCCTGGTCCCCCTCAACGGCTCCCAGTGTGTTGTTGGAGAGTATGACCCACCCCACCCACCCCCACTCACCCCCACTCACCACACCACACCCACCACACCACACTCCACCCTGTGCAGCTTCCTGGGCCTGGGTCCCCCCCCTTCATCCACCACGGCTCCAATGGTGAGTATTTGGTGGGGACCCAAGTGTCTCGTTGCGCACAGGGAGTCCATGTGGCATCATGACCACAAGACAAGACTTTCATCGGGGGTAGGTCGTGGCTGCACGGTGACTATGTCTCCAAGTAAGGCGCTACACTGTGGTTGTTCGCTGGGACTGCTGTCCATGTGTACTGAAGCATGCATTTGTCGGCGGTTAGGAAGGTTGTGGGTGGGGGGATGGGGTCCCATCCCCTCACCCCTAACCCATCTCCCCACCCCTCGGGGGACCAGTGGGGGGGGGGGGGGGGGGGGGGGGGGGGGGGGGGGGGGGGGGGGGGGGGGGGGGGGTGCGTCCGGCCACGGCCCGGTCGCCCCTCACGGCGGCGCCAATCCCCGCCCCCATTTGGTCCACCAATGCCCCCACCCAGCATCTCACCCCATGGCTCTAATAACGCCACCCACATACCTTCACTACCCCCTCCACCCCACCCCTACCCCCATCCTCCCAGCCCCTTACCCTCACACCCCTCACCCCTCACCTTACCCCCCACCCTCAGGGCCCCGCCCCGATGTCCCAGCCGTGCCCCCCCACCCAGCGTCTCAAAACCATCTCTACACGCACCCAGCATACGCTTCAAACCCCCTCACCCCTCATCCATCCCCCTCCCCCCCCACCCCCCCCACCCCACCCCCCTTTCCATCACTCCTCACCCCCTCACCCCCCATCCCCCCCCCACCCCCACCGGGGACCCCTCACCCCACCCACCCCCCCGTCTTCAACGCCTAAGCCCTGCCCCCAGTGTCCGCATGGCATTCCCTGCCCACCCACGCGCTCTCAACATAGCCCATGCCACGCCCGCACATGCCCTTCACCGCCGCAAGGAGAGTGTTGGCATCGTCCAGGAAGGACTGGCCCCACCCGCAAGGCCGTGGTGGTGCAGCTTCCGTCGCTCACCCCCCCCCCCACCCCCACCCCCCCCCCCATCCCCGCCCCTCCCCCCCCCCCCCCCCCCACCCCCCCAACCCCCCCCCCTCCCTCACCACGTCACACCCCCCCACACACCCCCCCACCCACCCTCCCTCCCACTCACCAACCCCCCCCCCAGCCCCACCCCCCCCACCGGGCCTCCTCACCCCTCACCACCCACCACAACACCCCCAACTACCCCCCCCTCCCCCACCCCGATACCGGCCTCACCGGTCCCACCCCCCCACCACCTCAGGCGCCCGCCCCCAGTGCCCAGCCCCAGTGTCCTCCACACGGCCCGAGCCCCCACACCTAGCGGCGTCATACAGGGTGCTATGACCTAACGCCACGCACATGCCCTTACAACCCCCACACCCCTCACCCCCAACCCCACCCCAACCCTCACCCCCCCCATGCCCTCACCCCCCATCACCCCCTCACCCCACCCCTCACCCACCCCTCCTCATGGGCCCCCGCCCCCAGTTTCCCAGGCCGAGTGCCCCCACCCCGCGTCTCAACATGGCCATGGCTACTACGGCCACCACATGCGCATTTCAACACCCGCAAATGGGTGGGATCGGTCCTGGAAGTACCTGGCCGCCAACCAGGCCCTATGGTGGCCCAAACATATCGGTACGACCCCACCCTCCCCGCAACCCACGTCGTACATGGTGGGTGGGAGGATAGAGGAGAGCCCGAGCAACCGCCAAAGCCTAGGGCTGTGCCTGCCATCCTGTCTTTCGAACTACAACTACAAACCCCGTTCTTACTTCATGAGCAAGAGTTCACGTTTGCGAGGTGGTGCAGGAGTGAGACTGCCGCCCCCCCACCACCACCGACCACCCACCACCACCAAAAACACACACACAATACACACCACCCACACTCTCACACACACACACACCACACCACACACACACACACACAAACACACACCAACACACACACAACCACACACAAACAATACAGCTACCCCCTATGCAATGTTCTATGAGCTAACTTACTATCCGGTCCATCTGCTTTTCGTGAACCACACCCGCCGTCATAAACTTCATGAGCAAGAGTTCATATTGACGAGGTAGGTTTCCATTTGAGACCCCCCCCCCCCCCCCCCCCCCCACCACACACATCCAGCACACACCACACGGCCATACCCACCCTCCAAAACACCCCACATGCTTCACCTCCATCCCCACCCACCCCCTCCACCCCTCCCCCAGCCCACACCCATACAACCCACTCCACCCACCCCCTCCCCCATGGGCACGTCCCACGCACGCCCTCCCCCCTGATGCGGCGCTGCCTCATTTTGGAAAACCACTAAGCTCCCTACTGGCCGAAGACACACTACCTATGACAGTACGGCGACTAGAAGGTTCCCTACACTACCATTCCCCTCCCACCCCCCCCCCCACCCCCGGCCCACACCACACACACACACACACACACATGCTGTCTCCTCGTCCCGTTCTCCCTCCCCCCCTCCCCCCGTCCCCCCCCCACAGCACACACATGCTTCACCTCCATCCGCCACACACGCACCCCACCCTACCCACACGGACAACAGCATAGCACCCACACACCCCTCCCACCCACCCCTCCCCCGATCGGCGCCCGCCCATTGTGGGATGAACCGCGCCCTACTGGCTGAAGACGAACACTACCTATGACATTACGGCGATACAAAGTTTCCACCTACACGATTCCTCTCCCCCCCCACACAAACACCCCACAGCTTCTTCCCTCCCCCCTCTCCGGCACCTCCCCCATCCCCCACCCCTCCCCCCCCCACACAGCCTACTTAACCCCGGCTCCCCCCCCCCCCCCGCCCCACACACACACCACACACACACATGCCTTCACCTCCACCCCCACACCCACCGCCACACACACCACCCCACAAACCAACAGGAGCCCACACCCACTCCCCCCTCCCTCCCACGACCAGATCGCGCGCCCGCCTCATTTTGGGGAGAACCGCGCCCAACGTGCTGAAGACACACACTACCGGTATACGATAAACGGCAGACTAGAGAAGTTCCCTTCACTGATTCCCACTGAGGGAGCGCTTCCCCCCCACCGATGGTAAAGCATCGCAGGCGATTCGTTGCTAGCTTGCGATGGAGCAGGCGGCAGTTGACATTGTGGCAGCTAGGTTGAACCCACCACAGCGTGCATCATAAAATGGAGCTCGACAGGTAAGCAACACAAACAAAAAACAGCACAAAAGTTGTCGATGGAGCAGGCGGAGTTGGGACATGGTGGCAGCTAGGTTGAACCCACCCCAGTCGTGCATCATAAATGGGCGCTCGACGCTAAGCACACAAAAAACAAAACAGCACAAAGTTGCGATGGAGCAGGCGGAGTTGGACATGGTGGCAGCTAGGTTGAACCCACCATCAGTCGTGCATCATAAATGGGCGCGTCGACAGGTAAGCAACACAAAAACAAAACAGCACAAAAGTTGCGATGGACGCAGGCGGAGTTGGACATGGTGGCAGCTAGGTTGAACCCACCATCAGTCGTGCATCATAAAATGGGCGCTCGGCAGGTAAGCAACACAAAAAACAAAACAGCACAAAAGTTGCGATGGAGCAGGCGGAGTTGGACATGGTGGCTAGGGTTGAACCACCATCAGTCCGTGCATCATAAAATGGGGGCTCGGCAGGTAAGCAACACAAAAAACAAAAACACCAAAAGTTGCGATGGAGCAGCGGAGTTGGACATTGGAGGCAGCAGGTTGAACCCACCATCAGTCGTGCATCATAAAATGGGCGCTCGACAGGTACAACACAAAAAACAAAACAGCACAAAAGTTGCGATGTGGAGCAGGCGGAGTTGGACATGGTGGCAGCTAGGTTGAACCCACCATCAGTCGTGCATCATAAAATGGGCGCTCGACAGGTAAGCCAAACCAAAAACAAAACAGCACAAAAGTTGCGATGGAGCAGGCGGAGTTGGACATGGTGGCAGCTAGGTTGAACCCACCATCAGTCGTGCTCATAAAATGGGCGCTCGACAGGTAAGCAACACAAAAAACAAAAACGCACACAAAAGTTGCGATGAGCAGGCGGGTTGGACATGGTGGCAGCTAGGTTGAACCCACCATCAGTCGTGCATCATAAAATGGCGCGTCGACAGGTAAGCAACCACAAAAAAAACAAACACACAAAAGTTTGCGATGGAGCAGCGGAGTTTGGACATGGTGGCAGCTAGGTTGAACCCACCATCAGTCGTGCATCATAAAATGGGCGCTCGAGCAGTAAGCAACACAAAAAACAAAACAGCACAAAAGTTGCGATGGAGCAGGCGGAGTTGGACATGGTGGCAGCTAGGTTGAACCCACCATCAGTCGTGCATCATAAATGGGGCGCTCGACAGGTAACAACACAAAAACAAAACAGCACAAAAGTTGCGATGGAGCCGCGAGTTGGACATGGTGGCAGCTGTTGAACCCACCATCAGTCATGCATCATAAAATGGGCGCTCGCAGGTAAGCAACACAAAAAACAAAACAGCACAAAAGTTGCGATGGAGCAGGCGGAGTTGGACATGGTGGCAGCTAGGTTGAACCCACCATCAGTCGTGCATCATAAAATGGGCGCTCGACAGGTAAGCAACACAAAAACAACAGACACAAAAAGTTGCGATGGAGCAGGGCGAGTTGGACATGGTTGGCAGCTAGGTTGAACCCCCATCAGTCGTGCATCATAAAATGGGGGCTCGACGGTAAGCAACACAAAAAACAAAACAGCACAAAAGTTGCGATGGAGCAGGCGGAGTTGGACATGGTGGCAGCTAGGTTGAACCCACCATCAGTCGTGCATCATAAATGGGCGCTCGACAGGTAAGCAACACAAAAAACAAACAGCACAAAAGTTGCGATGGAGCAGGCGGAGTTGGACATGGGGCAGCTAGGTTGAACCCACCATCAGTCGTGCATCATAAATGGGCGCTCGACAGGTAAGCAACACACAAAAACAAAACAGCACAAAGTTGCGATGGAGCAGGCGGAGTTGGACATGGTGCACTAGGTTGAACCCACCATCAGTCGTGCATCTAAAATGGGCGGCGCAAGGTAAGCAACAAAAAAACAAAACACACAAAAGTTGCGATGGAGCAGGCGGAGTTGGACATGGTGGCAGCTAGGTTGAACCCCACCATCAGTCGTGCATCATAAAATGGGCGCTCGACCGGTAAGCACAACAAAAAACAAAACAGCACAAAAGTTGCGATGGAGCAGGCGAGTGTTGGACATGGTGGCAGCTAGGTTGAACCCACCATCAGTCGTGCATCATAAAAATGGGGCGCTCGACATGCAAGCAACCAAAAAACAAAACAGACCAAAGTTGCGATGGAGCAGCGGAGTTGGACATGGTGGCAGCTAGGTTGACCCACCATCAGTCGTGCATCATAAAATGGGCGCTCGACAGGTAAGCAACACACAAAAAACAAACAGCACAAAAGTTGCGATGGAGCAGGCGGAGTTGGACATGGTGGCAGCTAGGTTGAACCCACCATCAGTCGTGCATCATAAATGGGCGCTCGACAGTAAGCAACACAAAAAACAAAACAGCACAAAAGTTGCGATGGACAGGCGGAGTTGGACATGGTGGCAGCTAGGTTACCCACATCAGTCGTGCATCATAAATGGGCGCTCGACAGGTAAGCACACAACAACAAAACAGCACAAAAGTTCGATGGAGCAGGCGGAGTTGGACATGGTGGGCAGCTAGGTGTGAACCCACCTCATCCGTGATCATAAAATGGGCTCGCAGGTAAGCAACCACAAAAAACAAACAGCACAAAAGTTGCGTGGAGCAGGCGGAGTTGGGACATGGTGGCAGCTAGGTTGAACCCACCATCAGTCGTGCATCATAAAATGGGGCTCGACAGGTAAGCACACAAAAACAAAACAGCACAAAAAGTTGCGATGGAGCAGGCGGAGTTGGACATGGTGGCAGCTAGGTTGAACCCACCATCAGTCGTGCATCATAAAATGGGCGCTCGACAGGTAAGCAACACAAAAAACAAAACAGCACAAAAGTTGCGATGGAGCAGGCGGAGTTGGACATGGTGGCAGCTAGGTTGAACCCACCATCAGTCGTGCATCATAAA
>JACBWV010000394.1:824900-870750 GCA_013435795.1 Chlamydomonas sp. ICE-L | reverse complement strand
TTAACACAAAGTTGCGATGGAGCAGGCGTAGTATGGACATGGTGGATCAGCTAGGTTAAACCCACAATCAGTCGTGCATCATAATAACTGGGGTCCTTCGACAGTTAATCAACACAAAAAACAAAACAAGCCACAAAGTTGCGATGGAGCCATGCGGAGTTTGGACATGTGGCAGCTAGGTTGAAAAACCCACCATCATGTCGTGTCATACAAAAGGGGGCTCGGCAGTAAGCACACAAAAAATCAAAACAGCACAATAGTTGCGATGGAGCAGGGACGGAAGTTGGACATGTGGCAGCTAGGTTGGAAAACCCACCATCCAGTCGTGCATCTACAGGGCGCTCGACAGGTAAGCACACAAAAAAAAACCCACAAAGTTGCGATGGACAGGCGAGTTGGACATGTTGTGCACTAGTTAAGGGCCCACCATCAGCAGTCGTTCATCTAACAATTCGGGCTCGGCTAGGTAAGCATCACAAAAAACAAACAGCACAAAAGTTGCGATGGAGCAGGAAGAGCTGATTGGACAGTGGATGGCAGCTAGGGTTGAACATCACCACTCATCGTACGTCGCTATCATAAATATCGGGCGCCAAAATCTAACATTTAGCAACACAAAAACATAGGACATAAACAGTCACAAAGTTGCGTTGAGCAAGGCGGAGTTGGAACATGGTGGCAACTATGTATTGAACCCCCATCAGTCCCGTGCATCATAAAATGGAGCCGCAACTTCGACAGTGTAAGCGCCAAAACACAAAACAGCACAAAGTTCTATGGCGCAGGCGGAGTTGGACATGTGGCAGAAACTATGGTTGAACACCACCATCATCGTGAGTGGCATGTCTAAAATAATGGTCGCGTGCTCGATCTTGTAGCAAACCAAAAACAAAACGTTAAGCACAAGGTCTATCAGCGAGGAGCAAGCATGTCGGAGTTGGACATGGTTGCACTAGGTTGAACTCCACCATCGTCGTGACATCATAAAATGGGTACGCTCGACAGGTAAGCACACAAAAAACAACAACAATCACAAGAAGTTTCGATGGTGATCATGCGAGGATTTGGACATGCTGGCAGCTATGTTGAACCCATCCAATCAGGTCGTGCATCATAAAAATGGGCGCTCCTACAGGTAAGCGACACAAAAAACAAACCACACAAAGTCGATGGAGCAGGCGGAGTTGGACATTGTGCAGCTTAGGTTGAACCCACCATCATCTTCAATCATAACATGGGCGCTCGACCAGGTAAGCACACAAAAACAAAACACACAACAGTTGCGATGGAGCACAGGGGATTGGGACATGGTGGCAGCTTAGTTTGAACCCACCATCATCGTGCATCATAAAATGGGGCGCATCGACAGGTAAGCAACACAAAACCAAAACAGCACAAAAGTTTGCGATGGAGCATGCGAGTGGACATGGTGCAGCTATTTGAAAACCCACCATCAGTCCGTGCTCACATAAATGGGGGCTCGGCAGGTAAGCACCACAAAACAGCACAAAGTTGCGATGGAGCAACGTATTGGACATGTTGGCAGCTAGGTTAAACCACCATCGTCGTGCCTCATAAAGTGGGCCTCTACAGGTAAACAACACAAAAACAAAACAAGGGACAAAGGTTGCGGATGGTCAGGCGGAGTTGGACGGTGGCATCTTAGTTGAACCCACATCAGTCGTGTTCCAAAAATGGCGCTCGACAGGCAAGCAACACAAAAAACAAAACAGCACAAAAGTTGCGATGGGCAGACGGAGTTGAGACATGTTGCAGCTAGGTTTGAACCACCCATCCTCGTGCATCATAAAATGGGCGCTCGACAGGTAAGCAACACAAAAAACAAAACAGCACAAAAGTTGCGATGGAGCAGGCGGAGTTGGACATGGTGGCAGCTAGGTTGAACCCACCATCAGTCGTGCATCATAAAATGGGCGCTCGACAGGTAAGCAACACAAAAAACAAAACAGCACAAAAGTTGCGATGGAGCAGGCGGAGTTGACATGTGCAGCTGAGTTGACCCACCACGTCGTGCATCATCAAATGGGCGCGATCGACATGTAAGCAACACAAAAACAAAACAGCACAAAAGTTTGCGATGAGCAGGCGAGTTTGGACTGGTGGCAGCTATGTTGACCCACCGATCAGTCGTGCATCATAAACTGGGGGGCTTTACGGCAGTCCACAACACAAAAAAAACAAAACAGCACAAAGTTGCGATGGAGCAGGCTGATGGTGGACATGGTGGCCGCTGTTGACCACCATCAGTCCGTGCATCATAAATGGGCGCTCGCATGGGGTAAGCAACACACACAAAACAGACAAAAGTTGTCGATGAGCAGGCGGAGTTGGACATGGTGGCAGCTAGGTTGAACCCACCATCAGTCGTGCATCATAAAATGGGGGCTCGGCAGGTAATCGACAATCAAAAACAAAACGCACAAATTTTGCGATGGAGCGGCGAGTTGTACATGGTGGCAGCTAGGTAACCACCATCAGTCCGTGCATCATAAAGGGCCTCGCAGGTAATCACCACAAAAAAACAAAACACACAAAGGGTTGCGATGGTAGCAGGCGGGTTGGTGGACATGGTGGCAGCTAGGTTGAACCCACCATCAGTCGTGCATCATCAAATATGGGCGCTCGACAGGTAGCAACACAAAAAACAAAACAGCACAAAAGTTGCGATGGAGCAGGCGGAGTTGGACATGGGTGGCAGCTAGGTTGAACCCACCATCAGTCGTGCATCATAATAAAATGGGCAGCTCGACAGGTAAGCAACACAAAAACAAAACATCACAAAAGTTGCGATGGAGCAGGCGGAGTTGACATGGTGGCAGCTAGGTTGAATCCCACCATCAGTCGTGCATCATAAAATGGGCGCTCGACAGGTAAGCAACACAAAAAACAAAACAGCAACAAAAGTTTGCGATGGAGCAGGGCGGAGGTTGGACATGGTGGCAGCTAGGTTGAACCCACCCTCAGTCGTGCATCATAAATGGGCGCGCTCGACAGGTAAGCAACACAAAAACAAAACAGCACAAAAAGTTGCGATGGAGCAGGCGGAGTTGGACATGGTGGCAGCTAGGTTGAACCCACCATCAGTCGTGCATCATAAAATGGGCGCTCGACAGGTAAGCAACACAAAAAACAAAACAGCACAAAAGTTGCGATGGAGCAGGCGGAGTTGGACATGGTGGCAGCTAGGTTGAACCCACCATCAGTCGTGCATCATAAAATGGGCGCTCGACAGGTAAGCAACACAAAAAACAAAACAGCACAAAAGTTGCGATGGAGCAGGCGGAGTTGGACATGGTGGCAGCTAGGTTGAACCCACCATCAGTCGTGCATCATAAAATGGGGGCTCGGCAGGTAAGCAACACACAAAACAGCACAAAAGTTGCGATGGAGCAGGGGGAGTTAGACACGGTGGCAGTTAGGTTCTACCCACCAACAGCTGTCCATCATACAATGTGGGATCGGCAGGTAAGCAAAAACAAATTGCACAAAATACAAACAATACCACAAAAACGCACACAACAAAGTGCACAAAAACACAGACAAATATGTTTGACAGGTCGTAACAGACAAATTGCACACAATACAAACGCACACAAAAACACAGACAACTAAAAGAAGGAATAAAAGGGAACAAGTCCTATGCAGCGTCGCCAGCGACGCGGAAAATTGGGGGAGTGTGTTGGCAACGGAACGAATGGTGGCAACGATGGAGCTGGCCGAAGCGAGTTAGTTACGCGACTGTTGGCTGACGTGTCGGGCGGGCAAGAAATGTTTCGGTCAAATGGACAAATGGGTAACCCTGGGGGCTCCCGCCCCCTTGAAGAGGGGGCTCCGCCAAAAAGGTACCATATGCCTGCCTGAAACTATGCACCCAACAGACCTGTGAGCTTGCCTGCATGTCAAGGTAACGATAACGCCTGGTGGGGCTTGCCTGCCTGTCCAGGTAATGATAACGCCTGGTGGGGCGTGGTATTAAGGGAACCCGTCGTACACGGGCAGAGAACAGTCTACCACCTCGACTGGACAAGCTACCATCGCGGTTGACAACGACCTGCAACGCTTAGGGCGACTGTAGGGGGAAATGAACCCCTGACCCTGCTTCCTTTTAGCGATTTGGTGTACCACTAGACCAATCGTATCACTGAAGGGGGCTGTCTGCCTGTCCGACTAACTATCTGAGCGTGAGTCTTGTCTGTGAACAGATGAAGGGGAATGTGTCAGGACCTTGCAGCTCAGGACAGATCACTGGACAGATTGCACCACAGCTCCGAAGCTACCCTCCCAACAGACCTGTGCGCTTGCTGCTGCCTGCCAGTTTAACTGCCTGCCTGTATAAATGCCTGTCTGTTCAACTGGACTAGACGAAGGGAAACGTTTCTGGGCCTCACAGCTTAGGACATGTCTTAGGACCGCTCTCAGGGCAGATCACAGGACCGCTCACACCACAGCTCAGAAGCTACCCACCCAACATACCTGTGTGCTTGCTGCCGCCTGTCTGTATCACTGCCTGCCTGCGCCTGCCTGTCCAACTAACCGACTGTTTGTGTGTCTTGGCTATACTTAGACGAAGGGAAACGTTTCTGGGCCTAACAGCTTTCGACATGTCTCTGGACCCCTCTCAGGACAGCTCACAGGACCGCTCACACCACAAATTTGTAGCTACCCACCCAACGGACCTGTGAGCTTGCTGCTGCTTGTCTGTATACCTGCCTGCGTGTCCAACTAACTAACAGTTTGTGTGTCTTTCTTTGTACACAGATGAAGGGAAACGTTTCTGGGCCTTACAGCTTAAGACATTCTTCTAGACAGCTCTCTGGACAGCTTGCTGGACAGCTCACACCACAGCCGAGGAGCTACCCACCCAACATACCTGTGAGCTTGCTGCCCCCTGTCTGTTCAACTAACAGCTTGTTTGTCTTGGCTGTACACAGATGAAGGGAAACGTTTCCGGGCCTTACAGCTTTGGGCATGGCTCAGGACAGCTCTCTGGACAGATCACAGGACAGATCACAGGACCGCTCACACCACAGCTCAGGAGCTACCCAAACAACGGACCTGTGAGCTTACCTGCCAGTCCAACTAACTAACAGCTTGTCTGTCTTTGCTGTACACACATGACGGGAAACGTTTCCTGGCCTTACAGCTTAGGGCACGTCTCAGGACAGCTCTCAGGGCAGCTTGTAGGACAGATCACAGGACAGATCCCCGGACCCCTCACTCCACAGTCCAGAAGCTACCCACCCGCGCTTGCTGCTCCCTGTCTGTGTACCTGCCTGCCTGCCTGTATAACTAACTGAGTGTGTGTCTTTACTGTATACAGATGAAGGGAAACGTTTCCGGGCCTTATAGCTTAGGGCATAGCTCAGTTCAGCTCTCAGGACAGCTTGCTGGACAGATCACAGGTCAGATCCCAGGACTCCTCACAGGACCGCTCACACCACAGCCGAGAAGCTTCCCACCCAACGGACCTGTGAGCTTGCTGCTGCGTGTAGGGGATGGAATCCGTGTCCAAATCTTTAGCACTCAGCTACCCTGCCTTGGTCCGGTAGGTGCTGTTGGGATCTGTTATGTTTACCAATTTGTTTGTTTGCTTGCTTGCTTGCTTGCTTGCTTGCTTGCTTGCTTGCTTGCTTGCTTGATCTTTAGCACTCAGCTAAAGATCAAGCAAGCAAACAAACACATAATAATAAAGGCTACCCTGCCTTGGTCTGGCAGGTGCTGTTGGGATCTGCTGTGCTGATTGATTGATTGATTGATTGATTGTTGATTGATTATGGGTGGGTTTGTTTGATTGATTTGATTGTTGGTTGTTTGGGGGGTTGTTTGTTTGCTTGCTTGCTTGCTTGCTTGCTTGCTTGCTTGCTTGCTTGCTTGCTTGCTTGCCGCTCGCTTGCTTGGGTTGGGGTTTTGGTTGTGGTTTGGGTTGCTTGCTTTATTGCCTTGGTTGTTGGTTGGTTGGTTGGTTGGTTGGTTGGTTGATTGATTGGTTGGTTGGTTGGTTTGTTGGTTGCTTTTGTTGTTTGTTTGTTTGATCTTTAGCTACCCTGCCTTGGTCCGGTAGGTGCAGTAGGGATCTGCAATGCTTATCAATTGATTCATTGGTTTTTTTGGTTAGTCACACCCAAACCCCAACATCCAGGGGTAGTGGTGAATGTTCGTTTGGTCGTGGGTTGGTATCTCTCACCAACCCTAAGTGCGCCTACTTGGCATATTGTAGGAGTGGCACCACCATTCGAACTGAATCCTCTGTGTCGCTGGTTTGTGTCAGGAGACCCACCTCCTGGGGTGAAAGTCCTTTCACAACTAAAAAACAAAGAAAACAAATCTTACTCTGTTAACAACCTTGTTCCGTTTTCAGTCCCGGGGCAAGAATTCTAGAGTGTGTGCGTGTCAACATTCCATTCAAAACACATCTCATCTACCCCCATCACACCCACCCCAAACCTACCTCTCCCCACCCAACCCCTAACACCTCACACTCTCCCCACCTGCCTCCTTGTGCACTCCTGGGGCAAGAACCCTACCTCAGAGCATGTGCGTGTCAACATTCCATCCAAAAACCATCGCATCTACCCCAAACCCGCCTCTCTCACCCAACCCCAACCTGCCTCTCCAACCCAACCCCTAAACCCGCCTCTCCAACCCAACCCCCAACACCTCACACTCCCCCACCTGCCTCCTTTTTCATTCCTATGGCAAGAACCCTAGCGCAGAGCATGTGCGTGTCAACATTGTGGTGTGCCCACGCGTGCAGGCCTGCTTGGCTGTGGGACAATGGGTGATTTTCTGCTTTCAAGCCACTGTGCTTTTTCCTGAACCACACACTCAGTATCCTGAAGCCCTCCCCCCCCCCCCCCCCCACACACACACCCACACTCAGTATCCTGAAGCCCTCCCCCCTCCACCCACCCTCACCCACCCACACCCACCTACACTCACACCCACACCTACACAAATGCCCTTTTGCAGTCCTTGAGCAAGAACACTGGCGCAGAGCGTGTGCGTGTCCACATTGTGGTGTGCCCACGTGTGGAGGCATGCTTCGCTGTCAACGAACAATGGGTGGAGTCAGAGCAAGGACAAATGGCTTTGCCATCCGCGGGTTTGGGAGCTGACGCCCGCCAGAAATCGTTCGCAGGTATAACTAGGGACTATACTGTTGGCCCCCTTCCAGACCCCCCCCCCCCCCCCCCCCCCCCCCCCCCCCCCCCCCCCCCCCCCCCCCCCACACACACACACACCCACCCACCATCAACTCCCCCTCCCCTCCCCCCACCCACCCACGCACACACCACTCTCCACCCCCTCCCCCCCCCTACCTCACCCCCCCCTTTCCCCAGGCCACCACTCCTGGCACCGCCCCGAGCGTGCGGTCCGCTATGGTGCTACGGCCACTATCCCCCCCCCACCCCCCCCCCCCCCCCCCCCCCCCTTCCTCCCTCTCATCAACCCCCCCACCCACCCCCCACCCACCCATGCACCCCCACTCCCCCCACCCCCCACCCCTCCCTCCCTCCCCCCTCCCCCCCTGCCGCTGCCCCCCTCTCCCCAGACCACCCACTCCTGGCACCGCCCTGAGCGTGCAGTCGCGCACTACAGTGCAATGTCCCCCCCCCTACCCCCCCTCTGCCCATGCACCCCCACTCCCCCAACACCCTCTCCCCTCCCCCTCCTCCCTCACCTACTCCCTCCTCCTCCCTCCTGCCCCCCTATCCCCAGGCCACCACTCCTGGCACCGTCCCGAGCGTGCAGTTGCCCACTATGGTGCTATGCCCCACCCCCCCCACCCCCTCTCACCCCCCCACAATCCCTCCCCACCCCCCCTTCCTGCACCCACTTCCTCCCCCCCCTCCCTCCCCCCTGCCCCCTGCCCTCTCCCCAGGCCACCACTCCTGGCACCGCCCAGATAGTGCAGTCGCCTACAAAGATGCAGTGGCCACCCCCACCCACATCCCACCCCCACCCCCCACCCCCTCATCAACTCCCCACATCCACACCCACACCCACACACTCTCCTTCCCACCCCCCACCCCCCTCCTTCCCCCCCTTCCCACACCACTCCCTTTTTCCCCCCCCCTGACCCCCTCTCCCCAGGCCACCTCTCCTGGCACCGTTGCCCACTAGGGTGCTATGGCCACCATCACTCCCCCCCCCCCCCCATGGCCCCCCCCCCCCCCACTGCCCACTGCCCTCTCCCCAGGCCACCACTCCTGGCACCGCCCCGAGCGTGCAGTCGCCCACTACGGTGCTATGGCCACCATCACACTCCCCCCCCCCCTTCCTGCACCCACTCCCTCCCCCCCCCCCCCCCAACTGCCCACTGCCCTCTCCCCAGGCCACCACTCCTGGCACCGCCCGAGCGTTGCAGTCGCCCACTACGGTGCTATGGCCACCATCACTCCCCCCCCTGGCTACGGCAACGACGGACCCAAGGTCCGCTTCCTGTATGAATCCCCCGAGACAAGCATGGGGGATGGCGGCGCTGGTGGAGGGGGCGTGCTGCCACACAGTGCTTGGCTGAAAAAGGGACGACCAGGGGGAGCCAATGGTGGCCGCATGGCTGAAGACTATATTGGCGTGCAGAAGTAAGTTGTGTGGGTCTTGTGTGGGCATCTGAGTGTGGGTGGGGACGGGGTGGGGACGGGGTGGGGGGCAATGGTGGCCGCATGGCTGAAGACTATATTGGCGTGCAGAAGTAAGTTGTGTGGGTCTTGTGTGGGCATCTGAGTGTGGGTGGGGACGGGGTGGGGACGGGGTGGGGGGCAATGGTGGCCGCATGGCTGAAGACTATATTGGCGTGCAGAAGTAAGTTGTGTGGGGTCTTGTGTGGGCATCTGAGTGTGGGTGGGGACGGGGTGGGGACGGGGTGGGGGGCAATGGTGGCCGCATGGCTGAAGACTATATTGGCGTGCAGAAGTAAGTTGTGTGGGTCTCGTGTGGGCATCTGAGTGTGGGTGGGGACGGGGTGGGGACGGGGTGGGGGGCAATGGTGGCCGCATGGCTGAAGACTATATTGGCGTGCAAAAGTAAGTTGTGTGGGTCTTGTGAGGGTATGGGTGGGTGGGTGGGTGGGTGGGGGCAGACACTGGGGAGCCAATGGGGGCTGCATGGCTTAAGACTCCATAGGCGTGCAGAAGTAAGTTGTGTGGGTCTTGTGTGGGTATGGGTGGGGGGGGGTGGGGGTGGGGGGGGGGTGGGGGGGGCAGTTGTGGCCGCATGCCCAAGGACTACATTGGCGTGCAAAAGTAAGGAGGGTTGGGTTGGGTGTGTGTCGCGGTGGTGGAGGTGCCAGTGCATTGGCGTGCACACACACAAACACATGCACACAGACACACCCTCAACCTAACACACACACACTCCCCCCCCCCCCCCCCCCCCCCCCCCCATACTGCCATTCCCACCCCAGGGACACTGAGAGGGCAAGTAGGGAGCCAAAGGAAAGCTTACCAACTGTCCTCTGTTGTGGGTGGGGTGGGGGGCAGGGAGGGGGGTGGGGGGTGGGTGGGGTGGGGGGCAGTGAGTGGGGTGGGGTGGGGGGCAGGGAGGGGGGTGGGGTGGGGGGCAGGGAGGGGGGTGGGGGGTAGGGAGGGGGTGGGGTGGGGGGCAGGGAGGGGGGTGGGTGGGGTGGGGGCAGGGAGGGGGGTAAGGGCACATGGTGTGGACTCCTTCCCTGATACATCTAACCCCTATCACCTCACCCTCAACCTCCCCCTCCCCCCCACCCACCCACCCCCCCACCCAACACACCCAACACACACACACACACAAACACACACACACTCTACGTACCCCCCCACACCACACACACACACACACACACACGCACACACCCTCAACGTACCCCCCCATACTGCCATTCCCACCCAGGGACCCTGAGAGTGGCAAGTGGGGAGCCAAGGCTGTGATGAAAGCTTACGGAGGAAATCAGCTGTACACTGTAGTGGGCGTCTACGACACCATTCTAGAGGCCGCCTCTGTGCGAGACTTCTGTGTTATGGGAATGGGCATGGCGGCCTCACCCAAGCTGAACTTCAAGCCCTCGTGCCATCTTATGTCGGTGGCCATGAATACTGTGATGGATACACTGAGGCAGCAGTCACAGCACTTCAAGTGAGTGGGAGGGGGGGAAGGGTAGGGTGAGGTGGGGTGGGGTGGGGGGGTCTTACTGCCAACAGGGCATGGGAATTGGCATGGCGGCCTCACCCAAGCTGAACTTCAAGCCCTCGTGCCATGTTATGTCGGTGGCCATGAGCACAGTGATGGATACGCTGAGGCAGCAGTCACAGCACTTCAAGTGAGTGGGAGGGGGAGGGGGAGGGCAGGATTGGGGGGCAGGTAGGAGGGGGAGGGGGTGGAGGGGGGAGCAGGTAGGAGTGTGGGGTGGGGTGGGGGTGGGGGGTAATTCTTCCGGTGGCCATGAGCATGGCGATGGATACGCTGAGGCAGCTGTCACAGCACTTCAAGTGCATGGGTGGGGGAGGGGGGGGAGGGGGTACAGGTAGGAGGGTTTTGTGTGTGTTTATGTGTGTGTGTGTGGTGGTGGTGGGTGGGTGGGGGGGGGCTCATGCTGTTGGTGGGCATGCGCACGGTGATGGATACACTGAGGCAGCAGTCACAGCACCTGAAGTAAGTGGAAGGAGGGTTGGGATGGGATGGGAGGGTTGTGTGTGTGTTTGTGTGTGTGTGGTGGTGGGGTGGGGGTGGGGGGTGGGGGTGGGGGGGGGGGCTCATGCTGTTGGTGGGCATGCGCACGGTGATGGATACACTGAGGCAGCAGTCACAGCACCTGAAGTAAGTGGAAGGAGGGTTGGGATGGGATGGGAGGGTTGTGTGTGTGTTTGTGTGTGTGTGTGTGGTGGGGGGGGTGGGGGGTGGGGGTGGGGGGCTCATGCTGTTGGTGGGCATCCGCACGGTGATGGATACACTGAGGCAGCAGTCACAGCACCTGAAGTAAGTGGAAGGAGGGTTGGGATGAGATGGGAGGGTTTTGTGTGTGTTTATGTGTGTGTGTGTGTGTGGTGGTGGTGGTGGGTGGGGGGGGGGGGCTCATGCTGTTGGTGGGCATGCGCACGGTGATGGATACACTGAGGCAGCAGTCACAGCACCTGAAGTAAGTGGAAGGAGGGTTGGGATGAGATGGGAGGGTGTTTGTGTGGGGTCATACTGCCAAATGGGAATGGGCGTGGCGGCGTCACCCAAGCTGAACTTCAAGCCCTCGTGCCACCTGATGCCAGTGGCCATGAATACGGTGATGGATACACTGAGGCAGCAGTCACAGCCCTTCAAGTGAGGGTGAGGGGGAGGGGGTGGATTGGGGGGGCAGGTATGAGGGGGCTGGGTGGGTGGGTGGGTGGGTGGGGGCTCATGCTGCCTCACAGCACAGTGATGGATACACTGAGGCAGCAGTCACAGCCCTTCAAGTGAGGGGGAGGGGGAGGGGGTGGATTGGGGGGGCAGGTATGAGGGGGCTGGGTGGGTGGGTGGGTGGGTGGGGGCTCATGCTGCCTCACAGCACAGTGATGGATACACCGAGGCAGCAGTCACAGCACTTCAAGTGAGGGGGAGGGGTGTTGGGGGGGGGGGGGGGGGGGGGGGGGAAGTTGCGGTGGGGGGGGTCTTGCTGCCACCACCACCACCACACACACACTTAGCATCCACCCACCCACCATGTTGTAACAGGCCTGGCGCACATCTGTCAGCCCTCAGACGCCTGCATTCTTTTGGAGTTCAAAATAACCTCCCCACCCATACGGCCATACCCCCCCCCCCCCCCACACACACACACACACACACACACACCTGCCCCACACACACCCATACCACTCCCCCTACCCCCCCCCCCTCACACACACACACACACACCCATACCCCCCACCAGCCCTTACCACTCCACCCACCCACCTTTTAGCACCCAACCATCCCTCATGCCCCTCATGTTGCACCAGGCCCGGGGCCCACCTGTCCGCCCTCAAGTGCATGGAGGAGAGAGCTGGGCTCGTGGATCACCACCCCACCCACAAGAAAACGCACCTCACATACAGACTAGGACACTCACCACACCTCACATACCGACCAGGACACTCAGCAAGCACCACACCACCTAACTTCTCCCACTCCCTTCATGTTGCACCCCACCCGGCGCCCACCTGTCCGCCCTCAAGAGCATGGAAGAGAGTGCAGGGGCAATGGATCACAACCCCACCCACAAAAAAACGCACCTCATACACAGACTAGGACACTCACCATGCATCAAATACTGACCAGGACACTCAGCACGCACCACACCACCCTAACTTCTCCCACGCCCCCCATATTGTACCAGGCCCGGTGCTCACCTGTCCGCCCTCAGACGCCTGCTTTCTTTTGGAGTTCAAAACGACCTCCCCCCCGACCACCCCTACTTGGTGGCTCTCCAAAACCAATCCAAGAGAGAGGACGGAGGCGATCATTCGCCACAAGACGGCGGCTCCTATGCTCAGCTGGGTCCCGGGGACCCAGGGCAGGGGGAGGGGGGCGGCTGGGGGGCCAAAGCCCAATATGGGGGGCCTACTAGTCCTGCTGTTCCCTCCTGGTTGGCCAGCCAGCGCCAGGCTGTGCAAAAGCTAGTGACGCTTGAGCTGAGCATTGCCCCTGGTGCTGAGGCTGTGTGTGTGAAGATCACGGTACGTCCCAATGCAAATCCGCTCTAACACAACACAACACAACACCAGCACTCCCACTAGCACCAACACATGCCAGGCCTCACAAACACAAATACCTACACTAGCACCAACACCAGCACTGTCACTAGCTAGCTCTAGTACCAACACACGTCAACTTGCGCAAAAGCTGGTCCCGCTTGTGCTTAGCGTTGTTCCTGGTGCTGTGCCTGTTAGTGTGAAGCTCACGGTACGTCCATGGCAATTTCACCCCTGCAATAGCACCAACACCAGCACTCTCACTAGCACCAGCACCAACACACGCCAGCCTGCACAAAAGCTAGTGGCGCTCGAGCTTAGCGTTGTTCCTGGTGCTGATGCTGTGTGTGTGAAGATCACGGTATGTTCCATGGCAATTTCACCCCTGCACTAGCACTAACACCAGCATTATCACTAGCACCAGCACCAACACACGCCAGCCTGCACAAAAGCTAGTGGCGCTTGAGCTTAGCGTTGTTCCTGGTGCTGAGGCTGTGTGTGTGAAGACCACGGTAGGTTCCATGTCAAATCCACCCCTGCACTAGCACCAACACCAGCACTGTCGCTAGCACCAGCACCAACACACACCAGGCAGACCAAAAGCTAGTGGCGCTTGAGCTTAGCGTTGTTCCTGGTGCTGAGGCTGTGTGTGTGAGGATCAGTGTACGTCCTAAGTCAAATCCACGCCTGCACTAGCACCACCACCAGCACTGCCACTGGAATCAGCACCAGCACCAACACCAACACTGTCACTAGCACCAGCACCAAAACACGTCAGGCTTCACAAAATCATGGTGGGGCTTGAGCTTAGTGTTGTTCCTGGTGCTGAGGCTGTGTGTGTGAAGATACTCAAACACCAACAGTAGCACTTGTTTTAACCCCCCCCTCTCCCCTCTGTCCTGCCTGTTATTTTGTAGGAGTGGCAACGCCATTCAAACTGAATCCTCGGTGTCGCTGGTTTGTGTTGGAAAACCCACCTCCTGGGGTGAAATTCCTTCCACAACTAAAACAAAAACTGTACAAAAGGTCCCCTGCATATCGCAGTACGGCCCAGGCAGCATGGGCTTCTTAATAGATCCCCTTGTAGCACAGACCACCACAACACAGCCTACCCACAGCAAACATGAAGATCAACAGCCCCACCCTCCCTCCCCTCTTATCTCCCCCTTTACCCCAGGCCCCCCCCCCCCCCCATCGCCGTACGGCTCATGCAGTACGGACTTATCATGAGATCCCCTTGCAGCACAGCCCACCACAACACTTCCCCCCCGCAGCAAACATGAAGATCAACAGCCCCACCCTCCCTCCCCTCTTGTCTCCCCCTTTACCCCAGGTCCCCCCCCCATCGCTGTACGGCCCAGACAGCATGGGCTTGTTAGGAGACCCCCTTGGATTCGACCATGCACATCCCACAGCAACTCAGCCTACGCGTGGCAAACGTGGGCGACCCTTTGGCTGGCGAAAGGCGGTTCACATGAAGTCGCCCAACGCCCCCCCCAGTTCAAAGAGGGGACGTGGAAGGAAGGGATCGAGAGGAGGGGTAGGTACAGCTCCTGTTTGGCTTCTGTCTAGCTTCCAAGTGACCTCTGTCTTTCCGCCTATCTTTTGTCTAGCTTCCAAGTAACTTCTTCTTAACCACCTATCTTCTGTCTAGCTTCCAAGTAGCTTCTGTCAAACCACCTACCTTTTGTCTAGCTTCCATGTAGCTTCTGTCAAACCACCTATCTTCTGTCGCTTCCAAGTAGCTTCTGTCAAACCACCTACGTTATGTCTAGCTTCCATGTAGCTTCTGTCAAACCACCTATCTTCTGTCGCTTCCAAGTAGCTTCTGTCAAACCACCTACCTTATGTCTAGCTTCCATGTAGCTTCTGGCAAACACCTACTTTCTGTCTAGCTTCCAAGTAGCTTCTTTCGAACCGCCTATCTTCTGTCTAGCTTCGAAGTAACCTTCCAAGTAACCTTACCTAACCAAACCAAACCATCTCGAACCAAAACCAGACCAAACCAACCTTACCCAACCCAACCAAACCAAACCAAACCTTTTCTAACCAAAACCAACCAAAACCAGAATCCAAACCAAACCAATCCCAGATGTCCCAGCGTGAGGAGCCTGCCGACGTGTACACAGAGTGGTCTTACGGCGACACTGGTCCCCGGTGGGATGATGAAGAGCCCACTCGCATGGGAGCTCAATGCCAAGTGGCAAAACCAAACCCAAACCAAGTCCAAATCAAGCCAAACCAGACCAAAACCATGCCAAATTATCAAACCGTACCAAACCAAAATCCAAACCAAACCAATCCCAGATGTTCCAGCAAGAGGAGCCTGCCGACGTGTGCACAGAGTGGTCTTACGGCGACACAGGTCCCCGGTGGGATGGCGAAGAGCCCAATCGCATGGACAGCTCTAAGTCAAGTGGCCAAACCCGAACCAAACCCAAACCAAATTCAATCCAAAGCAACAAAAACCCAAACCCAAATCAAACCACACCCCAAGCCAAACCAAACCATACCAACAACAAACCAGCAAAACCAAATCCAAACCAAACCGAACCCCAGATGTCCCAGCGAGAGGAGCCTGCCAACATGTACCCAGAGTGGTCTTATGGCGACACAGGTCCCCGGTGGGATGATGAAGAGCCCAATCGCATGGACAGCTCTATGCCAAGTGGAGGCGGCTCAGATGTTGAGATGGAGGGAGAGGACATGGGCAGCCCAGTAGAAGTGGTAGCCAGGGGGTCCTGGGGCAGAGACCACTGGAGCAAGAACCTGGACTTGTCCGAAGCCCATGAGGACCCCCTTGCCCTCCTGGCCTTGCTGGCGGAGGCGGCGGGGGTGGCCAGTGGGGGGGGGGATGCCAGTGTGGGAAGCCAGGAGGACGGTGGTGGGGAGGAGCCCGGTCGCCACATGGCAGCTACCACACGCACAGGGAGGAAGGTCAAGCCGACGGCTAAGTGGTGAGTTTGGAAGCAAGATAGTATATGTTATTGTGTTTTGTAGATCTGGCTCCTGCTCTAGGGGGTTCTATACCTGCGCCACCAAAACGGTGGTTGGGAGTTTGGTTTCTTTGTCCTCGACACACCCCTGATGTAATGGGGTTTTTTGCTTTGTGGGTGCTGTTTTTTGTTGTTTAAAGCACAGAGTCTCTTACACCCTCGCGGTGTCAAGTAGACTTTAACATGTAATGTAATGTAAGGTAAGGTCATCTTAGGCAGGCTAGTGTTTCGTACAAGCCAGAAGCCGTAGTAGTAGCCGTATTAGTAGTAGTAGTAGTAGTATTCATCATCATCATCATCATCATCATCATCATCATCATCATCATCATCATCATCATCTGGGAACTGCCCATGTGAACGTTTGTACCTCCATAGTTTGCAGCACGAAGGTCACTAGTGCTCAATTCCAAGCTCCGCAAGTGCGTGAGATGGATTTGTATTCGTTTCCCATGAAATTGTTCATTGTGCAAGTTCACAAGGCTGGAAACATGAACATAATGTGAATTAGAAGTGCCTTATTTGGCGTGGCTTCCTTTCCGTGGACCCACCCCTCGCACGGCCCTGCCGCTGAGTTGTGGGTGAAGTCCGTGCTAATAGCTCAAGTGCCCTAGGTGACTGTTTCGTCCATTGTGATGCTTACATGTTTCACCTCGATTTTTTGACGACAATTCCGTTCCCAAACCTATGTATGCGCACGTGATTGGATGGTACGAATTTGAAATGATGAAAAATGTTACCCAATATTTGTAGGGATCGGCAACTAATATTATTGAGGGAAAAACTATTCTTATCTAATATTATACAATAGTAAACTACTATTAGTTCAATTTTAGTCAGATTTTGTTGTCCAAATCATTTTTTTGAAAAACGTACCGTATGTTTTGAAGTAACTTTAATGGAGCCGGATTTTGTTGGGAGCCAATCTGAGTGCTTCCAAACATAAAACAAAGCATTCGAAACGCGGAAATGGAAAAGCGGACCTATCGTATGAACAGGCCCGTGGCCGAATGCTCAATCAAAATTGTGGACGAGCACTGTAAGATTAGGCAAAAGAGGTAGTAGAGCAAAGCTGTGTCTAAATCACTATAGAAAGCTACAAGCACCAGCTTATGGGCAGCTCAAAGGTGCACTAGCTCTGGTTTTAATAGTGATAGAAAGTTAAGTATGCAAGTTAAGTTTTTTTTTAAGTAGCTACCCATTATTTTTATCTATGGGACATGCCCTTCATACATCAAAGGGGAAATCTGCTGCTCAGAGTTGGCTCTACGAGAGTATAGAGTGGTGGTGGAGGGGTGATCAGGAGCTGTGTGTGTTTGGGTGTGCATTTGCATGTGTGGTTGTGTGTGCATGTGTGCGTTTGTATGTGTGTTTTTGTCTAAGCGCGTTTGCCTGTATGTGTTTGTGTGTGTGGTTGTGTGTGGTTGTGTGTGTGTGTGGTTGTATCATTGTACGTGTTTGTGTGTGCGTGTGTTTGCGCGCGTTGGTGTGTGTGTTTGTGTGTGTATGTACGTGTTTGCGTGCGTTTGTATCATTGTATGTGTTTGTGTGTGTGTGTGTGTGCGTGTGTGCGCGCGCGTGTGTATGTATGTGTATGTATGTATGTATGTATGTGTGTGTTTGTTTGTATGTGCTTGTGTGTGTGTGTGTTAGTGTGTGTGTGCGCGCGCGTTTGTATGTGTGTGTATATTTGTATGTGTTTGTGTACGTACTATGGCGCCTATGTACCCATCCATCCCATGTCCACTGAAAATAATTATGTCTACCCACCGTACCTAGGAAGGATTGTCACGTTGGCAGTGCCAGTGGCATGGCAGCGCACCATCACCACCACCACCACCACCACCATGACTCACTAAGATAGAGGGTCTACCATCACCACCACACCTCTCACCCACCACCACCACCACCACCCTACCTAGGTCGGATCGTCACATTGGGAGTGCCAGTGGCATGGCTGGCAGCGCTCCACCACCACCACCACCTCCACCTCAACCACCACTATCACACCTCCCATCCACCACCACCACCACCACCACCACCACCACCACCACACCTCCCACTCAGCACAACCACCACCACCGTAATCAGGTCGGATCGTCACGTTGGGAGTGCCAGTGGCATGGCTGGCAGTGCAGCAGCTGCTCTGGCTAGTCTTGGGGTGCCCAAGCGAGCCAAGGGTGTGCGTGTGAGCGTGGGTGGCAAGGTGCTGGCAATGATTCCCCTACCCAATGGAGCGGTCCATGCGGAGCCGTGTTGGACCGAGGAGCATGCAGGGCGGCTGTATGATGCGGTAAGGGGCTTGGGTGTGTGTGTTGGTAAATGGATGGGGTGGGTGGAGTGTTGGGGTGTTAGTGTGTGTGTGTTGGGGGCTGGGCTGGGCTATGTGTTATGTACTTATGTGTTGTGTGAGCGTGGTGAGGGCCTTGTGTGGGTGGGTGGGTATGGGGGGTTTAGTGTTTACTTGGTGGTAAACCCGAGCCAAGGGCGTGCGTGTGAGCGTGGGTGGCAAGGTGCTGGCGATGGTGCCCCTACCCAATGGAGCGGTCCATGCGGAGCCGTGTTGGACCGAGGAGCATGCGGGACGGCTGTATGATGGGTTGAGGGGCCTTGTGTGTGTGTGTGTTGATAAGTGGATGTGTTTGTGTTAGCATGGGTGGCAAGGTGCTGGCGATTGTACCCCTACCCAGTAGAGGGGTCCATGCGGAGCCGTGTTGGACTGAGGAGCATGCAGGGCGGCTGTATGATGCTGTGAGGGGCTTAGGTGTGTGTAAATTGATGGGGGTGGTGGGGTGCTTGTGTGTGTGTGAGGTTGTGGTGGTGGTGGTGGAGGTGTGTGTGTGGGGGGGGGGGGGGGGGGGGGGGGACTGAGCTGTGACGCCTGGGGGGGGCTGGGCTATGTGTTATGTTCTTATGTGGATGTGAGCAAGAGAGGCACGGTGATGGCGATGATACCCAATAGAGGTCGTATTATTATTATTATCATTGTTATTAGTGGTAGTAGTAGTATAAGTATTAGTATTAGTATTATTTACATTCCCCATCCCCATCTATTGCTTTTTATAAGCAATATTAGTACTAATATCATCATCATCATCATCATCATCATCATCATCATCATCATCATCATCAGTTTTTTATATTTTATTATTAGTATTATTTAAATTCCCCATCCCCGCATATTGTTTATTATAAGTAGTGTTAGAAATATTAGTATTATGGGTATTTGTATTAGTATAAGTATTTGAATTCCCCATCCCCACCTATTGTTTATTATAAGTAGTATTAGGATAAGTAGAATTAGGATAAGTAGTATTAGTATTTAATTCCCCATCCCCACCTATTGTTTATCACACAAGCAGTATTATCCCCACCTATTATTTATCACGCAAGCAGTATTATTTCTGTTAGTATTATTAGTATTAGTATTTGAAATCCCCCTCCCCTGTGCTGCAGATCTTGATCGGTTTGCATGGCAGCGAAGCGGACAGCAACAGTGCAGCTGGCGCCTACTCTGCCATGAACTGCCAAATGGAGGTGGCCCGTCTATACTCGTATGGCTTGGTCAGCATGGAGGTAAGTCACCGGAAGGTGGCATGCGGAGAGTGGAGAGTGGTGTATGCTTGTATGTGCGCCGTTCCCTTATTTTATCCCCATATATATATATATATATATATATATATATGCGGATGAGATGTCATATAATATGTTTATGTTTCTTTCCCTGATACACAGACTGTGATAGCCTCTCACGAGCTTGCGCTGTGTGGGGTGGGGTGGGGAGTGTGTGTGTGTGAAGGGGGGGGGGGGGGGGGGGGGGGGGGGGGGTATCCCTAAAGTTCCCTGATACGCAGACTGTGTTAGCCTCTCACAAGCTTGCGCTCAGTGCCGGATGGCAGCTATCGCCACCAACACCACCCACCCACCGCACTCATCCACCCACCCCAATACACAGACTGTGTTAGCCACTCACAAGCTTGCGCTCAGTGCCGGATGCCACTGCACGCACCACACCACCGCACACCACACCACCACCACCGACACACTCACCCACCCACCCCAATACACAGACCGTGTTGGCCACTCACAAGCTTGCGCTCAGTGCCGGATGCCACTGCACGCACCACACCACCGCACACCACACCACCACCACCGACACACTCACCCACCCACCCCAATACACAGACCGTGTTGGCCACTCACAACCTTGCACTCAGTGCCGGATGCCACTGCACACACCACACCACCACCACCACCACCATACTCACCCACCCACCCCAATACATAGACCGTGTTGGCCTCTCACAAGCTTGCGCTCAGTGCCGGATGCCAGCTGTCGCCACCACACCACCTCACACCACACCACACCTACCCACCTACCCACCCCAATACACAGACCGTGTTGGCCTCTCACAAGCTTGCGCTCAGTGCCGGATGCCAGCTGTCGCCACCACACCACCTCACACCACACCACACCTACCCACCTACCCACCCCAATACACAGACCGTGTTGGCCTCTCACAAGCTTGCGCTCAGTGCCGGATGCCAGCTGTCGCCACCACACCACCTCACACCACACCACACCTACCCACCTACCCACCCCAATACACAGACCGTGTTGGCCTCTCACAAGCTTGCGCTCAGTACCGGATGCCAGCTGTCGCCACCACACCACCTCACACCACACCTACCCACCTACCCACCCCAATACACAGACCTTGTTGGCCTCTCACAAGCTTGCGCTCAGTGCCGGATGCCAGCTGTCGCCACCACACCACCTCACACCACACCACACCTACCCACCTACCCACCCCAATACACAGACCGTGTTGGCCTCTCACAAGCTTGCGCTCAGTGCCGGATGCCAGCTGTCGCCACCACACCACCTCACACCACACCACACCTACCCACCTACCCACCCCATTACACAGACCGTGTTGGCCTCTCACAAGCTTGCGCTCAGTGCCGGATGCCAGCTGTCGCGCTCTATGACTGAGGCCAACATCCAAGCCACATCCAACCGACTGGCCAGGCAGGCGGAACACAACGCTCAACTAGTCAGGGAGGCGCAAGCAGAGAAGACTGCATCTGAGGGGAGTGACACTGGTGGAGAGAACTTCGAGACAGGTGAGGGGGGAGGGAACTGGTGGGGGGTGTTAGTGTGTAGCGTGTTAATGTGTTGTCCAGGGGTAGCCCAATAGGCTAAAGAGAGACTGTCGTGTGTGTGTGGTGGAGGTGGGGTGGGGGTGGGGGTGTGGGGGTTACTGTCCAGGGGTAGCTAGGCTAGGGATAGGACAATAGGCTAGTAGGCCACATACAACCGACTGGCCAGGCAGGCGGAACACAACGCTCACCTGGTCAGGGAGGCGCAAGCAGAGAAGATGCAGAGCAGAGAGACCTAGGAGACAGGTGGGGAGATACTAGATAGATAGATAGATAGATAGATAGATAGATAGATAGATAGATAGATATTTATATCGGTATCACATCATTACCAAAGAAGTATTAAGAGGGAGGCAAAAGCTGAGAAGACTGGCAGCGTCAGGTGGGAGCGACACTGGTGGAGGGAACTATGAGACAGGCGAGGGTGGAGGGAACCGGGAGACAGGTGAGGGGCTGTTTGTACGGTGCCAGCAGCCCCTCTCAGTGTTATACAATGGTCTAGTGGTAGACCAGATTGCTGGAGGCCGAAGAGTCGGGGGTTCGACTCCCCCTTTGGTCGCTCTATGCGTTGCAGGTCGTCGTCAACCGCGATGGTAGCTTGTCCAGTTGAGGTAGGAGACCGCTCCCCACCCGCATACGACGGGCTCCCTTATCACCACACCCCTCCAGGCGTTATCATTACGGTGCCAGTGTGGTTGTTCTATGTCTTTGTGGTGTACCCAAACAACAGCTGTCAATCTGTGTGCACCGCCCTATGTCGTTGTGATGAACCCTAACAACAAGCATCAACCCGTGTACCTTCCAATGTGGGCGTGCATGTCATTGCGATGCTCCCAGACTACAACCACCAACCTGTATGCACCGCCCTGTGTGCCTTGCCAATGTGGGCGCTCATGTTGTTGTGATGAACCCAACCAACAACCACCAGCCTGTGTGCACCGCCCTATGTATGATGCCAATGTGGGCGCTCATGTGTTTGTGATGAACCCAATCGGCAACTGTCAACATGTTTGCACCGCCCTGTGTCGTTGTGATGAACTCAAACAACAAGTATCAACATGTTTGCACCGCCCTGTGTCGTTGTGATGAACTCAAACAACAAGTATCAACATGTTTGCACCGCCCTGTGTTTTTATGTTGTACCCAAACAACAAGTATCAACATGTTCGCACCGCCCTCAATTGCAATCAGGAGAAGACGTGAGTGGTCGCCCTTTGCAACGAATGTGGTAGAGTGTGGGGTAGAGTGGGGTAGCGGGTGGGCTAGAGTTTATAGAGAGTAGTTTTTATGTAGTGATCAGATGTGATGGTCTCATTGGTTATGTAGGCATCTGATATGCTGGTCTCATTTTTTAGTGTGGCCTTAGCCAGCTACCCCATTTCTCCCCCCCACCCACCTTGTACTTTTGCCCATAAGACGCAAGAGCATCCCCCTCTCAGGAGAAGACGTGAGTGGTCGCCCTTTGCAACGAATGGGGAGCAGCACCTCATTTGCACAACAGAGAGAACGCAAGCGATCCCTTCATGACAGAGAAGCAGGTAGGTTGTGGGTCGGGAGTCAGGAAGGGAGGTTGTTCGGTGGGGGCAGGGGGGGGGGGGGGGGGGGGGGGTATCAAGTATCTGTTGACGTGAGTAAAGTTGCCGTTGCTGGTTCCATACATTTGCCTTGAATGTGAAGCAGCACCTCATTTGTATAATAGAGAGACCGCGAACAATCTCTTCATGACAGAGAAGCAGCATGACAGAGAAGCAGTGGGTGAGGGGTCCGGCAGGGGTAGGGGGGGCTTTTTTTGGGGGGGGGGGGGGTAGGGGGGCAGAGGTGTGTGGGTGGGGTGGTGGGGTGAGGAGATTTAAGGCAGGAGACTACAGACAGATGCTGGTGCAGGTAGGATGGGGGGTGGGGGTGGGGGTGGGGTGGGGGGAATTCTGTGTGTGTGTGTGTGTGGGGGGGGGGGGGGGGGGAAGGAGAGCTCAGCACTGGTGATCTTTGAAATCATGAAAGTGGCGGGCGGGTAACAGAATGGTGGGTGGCACTGTTCTCATTTTGTTGATTTGGGGGGGGGGGGGGGGGGGATATGCGGGAGGATTTTCTACCTGTCTACCCTAATTTCCCTACATACGTACGTACATACATACCTATATATATGCTCAACTATATACCCTACATATATACATACATATGTACCTGCCTGCCCACCTACCTACCTACCTACCTACCCACATACCTACATACCCACTTACCTACCTAACCACATACTTACCTAACCACTTACCTACCTAACCACATACTTACTTACCCACTTGCCTACGTACCCCTTCTTCACTACCCACTCAGGAGCCGAGGATATTCCAGCAGCAGCAAAACGACCACGAGGTGTGAGCTGTTCCATCCCTAGGGTCGCACCTGTTGATGGCCACGGCTGGCCTGGCTCGGCCAGGTTTGCCATGGCAAAAGCTGCCATGCTTTTGGACCCTACGGCCTCTCACGCTGCACGGGTCACCGAGGCAGAGGAAATCCTGCTCAGGTATGTGTCGTATTATGTTGTACTTCGGTGTGGTGTGGTGTTTGCCATGGCAAAAGCTGCCATGCTTTTGGACCCTATGGCCTCTCACGCTGCACGGGTCACCGAGGCAGAGGAAATCCTGCTCAGGTATGTGTCGTATTATGTTGTACTTCGGTGTGGTGTGGTGTTTGCCATGGCAAAAGCTGCCATGCTTTTGGACCCTGCGGCCTCACAAGCTGCATGTGTTACAGAGGCAGAGGAGATTCTGCTCAGGTTTGTGTTGTGTCATGTCATGTTATTTATAATGGACTAAGGTGTGGTTTGTGGTGGTGAAAAACTTCTCACATGCTGCACGTGTTACAGAGGCAGAGGGGAAATCCTGCCCAGGTTTGTGTCGTTTTATGTTATGTTATGTATCTTGGACTTCAGTGTGGTCTGGTGTGGTGAAAAACTTCTCACATTCTGCACGTGTTACAGAGGCAGAGAAAATACTGCTCAGGTTTGTGTTGTGTTGTGTTGTACTTGGGTGTGGTGTTGTGTTTGCTATGGCGAAACCTGGCTTGCTGCTGGACCATGTGGCTGCCCATGTTGCACGTGCTACTGAGGCAGAGAGGAAATCCTGCACAGTTTCTTTTTGTATTTGTTACTTCTCACATGCTGCTCGTGTCACTGAGGCAGAGGAAATCCTTGCTTGCTGCTGGACCCTACGCCCTCCTGTGCTGTGTTTTTTGTTTCGGATATTTTGTAGGCCAGGTTGAGTAGCCACTTGGGCTATTCAAGCCAGATTTCAGGATTGTTGCACAGCCATCGCATGGCAAAGCACAAAGCGTGGAGCCCAAGCGTGGGGTTAATCGCGTCGCCGTGCAACTGTGGGCTTCAGGTAAGGAAAAGGTGGGGAGCAGTGGTAGTGTGTCATCCAGGAAGGTTATGAACTCCAGATACTTTTGCCTGGTAGGGTGCATAAAAGGTAGGCAGTGTGGGAATGGATGGTGCAGTGGATTTGCAGAGAGAGGGAAAGGTAGGGAGTGGGAATGGTTGGTGAGATGTCAACATTTTGCTGTGGCACTGGTAGGTCAGTGCGTATGTGTGGGCAGTGTGTGTGGAGTGGGGGTGGGGGTGGGGGGTGCCCACCATGGCAAAGCACGAAGCGTAGAGCCCGGGGGGTTGATGCGTCGCCCTGCAACTACGGAATTGCGACGCGTCGACGGGAAAAAGATACATAGGGACCAGCATATCATATGATGTGCACCAAAGGCGTGTATGATAAAATATGATGTCATACAAATTGCATCATCTGATATTGTATATAAATGGTAACTTTAGCCTAGTCAGAATGTTGCAAGTCAATTTCTGTATGATGACATGATATCATATAATATCATATTGCCGTTCCCTACACATGCATCCCCTATGCAACACCTACACACCATCTGCATGTTAACCAGGGTACTACATTTTGTCATTCTGGGCTGCGCTTTTGACGCAACTGCCTCCTTTTGGGTTGCGCTTTTGACTCAACTGTATACGTAAATCTAAGCGCTTTGCCCACAGGGGAGTTACAAATTTGCGTCAATGTTGCAGTCGGCTCCCAAACCTTGCACTGTAGCGCACAATAGCGCGCGTCATGTAGTAATGTTAACATGACCTTCCTCTTGAATGCGCAGGCCCCAAGTGGAGGACGAGGAAGTTTTCAAAAAAAACTTAAAATAACCCTCATGTTAACAAGACATTTCTCTTGAACACGTAGGCTTCATATGGAGGACGAGGAAGTTTACAAAATAATAATAATTATTATAATATAAAACTTAAAATAACCCTGATGTTGACAAGACATTTCTCTAGAACGCATAGGCTTCATATGGAGGACGAGGAAGTTTTCAAAATAATAATAATAATAATAATAATAACAATAACAAACTTTAAATAACCCTGATATTAACAAGACCTTTCTCTTGAACGCGCAGGCTTCAAATGGAGGACGAGGAAGTTTTCAAAATAGCTGTTGCGAAAGTTTGTGGCTTGGCTGAGGTAAGTGCTACTTTGTGTTGGGGAAATGTTATATAGTGACTCAATCAATTTCTTATACTTGTTACATGGACTGGGAAGTTTTCAAAAGAGCTGTTGCCAAAGTTTTTGGCTTGGTAGAGGTAAGTATCTTCTTGGTGTTGGGAAGTAGCAGGTTCGCAGTTTTCAGGTGGTCGGTGGTGGGTGCATGGGTGTGGTGGTACAGAGGTTGGGTGAGCGAGGACAGTCACCCAATTCCAGGGGGGGGGGGGGGGGGGGAGGGTCCTTCCGGTTCAGGCTCGCAGTTTTCAGTTGATGTCTATCGGGAGCAAGTGCAAGTACGCGTCCGTATGGAGTTGCGATATGACCCCGTAATTATAGCAATTCAGGGGATGAACTGGACAAACGTTTCGTACTTCGTCGAGAATTCTCGAGAATTCCAGGCCAAATTGTCGAGAATTCTCGGATTTCCAGGCCAAAATTCTCGACAAAGTACGAAGTGCGAGCCCTCGCAGAAATGTTTTGTACAGTTGATCCCTTGAATTGCTTTATGCTCAGGGATACTGGGTGACACTGGGAGATACTGAGGGTGAGGGTGAGGGTGGGGTGGGGGTGGGGTGGATGGGAGTGGGGATGCCAATGGGGATGGATAATTGAGGCTAAGGATGTAGGGGTGGGGTGGATGGGGGTGGGGTTGAGGGCCTGAGAGAAAGAAACACACCTTTTTGCGCAAGAATTGCTTCAAGCTTAGGGATACTGGGTGACACTGGCAGATACTGGGTGACACTGGGAGATACTGGGTGACACTGGGAGATACTGGGTGACACTGGGAGATCCTGGGTGACACTGGGAGATACTGGGTGACACTGGGAGATACTGGGAGGTGCTAGCGGGTCTGAACTCTCATGTAGCATCATCTTGTGGCGTGAGACGAATGCCTCGGTCGACGCTGAACCCTAGGGTTAAATGCTTGCTCCGCATGCAACAGAGTAGTCTGTGCTACATTTATGCTACATTGAGGACTTTAATCAAGAAAGCAAATCAAGAAAGCAAATCAAGCAGTTCCATGGCAAGCAAAACCAAGCCAGACCAGACCCTGGCCTGCCTCCACCCATGTGACTCAAAGTCCTCAGCATGCACCTTCCCACACAGATCAACATGCCAGTGGCAAACACAACAAGACCAGGGCAAGCCAAGCCAAACCAACCAGACCAGACCCTGGCCTGCCTCCACCCATGTGACTCAAAGTCCTCAGCATGCACCTTCCCGCACAGATCAAGGTGCCAGTGGCAGACACAACAAGACCAGGGCAAGCCAAGCCAACCAGACCAGACCCTGGCCTGCCTCCACCCATGTGACTCAAAGTCCTCAGCATGCACCTTCCCTTACAGATCAACATGCCAGTGGCAGACACAACAAGACCAGGGCAAGCCAAGCCAAACCAACCAGACCAGACCCAGGCCTGCCTCCACCCATGTGACTCAAAGTCCTTAGCATGCACCTTCCCGCACAGATCAAGGTGCCAGTGGCAAACACAACAAGACCAGGGCAAGCCAAGCCAAACCAACCAGACCAGACCCTGGCCTGCCTCCACCCATGTGACTCAAAGTCCTCAGCATGCACCTTCCCGCACAGATCAAGGTGCCAGTGGCAAACACAACAAGACCAGGGCAAGCCAAACCAACCAGACCAGACCCAGGCCTGCCTCCACCCATGTGACTCAAGTCCTCAGCATGCACCTTCCCGCACAGATCAACATGCCAGTGGCAAACACAACCAAGACCAGGGGGGGCACCAAGCCAAACCAACCAGACCAGACCAGACCCTGGCCTGCCTCCACCCATGTGACTCAAAGTCCTCAGCATGCACCTTCCCGCACAGATCAAGGTTGCCAGTGGCAAACACAACCAAGACAGGGCAAGCCAAACCAACCAGACAGACCTGGCCTGCCTCCACCCATGTGACTCAAAGTCCTCAGCATGCACCTTCCTCACAGAATCAACATCCAGTGGCCATACACAACAAGGACCAGGGCAAGCCAAGCCAAACCAACCAGACCAGACCCAGGCCTGCCTCCACCCATGTGACTCAAAGTCCTCAGCATGCACCTTCCCGCACAGATCAAGGTGCCAGTGGCAAACACAACAAGACCAGGGCAAGCCAAGCCAACCAACCAGACCAGACCCAGGCCTGCCTCCACCATGTGACTCAAAGTCCTCAGCATGCACCTTCCCGCACAGATCAAGGTGCCAGTGGCAAACACAACAAGACCAGGGCAAGCCAAGCCAAACCAACCAGACCAGACCCTGGCCTGCCTCCACCCATGTGACTAAAAGTCTTCTGCATGCAACTTCCCACACAGATCAACATGCCAGTGGCATACTCAACAAGACCAGGGCAAGCCAAACCAACCAGACCCACGGCCCATGGCCCACCCATGTGTCTCGAAGACCTCAGCATGCACCTTCCCACATAGGGCAAGGAAACCAGCAGCACACATTTGACAATTTACAATTTATTCCACCACATTTATAGTTATACGATTCCACCACTTTTAGACTCATCTTATTCCACCAGAATCCACTTTATTTGACATTTGACAATTTAGTACCAAGTTTGATTATCTTTTTATTCAATCAAATAGCAATTCGTTTCAATTGCTTCATTTTTCATAAATGTAAATTGTCATTTGAAAAAATCAATTTATTCAATCGTTTGCGATCTTTATCAAATCCAAATTTATCGCCCTCCCACACAGATCAAGATGCCAGTGGCATCACTAGACTACCGGCATCCACAAGCCCTACATCAGCCCCCCACATCGGCGTCGCCTCCTGTACCGCCACTAGCAATAGGTGCCCCACCTGCACGTCACCTCCCACCATCCGCGCAGTACAACGGGATGACGCCAGGTCAGATAGGACATGCTGTAGACTGGGCCCCCCCCGCTGTTCCCTATAAGGGCTTTGGTGAGGCCCAGCAGGCCGCTGCTCACCTGGCAGGCGGTGGTGTGGGTGGTGGTGGTGGGTACCTATCCCATGCTGCCAAGCAGTTGCCCCCGCTTGCCCGAGCCCACCACCCCAAGCACGCCCTCCCACCGGCCGGTACCTCCCCCCTCCCTGCTGCCAGCGTGGCGCGTGGCGCAGCGACTGCCATGCTGTCCCAACCCTTATCAGCAGAGGAGCTGAAGGAGCAGAAGCTAAGGGAACAAGAGCTGAAGGAGCAACAGCTTAATGATCATCTTGCTCAGCAGCTTCAGGTTTTAAGGGAGGCGAGACAGGGGCTGGACAGCCATCTACAGGTCAGTGTAACACGAATCAAAACACACACACTCCACACACACATCCACACATCCACACACACCCTCCAATGAGCAACAGCTGAATGATCATCTAGCCCAGCAGCTTCAGGTTTTGAAGGAGGCGACACAGGGGCTGAACAGCCATCTACAGGTCAGTGTAACACAAATCAAAACACACACACTCCACACACACACACCCCACATCCACAAACACACTACACCCATCCATCCACACACACACCCCACATCCACACACACACTCCAATGAGCAACAGCTTAATGATCATCTAGCTTAGCAGCTTCAGGTGTTGAAGGAGGCGACGCAGGGGCTGGATAGTCATCTTCAGGTTAGTGTAACACGAATCAAAACACACACACTCCACACACACACACACCCCACATCCACACACACGCACCAATGAGCAGCAGCTTAATGATCATCTAGCTCAGCAGCTTCAGGTGTTGGAGGAAGCGACGTAGGGGCTGGATAGTCATCTTCATGTTAGTGTAACACGAATCAAAACACACACACACCCTCCACACACACACACCCCACATCCACACACATACTAACCCATCCATCCACACACACACACCCCACATCCACACACACCCCACACCTTACATCCACACACATCTCAATGAGCAACAGCTTAATGAACATCTAGCCCAGCAGCTTCAGGTGTTGAAGGAGGCGAGACAGGGGCTGGATAGTCATCTACAGGTTCGTGTAACATGAATCAAAACACTCCACACACACATCCCCACATCCAGCTCCCCCACAACCCCACGTCCACCTCCACCCCACCTCCACCCACCCGCCCACACAACCCCACGCCCACATCCACCCCACGTCCACCCACCGGCCCAAACAACCCCACACCGTCACTCCAAGTACAAGGAGAAGCACCTGTTGTCCTCTAATCCTTACCCTACCCCTAACCCTTTCCATTACCCTAACCCTTACCCTAACCCTTAAACCTTAACCCTTAACCCCTAACCCTTACCCTTACCCGAACAGGTGATGGGCGAGCTGAAGAAGCAGAAGGGGCAACAGATAAAGCCACGCCAGATTGGGCCACCCGGATCCGCGTCTCCCCTCAGCAGCCTTGACCCTGAGAGCCACCCACGCACGAATGTACCTCGTGCTGCGCAGCCATGTAGTGCCTCTTCCATTCACCCTTCGGCTGCTATGCCCATGCACCCTTCCTATGCCGCCGCCGGATGGGCTTCTGAGCCCTACCCTATCCCCATGTGCAGCTCCGGTGTTTCACCACAGCACCACGTAGCTGGGCAAGGCGCACATGGGCCACAAGGCTCTCATGAGCCTCACCATGTAGCGATTATGGTCCAGCAGTCCCAACCCCAGCACGTACCACAGTACAGCCGAGCACCTCAGACCATGCAGATGGCCCCTAGGCACCCCGGCAACATGCAGTATGTGCCGTACACCACCATGGCCATGCACCAGGAGCAACAGCAACACCTGCTGCGGCTGCAACAACAGCAACAACAACAGCAGCAGCAACAGCAGCAGCAACAGCAGCAGCAACAGCCAGGGTATCGAAGGTCAGGAGATGGGTCGGGGCCCAATTAGAGACGTGATTTAGGACTTCTGAAGTCCTGTTGTAACTAAGAGCCGAATGCAGTCATGGCTCTGCTACTGCCACAACTGCAACATTAGCAGCAGTAGCAGCAGCAGCGACAACAAAAACAACAACAGCCATGTTAGTGAAGGTCGGGAGATGGGACGAGGCCCAACTAGAAATGTGCTACGGTAGTTGCAGCGTTTCATAATTGCATCTCATAGAGTTGATATCGGTCCTGAAGCTGGACCCTGAATCGACACAAGGGCAGTTGGCTTGGCACCAAGAGTTGATCTGGGTCCTGAAGCTTGATCCTGTATGTACGTTGTTACAGTCCAGGGTAGGCCAAACAGGCTTAAGGGACTTGCCCAACCGTGTAAGGACGGGCTAACACGAAGAAGCACTGAATTGATCAGACAGACATACTGTAGTTTATTTGTTGTGTATTTATGTTTACTGGTGCTCCACTTGATTGATTGGTGCTGCTGCTGCGTCATCATCATCAGATCTATTGGATACCATAACCCTCAAAGTTAAAAATAAGTCCTATGCAGCATCGCAAGCAACGCGGAAAATTGGCTGAGTGTGTTGGCAACGCAACGTCAGGTGGCAATGGAAATGGAGCTGACCGAAGCCAATTACTCAGTTGGTTATGAGACAGTTGGCTGACGTGTCAGGCTTCATTTTTTCGGTCAATCGGACGGACGGACAGACGGACAAATGGGTAACCCTGGGGGCTCCCACCCCCTAGAAGGGGGGGCTCGGCAAAAAAAATAGGAATAATAGCTGACACTGGTTTCCTTGGTTCATGGTAGCCCCAGCCAAGCAGGCTACCCCTAGACTGTAACACGCATTTGAATAGGCAGGTTAAACACAGTGCGCAGTGCAAGTGCAACTTGAACTTGGTTACATGGCTCCAGCGTTTTAGGCTGCTCGCCGTCTTCGGCAGTAACATAAATACAAGCGGGAATAAATTCAAATCATTCGGCAGTTACATGAATACAAACGGGGATCAATTCAAAGCAATAATGGGCCAGAAGCTACTTGGTTACATAGCTTCAGCCAGCAATTTGGTTGCTTGCAGTCTTGGGCAGTAAAACAATTATTACCAGGAAAATGTAGAGGTGAATAAATCACTATTTCTTCATTTTCCAGAATGTACGTGTGCAACGTACTGAAACCTCCCAAAGCTTTAACCGTGTCACACTCATCACACTTTTGTGGCATTCGAAAAAATATGTAGCCTTCCCAGGCCTTCCACAGAAATAGGAAAACGTTGCTTGGTACCGCTCCCTATCTGTTTTCATTCAACCCGCCCCCATGGACTGTCCCCATGCAATGAAGCCATGCATGCGGCCATGCAAACCAGTTCAGAGCTTGTCTGCCGTGGCCAATAGGGGTAGTGCACGTTCGTTTCGTCGTTGGTCGGTATCACAGTAAGCTCGAATGGTGGCCGCCAGCATCGAGGGGCGGCTGACTCAAAAGAGTAGCCACACAAGACCAAACGCGCATAATTTTTTGACCAGGGCTTTTGACGAACCGCCCTTACAAATCTCAAGCATCTTGTGCCTTACGTTATATATTTAAGTTACAAGTTTAGCCTGCATCTTTACTGCAGTTTCTCACGTAGCACTAAGCTTGACTCTGCTACTCCCCCGCAGCTTCCTCCTCAGCAATTTAGACTGATCTGCTGCTATACCATAGCACAGCCACATATAGTGATTTATTGACTACGAGACCTTCCAAGTGCTCCCTTCCCTTTAGTCTTGACCTGAATGATTTTATTGTCCACGTTCTTGACCGAAGCAGACCAGCTCTCAGTTATTATGTTCCTTTTATATCTTATTAATTTCTTATGCCCCTCCTGGCCCCTCAGCTAATTTCAGGAATTCTTGAGCTCAAGAATACCTCAAATCATACCTCAAATCATACCTCATCATACCTCAAATCATACCTCATACCTCAAATCATACCTCATGCGTCGGTTACTGAGTTGGCATAATGCACACCGCCAACAGCAATGATGAGAATGGCTTGATTCCCTTTACATCCGCCTTACATAAGCAGGATCAGATTCGTTCTATAGCACAGTTTAGAATGGGTTCCCATTGGCTGAACACAGAAAGAATGAGGGTGGTGGATAGAGCACACATCCCTCGCTCAATGAGACACTGTCAAATGTGTGGGTTCCAAAAACCTGAGGATGAAATGCATATGTTTGAGTGCCCTTTTTATAATGATATTCGCCTCCGCTACCAGAAGCTGTTTACAGATATTTATAGGCATGTCCATGAGGATACCAACTTAACCGTATGGAATGTGGAATTCTGCGATTCCACATTCAGAACCTTTATGAATGGAAATGGCACTAAGTCTTTTTGGAGCAACCTAGCCGACTATCTTTCTACTTGTAGAAGAGCAAGACAGGAAGCCCTGGACTGCTTAGTGGCACCGTAATTTATCATCCCTTTTTTTCTTCTTCTTGTGACTTCTCATTTGTTAGCTTCTTACCTCCGCCACTGTAAGTGGTTGAGATCTGGGTCCGGCTCTAAGGGGTTTAATACCTACGCCACCAAAACGGTGGTTGGGAGTTTGGTTTGTTTGTCCTCGACACACCCCTGATGTAATGGGGTTTTTGCTTTGTGGGTGCTTTTTCTTTTTGTTTAAAGCACAGAGTCTCATACACCCTCGCGGTGTCAAGTAGACTTTAACATGTAATGTAATGTAATGTAATGTAACCGGTACCTGTTCCCTCCAGGTCATCCCGTGTTGCCTGCCGCCAGGCCATAGACTAGCTGTAGCCTGCACTTGACTGCAGTACCTTGCAGCATCCGACTTCTATATGATTGCGCCTGTTGCGCGTATTAGCTATCTTCCCTTATAGTCTTATACTGTGTAAACTACTACGACTGAACTTTGGGATCCCTGGGAATGGGTGAGGCTGAGGCTAGTCACAATTCCCACCGTGGGTCAAAGCAATTGTGGGCTAGATGGTGCTTCTATGGCCGGGGGACATGATGGCCAGAATCATCATGGTATCTCTCACCAAATTTTGGTCAAGAGATACCGGTAGAATAGATTCCTAGAGGTATCTTGTTTTAAGTTTGTGCGAATCCCTTCAGCCTTATAAGCTACCCCCAGGACTGTAACTTTAGTAACAAACAAGCGGCAGCATATTCTTGAACTTGGTTACATGCCTCGAGTCAGAATTTTGCTGCTCGCCGTCTTCGGGTTTTTGTAGGAGTGGCAACACCATTCGAACTGAATCCTCGGGTCGCCGGTCAGGCCTATCCGAAATCCACAAAACAAAAAAAAACACCAAACCATGAGCGGAACGGGCCTACTGCTCCCCCCAAAGTAGACACGTATGGAGTGCGCCTACTCTTTTGTAGGAGTGGCAACCAGGCCTGGTGGCAGCGCGATTCGAACCGTCCTCGGTGCCGCTGGTTAGCGTTGTGAGACCCACCTCCTGGGGTGAAATTCCTTTCATAAAAAGGGCACATTATCGAATACCTCGAAGTAAGTAAAAGCAAAAAGCTCCCTCACCTGAGCCAGCCAAGCTGGCTAAGCCCTAAGTTTTCAGCCATGCTGGAATGCTTGTTAACTGGCAGGCGCACCAGCAGGAGAACATGGACGAAACTGTCGGACTCGCCGATTAATCGGACGTCGGGAATTCGGAATCCTTGATCGTCGATCCTTCCAATGCAGGAGACGGGTGGAATCAGCCTGACATGAGCTCTGACCATCGGATCGCTGAGCATCGAATTATCGGGCTGGTCAACAAAAGTCGACGATTTCCCTTGCTGCTCCCTTCGCTTGAATTGCCATTCGCTTTCCGTATCTGTTGCCTCCGATTTTGAATTCCCTCCGATTCCTTGCCACCCTGCCCTGCTACTTCCCGCCGCAGAGCTCAAGAGAGTCTCAGCCTTGGTGCAAGACTTCGGAATTATCGCAGCTCGAGTTTTGCTTGCAGCGCAGCAGTCCCTGTCGACATCCCCCCGCTAGTGGAGCAAACCACGCATCCTGTCAGCAGCAGCTCAAACGTTTGTCGCACCATGGAGGCACCCAGCGAAATATCTGTAACCAAGACTGGGGTGGACGATGCGTACAGCTACAACGATGATGGTAGCGCAGTTAACCCGGTGGCTTTCATGAACGCGCTGAAGGAAGATTCCGAACGATGGAAGTAGGTTTAAGTTTGCTTTTTCGCTTGGAAAAACTTTTATTTATTTATTTTCAGCGCTGCCTGCCTACCCCTGCTTACTACACTACAAAACTTGTGTGGTCGACAGGCCAGATTTTCATTGTCCTAAATTGACTAACTTGGGTCAATTAGTACTTTGGCACAGACTCTTTTTCCAAAATCTCAATCATCCTGGCTAACTAAATTTCACTAATTCAGACGGTTGACTCAGGTACCTTTACAGTTGCTTTTCATATTTCCAATACATATACTTTACCCTTAAGGGTTGAGGAATACTCCATTTCTCCCACTAATGTGTGGGAAATGTGGCTTTCAGTTTTGGGATATCTGTGGCAGATTCCCGCCAGCTCCAATAGCCAGCCACTGGGTCTAGCCCAAAGCTTTTAGCTGCATTGAAATTCCTGTAAGTCCTCCATCATCCTGTCCTCCAATAATCTGCATAGCACCTTTTTATTTTGAAGTTGTGAAAGGATTTTTACCCTAGGAGGTGGGTCTCCCTACACAAAACAGCGGCACCGGTGATTCAGTTTGAATGGCGTTGTCACTCCTACAAAAGAGTAGGTGCAATTATGTTGATGCCAAAAAAATGATGCCAAAAAAATGCCAAAAAAATGATGTGTGTTCAACAATTTCAAAACATGCTAAATGCTGGAGAGTTAGTATACTGAAGATTTTCATCATGCCAACAGATGATATATTCATAAATATATTTATATTATAAATGATTTTATCTTTCAAATTGAAGTAATTTATCTGTATATTACGACCGCCGGCCCCCCTTTGCTTACAATTTTTGGGGGTTCAGTTCACCTGTGCTACTTGTTTAAACTGCCTTTCATGTTTACAATGTTGGGCAAGTCCCTTTAGCCTCCCTTTGGCTACCCCTAGACTGTACAAATACATAACTACATACACAAATCTCAATCATCCTGGCAAACTAAATTTGATACTCAACGGACGTGTCACGGAGATATTATAAATCGTAACTAACTATATGAGATATTATTAATTATAATTAATGTATTATTAATTTATTATTTGTTACATTCCAATGTTTCCAATATTTGCCCCAACTATTTCCCCCCGCTTTCCAACATGAACTTCCTATTTCTGTAGGATGTTCTCCGCCTTTCTTTCTGAACCCTCCTCAGTGGGCGCTATTTTGTGTGTAGGGTCCCACTTTATGGGTGAAAATCCTTCCAATAAAAAAAAACTTTGTGTACCTCACGTACTTGGCGTATACTTTTATGGGAAGAGAGATTTTTCACAATGTTTCATCTATGGGGAACGGCATATCATATGATGTTGACCAAAGGCGAGTATGATATCATATGATATCATACACACTGCATCGTGACTTCTGACTAGTCAGACTGCGGGCATCATTTGATATCCAATGATAACATCATATCTTATGATATCATATTTATGTTCCCTGCTTATCAGCCTTGAGGCTGCTCTGCTCACTGTCCGCAGGTGGAGTGAACCCGGGTAGCATACACAACAAAGCATACATGCTTTTTCTTTTCAGCTACCAGGAGCAGCTTCTAGGCAGCTCCCCTGGCTTTCCACCCAGCCAAACCTTAAACACCGTAGCGCATCTGGAAGCTGACAGAATGATCTGTCCAATACTTTTGGGATCTTGGGGTTCAGCTCAGTGGCTGGCCCAGGGAGCTGCCCAGAAGCTGACAGAATCATCTGTCCAATAATTTTGAGATCTTGGGGTTCAGCCCAGTGGCTGGCCCAGGGAGCTGCCCAGAAGCTGCTGCTCGTAGCGGAAAAGAAAGGCTATGATTAACACTGCTACATCACACTTCAGACTACCCGCCTCTCCCTTCCAGGTTCTGTACAACCTCTGTGAATGGCCCACCCGCCCTTGCTCCCTTCAAAATTAGTTCTCTCACCCTCGCCCCCTGCCTCACTCCCTCTCCCCCTCACCACCCCACCCTCTCCCCCTCCCCCTCCCCTCCCCCTGTCACCCACCCTTCAGAGTACAGAATGCAATCACATCGTCTAGATAGTTAAAATACATTTATAGGGTGCAGCAAATAGATAGATCTGGACTAATTAGATAGATCTATAAAGATATATATATATATATATATATATATATATATATATATATACTGTATATACAAAATATATGTATTTGGTATATGTATAATAAGAAATGCATGTACGTTGGATAGTCATTAAGAAATCCCTTAATTGTTTTAGAAGGGGCCTGCAATATGATATGGTGCCTTATGCCCTGACCACTGAACCATTTTTTAAGGTGCCTTATGCCACTTTTCAAAAACCCAGCTTTGCTCAGATATATCTATATCTATGTCTCGATCTATTTAGATAGATATAAGTAGATAGATATATAGGGTCTTTGTTTCACCCTACAAATGTCCAGGCATATTTAGTTACACGGTAACCACATAGTTTCGCGCTGTGGTCCAAGCTCAGGCGCAGCAGCAGTATGCGAAATCAAAACCCACAGTAATCTTGATGATGATGATGATGATGATAACATTTTTCCTGGTGCCCTACTGGACTCCAAGTGTGCCCACGGCTTGGTGGAGTCAAGAGGGACTTCATAGTCCGGTAAAAAAAATTAGTCCGGTAATCACATTGTATGGCTCATCTGCGGGCGGGGTCAGCATGGCTACTTGGGTATTGTAAACACTACACTACTCCAGAAACAATCGTTAACATACATATACAGTATACACAGGTCTATATAATAATAATCCTATACTACAAATTTTTGGCTGATTTGCAGGTTGCTTGGAGATTTTATTACTCTGTTTTTGTATTTGCAATGATTTGCAGGCTCATTGAAAGGTTGTTTTTGATCACATAGCTTGTTTGCAATGACTTTCAGGCTCATCGAAGAGGATCCCCAAATGGTGACCATCACCAGTAACAAAGATGTTGCAGCTTTTCAGGATATTTTGCGCAACATTTTCAAGGTACGAGATTCTAAGAAGCCCATGTGCTAATCATGATGGTCACCATTTGGGGTGGTGATGGTGGTGGTGGGGATGATGGTGATGGAGATGATGGTGATGGTGGTGGGGGGGATGGTGGTGGGAGTGGTAATGATGGTGGTGATGGAGATCGTAATGATGGTGGTGATGATGATGGTAATGATGGTGGTGATGTTGATCGTAATGATGGTGGTGATGATGATGGTAATGATGGTGGTGATGTTGATCGTAATGATGGTGGTGATGGTGGTGATGATGATGGTAATGATGGTGGTGATGTTGATCTTAATGATGGTGGTGATGATGATGGTAATGATGGTGGTGATGTTGATCTTAATGATGGTGGTGATGATGATGGTAATGATGGTGGTGATGTTGATCGTAATGATGGTGGTGATGGTGGTGATGATGATGGTAATGATGGTGGTGATGTTGATCGTAATGATGGTGGTGATGGTGGTGATGATGATGGTAATGATGGTGGTGATGTTGATCGTAATGATTGTAATGATGGTGGTGATGATGATGGTGGTGATGTTGATTGTAATGATGGTGGTGATGGTGGTGATGATGATGGTGATGTTGATTGTAATGATGGTGGTGATGATGATGTTAAATGAGGTGGTGATGGAGATGTAATCAGGGTGGTGCTGATGATGGTCCTGATGGTGTTGACTGTTGATCGTCCTGATGGTTTGATTATGCTTGTCCTATGGTGGTGATTGTTGATCGTATGATGTGGTGATGGTGGTGATGAGATGGTAATGATAGGTGGTGCATGTTTATCTTAATGAGGTGGTGCATGCTGATGGTCCTGCTGGTGGTGCTGTTCTCTTACATGATGGTGGGGGCAGACGGATGTAGGATAGTGTGGATGTTGATCGTCCTTACTGGTGGGACATGCTGGTAACTGATGGTGGTGAGGTTGATCTAACTGATGTGGTGATGTGGTGATGTGGATGGTAATGAGGTGGTGATGTTGTCGTAATATTGGACCCTGGTCGTGATAGGGTGGTGCTGTTGCTTTCCCTGATGGTGGGTGCTAGGGTGCTGATGCGGGTGCTGTTGCTTGTCTGCTGGTAGTGCTGCTGCTGGTCCTGTGGGGTTGCTGATTGGCATCTCTGAGGGTGGTGCTGCTGCTGGGGGGCTGGTGTGCTGACTGCTGGTCCTGCTGTGGTGCTTTGGCTCGGACTGGCCATGTGGTGATGGGGGTGATGCTGCTGTCCTGCTGGTGGTGATGCTGGATCGTCCTGCTGGTGGTGCGGCTGCGGGGCATCGGGGGTGCTGTTGATCAGCATGCTGGGTGGATGGTGGTGTGATGAGGGCAGGAGGGTGTGATGTTGCTCGTCAAATGATGGTGGTGATGGGGGCTGCTGACTGCTGGTAAGGCTGTGGTGCTTTGACCTCTCTGCGGTGGTGCGGCTGCTGTAACGGATGGTGGTGCTGTTGCTCGTCCTGCTGGGGTGAGGATGACTGGTCATGAGGGTGGGCTTTGCTACGTCCTGATGGGGGTGGCGGGTGGTGCTGCGCTGTCCTGCCGGGTGTTGCTGTGAGCTCCGGTTTGCTGTGGTGCTAGGTGGGCGGCTGCTGGTCCTTCTGGTGGTGGCTGTTGACTCGTCCGAGCTTGTCCTGCTGGGGGGCGCGGCTGGTGGGTGCTGTTGCTGTCCTGCTGGTGTGCTGGTGGTGCTGCTGCTGGCGGGATGTTGCTGTACTGCTGGTGCGTGCTGCGGCTGGTCCGGCTGGTGTGCTTTTGCTCCTCCCGCGGGTGGTGCTGCTGCTGAAGGCCTGCTGTGGTGCTGCTGACGGGTCCGGCGGCTGTGCCCCGTTGCGCTCCGGCGGGGGGTGCTGTGGGGGCCTCGGCTGGTCCTGCCTGGTGGTGCGGCGGGTCCTACCTCGGGGTGGTGTGTGCTGGTTCCCGCTGGGGTGCTGTTTCCTCCTCCTGCTGTGGTGACTGGTGGTGCTGCATGTGGGCTGCCTGCTTGGTCCTGCTGGTGGTGCTGGTGCCTGTCCTGCTAGTGAGTGCTGCCTGCGGTCCTCGTGGTGCTGCTGCTGCTGGTCCCGCTAGGTGGTGCGGTGCTTGTCCTCCTGGGGGTGCGGCTGGTCCCCGGCTGCTGGTTATGCTGGTGGTGCTAGTTGCTCGTCCGGCTCGGTGGTGCCTCTGCTGGTCCTGCTGGTGTGTGCTGTTGCGTGTCCTGCTGTGCTGCCTGCGGCTGTCCAGGCTGGTGGTGCTGCGCTGGTATGCGGTGTGGGAGCTATGTTGCTCGTCTCGGGTGGTGCGATGATGGTCACGCTGGGGTGGTGATGTTTCTGTAAGGACTGGTCCAGGGATGGTGGTGCTTGTAGATCGGAATGCTGGTGCGATGTTGCTCGTCCTGCTGGAGTGGTGATGCGGTCCTGCGGGGGGTGCTGATGGTGGTGATGCTGATGGTAATATGGTGTGATGATGGTACTCTGAGTGGTTGCTGATGGTCGTTGCGGTTTTGCTCTTCCGATTGGGGTGCTGCTGCACGGCTGGTGGTGCTTCGCCCCTAGGTGATGATGTTGCAGTCGTCCTCTGGTGGTATAGGGTGGTGCTGATGCGGTGTAGGTGGTGCTGTTGATCCTACTGCTGGTGGTGCTGATGTTTCCTGCTGGTGGTGGGTTGCTCTTCCTGATGGTGGTGATGATGCTGGTCCTGACTGGTGAGGGCTTTTGCTCGGAATGATGGTGGTGAATGGTGGTGCTGCTCAGGTAGATGGGGGTGATGTTGCTCGGTCAGGCGGGTGGTGCTGGGGTGGTGGCCTGCTGCGGGTCCGCTGTGGGGCTGTTGCTCGTACTGCTTGTCCTGCTGGTGGTTGATGGTGGTGCTGCGGCTGGTGGTGAGGTTTTAGCTTTGTCCTGCTGGTGGTGCTGGTGGTGCTGCGCTGGTCTGATTGCTTGTACTGAGGGTGGTAGCTTCTGCTGGTCATGCGTTGGTGCCTGGTTGCTCGTCTGTTGTGGTGCGTGCTAGCTGGTACTGACTGTGGTGATATGGGATTCGTAATGATGGTGGTAGGGTGTGATGATGATGGTAAATGATGGTGGTATGATGAAATCGTAATGATGGGGTGATATGATGGTAAGGATGGTGGTGAGGTTGATCATAAGTGAATGGTGGTGGATGGTGGTGATGATGCTGGTAATGATGGTGGGGAATTGTTGGACTGTTAATGATGGTGTGATATATGGTAAGAATGGTGGTAGGATGTGGTACGATGTGGTGATGTTGATGTAAATGATGGTGGTGATGATGGTACATGATGGTGGGGCTGTTGATCGTATGCTGGTGGTGATGCTACGTCTGCTGGTGGTGGGTTCCTGTTTTTAAATAAACATGGTTGGTGTGACTGAATGATGGTCCTGCATGGTGGTGCTGTTTCTCGTCCTGCGGTGGTGCATGAGGATGGTAACGCTGGTGTGCGGTGGCGTGTCCTTCATGTCCATGCTGGTGTGACTGTTTGCTCGTCCGGCTGGTGGTGCCTGTTGGCTTCCTGCTGGTGGTGATGCATGTCCTGCGGAGTGGTCCTGCTGCTGGTGCTGCTGCGGCTGGTCCTGCTGTGGTGCTGCTGGTCTGATGGTGGTGATGCTGGGCGTGCGGTTTGCTCGCCTCATGGTGGTGCTGCTGGTCCTGCGGTGGGGTGCTGCTGCTGGTGGTGACTGTTAGCTCTCCTTAGGTCCTGGTGGTGTGCTGCGCTGGGCCCCTGGTGGTGCTGTTGCTATGTTCTGCTGGTGCTGCTGTCTGCTGCTGGTCCCTGCTGTGGTTGCTGCCTGCTGGTCATGAGGTGGTGACTGCTGCTGGTACCTGCTGGTGGTGATGTTTTGCCTGTCCTGCTGGTGGTGCATGCCCGGCTGGTCCTGACCTGGTGGAGTGCTGTGCTCGTAATGCTGTGGTTGATGCTGCGGTCACGCTGGTGGTGCTGTTGCTTTCCTGCTGTCTGCTGTGGTGCTTTGCTTCGTACCTGGGGCTGGTGGTGCGGTGATCCGTATGAGGGTGGTGATGAGGGTAATGATGGTGGTGATGAGGTGGTGATGATGATGGTACATGCTGGTGGGTGACGGTGGTAGTGCTGTTTCCTCGTCATGCTGGTGGGGATGCTGCTGGTAACTGCGGCATGTAGTCGTTGACTCTTCTGCTGGGTTGAACTGCTGCGGGTACCTGCTGCTGGTGCGGTTTTGCATCTAATGCTTGGTGGTGCTGATGCATGGTAATGATGGTGGTGATGTTTGATCTTCATGCTGGTGGTGCTGATGATGTCTAAATGGTGGTGATTGATCGTACTGAGGTGTTGTGGTGATGCTGATGATGGTACAATGCCTGGATGTGCTGTTTGATCGTCATGCTTTACTGCTGTGGTGATGGTTGTGCGGCATGCTGTGGTGCTGGGTGGGCGTTGTTACTATGGTGGGCGATGGGCGTGATGCTGCTGTGATTTGCTTGTCATCTAGTGGTGCTGCCTGCTGGTCCTGCTGAGGTGCTGTTCTCCTACATGCTGGTGTGGCTGCGCTGGTCCTCTGGTGGTGCTGCGCTGGCCTGCTGGGGGTGCTAGTTGCTCCCGCTGGTGTGATGGTGGTGCTGTGCTGGTCCTGACTGGTGGGGCTGCATATCGTACCTGCCGGGGTGCTGCTGCGGGGTAATGACTGTGGATGCGTTGGCTCTACTGCTGGCTTGCTGGGGATGCTGCTGGTAATGCATGGGGTGGTGATGTTGGCCTGTAATGATGGTGGTGATGCTGCTGTCCTATGGGTGGTGATGTTGCTCGGCTGAGGGGTGGTGATGATGATGGTCACGCTGGTGGGTGCTGTTTGCATTGTCATGATGGTGGTGACATGCTGGTCACTGCATGTGGTGATGTTTGCTCGTCTGGTGGTGGGGGATGAGATGGTCATGCTGGTAGGTGATGTTCCTGTCCTGCTGGTGGTGCGGCTGCTGGTCATGCTGGTGTGTATGTTGCGCGTAATGCTGGTGGTGAGGGTGGTGATGCTGATGGTACTGATGTGGTGATGGTTGAGCGTATCGGGTACATTCTGGGTGCTGCTGCTGGTGGTTGATGTTGCTTGTAATGATGGTGGTGCTATGGTGGTGATGATGAGGGTGGCTTGTTCGTTCCTGCTGGTGGTGCTGATGCTGTTCCTGATGGTGGTGCTGTTGCTGTCCTGCTGGTGGTGCTGCTGCGGGTACACTGGTGTTGCGTTGCTCGTCATGATGGGTGTGATCTGCGGTCCGCTGGTGTGCGTGCTCGTCCTGCGGTGGTGCTGGTGGTGATGCTGAGGGTCATGCTAGTGGTGCTTTTTCTCTTATGCTGGTGGTGCTGATGATGGGACTGCCTGGTGTGCTGGTGCTCTGAATTAGGGTGTGATCGCTGCTGGTCCTGCTCGCGGTGCTGTGCTCTCATGCTGGTGGTGCTGTTGCTGGTCTGATGGTGGTGATGTTTGCATCGTAATGATGTGGTGGCTGGTGTGCTTGATGGTCCTGCTGGTGGTGCCTGTTGCCTCGTCTGCTTGTAATGCACCTGGTCGTGCTGCTGCTGGTGTGCTTTTAGCTTTTCCATGCGGGGTGGTGCTAAGTGGTGTGACTAACTGGGCTGTGCTTGTCCATGCTGGTGGTGCTCTGCGGGTCCTGCTGTGTGACGGTTGACTCCTCTGCTGAGGGTGGCTGCTGTGGTGTGGACTGGTGGTGCTGCTGCCACTGTCCTGCTGGTGGGCGAGTGCTCGTCCTGCTTGGGTGCTGGTGAGTGCTTCTGCTGTCCTGCTGGGGGGGCTGCTGCTCGTCCTGTGGTGGTGCTTGCTGCTGGTCCTGCTGGTGGTTCTGTTGCCAGAATGCTGGTGGTGACTGGTGGTGATACTCTAGGTCCTGATGGGGTAGGGGTTGATCGTCCATGCTGGTGGGGGCTGGTGGTGCTGGCGGCTGGTCATGCGTGGTGGTGCTGTATGCTCTTCCTGCTGGTGGTGATGCTGCCTGGTCCGGATTGTGGTTGATGTTTGCTCTTCGCTGGTGGGGATGCCCTGCTGGTCCCTGCTGAGTGTGCTGTTGCCCGTCATGATGTGTGCATGGTGGGGCTGCTGCTGGTCCTGCTGGTTTGCTGTTGCACTCCGTTTTTGGATGGTGGTGCTGGGGGTGCTGCTGCGGTCATGCTGGTGGTGACTTTTGCGCGTCCGGCTTGTCCTCTGGGAAGGTGTGCTACTGTGGTGCTTGTTGCTTGTTCCTGCGGGGGTGCTAGGTGGGGCTAGCTGCTGGGCTGTTGCTTGTCCTGCTTGGTGGTGCTGATGCTGGTCATCGGTGGTGCTGTTTGATCATCAAGATGGTGGTGGATGCTGCTGTCCTGATGGTTGTGATACTGCGGGCATGCTGCTGGTGCTGATTGCGCGTCTGACTGGTTGGTGCATGGTGGTGCTCTGCGGGTCGGATGGTGGTATCTGATGGTACTGCATGCTGGTGGTGCTCTGTGGGTCCGATGGTCGGTGCTTATCCTCAGCCTGCGGGTGGTCGCTGGTTGTGCTGCTGGTTGGTGATGCATGCTGGTCATGCTGGTGGGGATGTGCCTGTCCTGCATGGTGGTGCTGCTGCTGGTACCGTGGTGCTGATGCTCCGTCCGCTGAGGGGTGCTGTTGCGGGTCCTTCTGGTGGTGCTGCTGGTCTGACTGCTGGTTCTGCTGGTGGGTTCTTGTTTGCTCGGCTGCTGTGGGGCTGACATGCTGGTCCCTGCTGGTGTTTGCTGTTGCGTGTCATATGGTGCTGCGGCTGCTGGTCCGGCATGGTCGGTGATGACTGCTGGCCTGCGGGGTGGGTCTGTTGCTCGATCCTTCTGGTGGTGCGGCTGCATGGTCCCGCGGGTAGGTGCTGTTGCTTTGTCCTGCTGGATCCTGCGGGTGGTGCGTTGCTCGTCACTGCTGGTGGTGATGTTGCTCGTCCTGCTGTGTGCTGCTGGTCATGATGGGGTGACTGCATGGTGGTTGCTGCTGGCTGGGCCTGCGGGGTGGTGCTGATGTCCAGGCTGGTGGTGCTGCTGAGTCGTGCTTGTTTGCATTCGTCCTGCGGGTGGTCTTCTGGCCCGGCTGTGTGCTGCTGCGGGTGGTGCTGTTGATCGTACTGATGGTGGTGGGTGGTGAGGTGATGGTTATTATGGTGGTGCTGGTTGCTCCTTAACTGATGGTGGTGAATGCGGCGGGGTCATTGGGTGGTGCTGTTGATCTTACTGCTGGTGTGCTGATGAGGGTACTCGGGTGGTGCTTTGCTCGTCCTGCTGTGTGGTGCTGTGGTGACTGCTGCTGGGCCTGCGGTGTGATGTTTTGCTCGTCCTGCTGGTGGTGGCTGGTGGTGATGCTGCTGGTACTGCCAGGGGTGGGGCTGTTGCATCGGCCTGCTGTGTACCTGATGGTGGTGATGGTGGTGCTGCTGCTGGATGTCTGTTGTTTCCTGCTGTGGTGCTGTGGTGATGCCTGCTGATCGGTTCCTTGGTCCTGCCTGGTGCGGGCTGCTGCTAGGTATGCTGGTGGTGCTGTGCCGTCCTGCTTGTGGTGCTGCCTGCTCTCCTGCTGGTGGTGCTCGTGCTCGTCTAGCTGGTGGTCTGGTGGTTGCTGCTGCTGGTCCGGCCTGGTGGTGCCGCGCTCCGCTCTCTCCCCCCCCCCCGGTGGTGAGCGGTTGATCGTAATGATGGTGGTGATGTTGATCGTAATGATGGTGGTGATGATGGTAATGATGGTGGTGATGATGGTGGTGATGATGATGGTAATGATGGTGGTGATGATGGTAATGATGGTGGTGATGATGGTAGTGATGTTGATCGTAATGATGGTGGTGATGATGGTAATGATGGTGGTGATGATGATGGTGGTGATGTTGATCGTAATGATGGTGGTGATGGTGGTGATGATGGAAGGTTTTTTATGGGGTGTGATGTTGATCCTTAAGAGGTGGTGATGATGAGGTAATGATGTGGTTATTTTTGACGTCAGGGTAATGATGGGTGGTTAAATTAATTATGGTAATTATGTTGGTGGATGTTTGATCGTAATGATGGTGGTGATGGTGGTGATGATGATGGTAATGATGGTGGTGATGTTGATCGTAATGATGGTGGTGATGGTGGTGATGATGATGGTAATGATGGTGGTGATGTTGATCGTAATGATTGTAATGATGGTGGTGATGGTGGTGATGATGATGGTGGTGATGTTGATTGTAATGATGGTGGTGATGGTGGTGATGATGATGGTGATGTTGATTGTAATGATGGTGGTGATGATGATGGTAATGATGGTGGTGATGTTGATCATAATGATGGTGGTGATGATGATGGTAATGATGGTGGTGATGTTGATCGTAATGATGGTGGTGATGGTGGTGATGATGATGGTAATGATGGTGGTGATGATGATCGTAATGATGGTGGTGATGATGATGG